>OZ025257.1:33745635-34305557 GCA_964019135.1 Arenicola marina | reverse complement strand
GTAGTGTAGTGCAGTGTAGTGTGGTGCAGTGTAGTGCAGTGCAGTGTAGTGTAGTGCAGTGCAGTGTAGAATAGTGTAACATAGCTTAGTATAGTGTAGTGCAGTGCAGTATTGTATTGTATAGTACATTGCAGTGCAGCTGTAGGGCATGTGTAATAACCTTATGTACTAGACTTATGTTATAGAGTGTTTGCCATATAAGACTTACCTTGTATAAAACGTGCGACGCTCCCAGGATAATGTTGAGTGGTGTTACTACTATTAATATCTATCAACTTGATATCGATTATTGTTAATCAATTTTACATCGATCAGTCTAATATACCAAGCCAAATGTCACCCACGGATCATTTCCATTCCCGTTTAAGTCGGTGCTTGATTAATATACAAAACGATTGATTTTTATAAATAAATGTCCCTTTTCTCCGCAGCATGGCGCTGACGGACACAATCTACTCATCACCACGTTGTCCGACTGCGGAAGTGACGTCGACGCGTCGTCGCTAAGCAACCACGAGTCCTGTGATGTGGAAGAGGAAGACGCCGTGGACGGTTGCGCCCTCTTGTGTCAGGATGAGAGTGAACCCAAGCAGACTGGTGGTCAGAGCGTGAGTGTCAGCCCAGGTCGTGTGTCCACCGGCACCCAGATATAGTGCATAGAGGGGGGGGGGGCGACACTCAGATATAGGATATAGGGGGGGGGGCGTCACCCAGATATAGCGACCACAGGCCAGGGGGGGGGGCGTCACCCAGATATAGCGACCACAGGCCAGGGGGGGGGGCGACATCCATATATAGCGACCACAGGCCAGGGGGGGGCGGGCGACACCCATATATAGCGACCACAGGTTGTTGGGGGGGGGGGGGGGGTACCCAGATATAGCGGCCGCAGGTTGGGGCAGGCGACACCCAGATATAGCGACCACAGGCCGGGGGGGCGACACCCAGATATAGCGACCACAGGCCAGGCGGGGGGGGGGCGACACCCAGATATAGCGACCACAGGCCAGGGGGGGGGCGGGCGACACCCATATATAGCGACCACAGGTTGAGGGGGGGGGGTACCCAGATATAGCGGCCGCAGGTTGGGGCAGGCGACACCCAGATATAGCGACCAAAGGTTGGGGGGGGGGGGGGGTCGATACCCAGATATAGCGACCATAGGCCGGGAGGGGGGCGACACCCAGATATGGCGAGCAGAGGCCATAGGGGGGGGGGCGACACCCAGATATGGCGAGCAGAGGCCATAGGGGGGGGGGGCGACACCCAGATATGGCGAGCAGAGGCCATAGGGGGGGGGCGACACCCAGGTATAGCGACACTATAGCGGGGAGGGTGGGGGGAGGGATCTGGTGAACCGACACCCAGGAATAGAGACCGATGGTGGAGAGTGGAGTGGGAAGGGAGGGAGAGAGGGAGGGAGAGAGGGATGGGGTGAGGGATGGGCTGAACCGACTCCCCCGACTAGAGACCGAGGGTGGACTGGGGAGGGTGGGAAAGAGGAATGAGGGGGGTTACAGAGGTTAGGTTCCGGACGGACGGTGGATGATTATTCCGATCTCATCGTCTCTATCATGATTTAAAGTAGAGGGCCCCCTGCCGGCTCGGTGAGGAAACATTCAAACTAAGCCACTCTTGGCTTACATTACGAGCGATCACAGCGAACAATGTTGTTATACCCAGGTGCTTGTTGCCATGGAGACTGTCCTGTAAGAGGGTTAACCAATCAGAATAGAGCTTTATGTTTATAGGCCCTATATGCACTATGCACATAGCTGTTTATAATTGTTTAATTTTGGGTCATTATTCTTCCTACTATTACGTTATTTTAATCAATTGATTTCTAGTCAGTTTAGTGCTTAGTGTGCCATTTGTTTTTCACGTGCAGATTTTAAATGTGATTGGAAGAAGGATTTCTTTGTTATCTGTAGTTGTTAACTCAACGTGAACGTAACTTTTTCGCACACGAAGTTGACGGTCACCTCTCGACCCGCCAACTGACAATGTTAATGACGTCACAATCGAGTACATTTCCCAACAGCAAAACAAAAGCTTCTAAATATCTGAAAATGTGTATCCCCACTTGAAGAAAGAATACAATGTTTATAAGGTCTTACATGGGATAACAAAATGGTGGCCATTGGACCAGCACAAACAGCTTATGATGCCATAACGCCATGGCAACAAAGGGTTGTCATTGAGGAGCAGTTGTATTTAATGCGTTGCCATCCCAACTACAACATGATGCGTCAATGACGATTGTTTACGTCACAACAAAGAGTGTAGCGTGGTAACGTATTTGACTTCTACTACGTTTTACAGATTTTCTGGGCTAGTAAGTAGTGAATCAGACAAGGGCGAATAAAGTATTTGTTACCGACGAGTTTTAAATTGTTTCGTGTTGGCGCATATAGGGGTCGGGTAAGCCTCATCTTGCCACAAGTCAACTGTCCCTCTCTGAAATCCTCTGTTGAACAAGTCTTTCCTCGAAACAATGTCCCTGACTAAGGCTATGCTATTTCTGTTGTTCGGTTGGAAGACCGGGTTGGAAGTTACCGTATTGGCATTAACATTCATATATTAACATTCCACACTCAAGAAGTTTTAAATATTGACACAGTCGTGGATATGGAAGCACCTTCAGATATGTTACGTGTAACCGTGCAACCATCGAGTTCAAAAGCATAGCAACAAGAGGTTTATTGTTGGATCTGAACGTACGAGACTAACTTAGATGACGCTTGTACCTCTAGATTCATACTTTTGGGCTCAAAGTTGGAATCGTCACGGCTAATTGCATTGAATCACCAGTTCAAATAATAATGTCTAAAACAAATCAAGGACATGTTTAGAATCTTTCATTTGGAAATCCTTATAATGTTCTGATTGTATGAGCCATCGTTGAAGCTGGCACCGAAGGACGTGAAAGGATTTTGCCCTGCCTGACTGACGTATTGTAAATACGGCAAAAGGGTGACGTCATTGGGTACTATGTCATCAGAATACGGGCATCGGTGTGACACGCTATGACAAAGGTTTCTTTTAAACAGTTAGCATTTACAAAAAGAAAAGTTGTGGAGTGAACTTCTACTCACAAAGATATTGTTATACATTTTTTATAGACTTAACGAGTTTCCCAGCTTGAGTGACTGGTTCTCCAGTATTTATTCCGTTAAAGCCTGGCTGTGACCAAACAGTGCTACGTCGAGAATGAGTACGACTCGCTACTCGTTTTTATGCACTTTCACCCGTGTTTGATTTAATCCTTGTGGTTTGTTTCGAGCTGGGACGTTATATATATATGTCGGGGTACACTGCGCGCACGTTGTTGTAGTCAGAATGATTAACTTATTACCAACCCGTGGACACCATGATATAGAAACTCTATTTGTGTATAAAACATGCGTACCATTATTACTGTGTACGAGTGTCTAACTTTATTCTCTGTAAATGTATGATAATATGTGATTAAGCTCATCGAAATAAATTTTAATAAACCATGTACCGTTGTCAGCGTTTTGCATTTGTTCTCTGGGCGTATACTAGAAATTAGTACAAAGTAATATTAAAAAAACTCTGCACATAATGAATACAGAGTATTATTGAACGCGTTTCCAGAAACAGAACGAAACACTAAATATGAAACTTTACATTCTAACCTCTACAACTTGCTGACAGTATATCATGCTAGATCATAGTAAGGAATCTAACCTAAAAATTGTCTATATCCCTATGTTATCTTTTCGAATGTGAGCGCGAGACAATATATCTCATTACGCGCTGATTTGCATATGGCGTTGTTGGAGTGTGAAATCATAATGGGTTTAAAGGGTTTGTATCGGAGGAGGTCGCCCACATGCTGCCACATCCTGCCACATCCTGCCACAACCTGCCACACCCTGCCACATCATGCCACATCCTGCCACATCCTGCCACATCCTGGCACGCTCTGGCACACCCCGGCACACCCTGGCACATCCTGCCACATCCTGCCACATCCCGCCACATCCTGCCACATCCCGCCACATCCTGCCACATCCTGCCACATCCTGCCACACCCTGCCACATCCTGCCACATCCTGCCACATCCTGCCACATCCTGCCACATCCTGCCACATCCTGCCGCATCCTGCCACAACCTGCCATACCCTGCCACATCCTGCCACATCATGCCACATCATGCCACATCCTGCCACATCCCGCCACATCCTGCCACATCCCGCCACATCCTGCCACATCCTGCCACATCCTGCCACACCCTGCCACATCCTGCCACATCCTGCCACATCCTGCCACATCCTGCCACATCCTGCCACACTTTGCCACATCCTGCCACATCCTGCCACATCCTGCCACATCCTGCCACATCCTGCCACATCCTGCCACACCCTGCCACATCCTGCCACATCCTGCCACATCTTGCCACACCCTGCCACATCCTGCCACATCCTGCCACATCCTGCCACATCTTGCCACACTCTGCCACATCCTGCCACACCCTGCCACATCCTGCCACATCCTGCCATATCCTGCCACATCCTGCCACATCCTGCCACATCCTGCCACACCCTGACACACCCTGCCACATCCTGCCGCATCCTGCTACATCCTGCCACACTTTGCCACATCCTGCCACATCCTGCCACATCCTGCCACATCCTGCCACATCCTGCCACATCCTGCCACATCCTGCCGCATCCTGCCGCATCCTGCCACATCCTGCCACATCCTGCCACATCCTGCCACATCCTGCCACATCCTGCCACATCCTGCCGCATCCTGCCACATCCTGCCACATCCTGCCGCATCCTGCCGCATCCTGCCGCATCCTGCCGCATCCTGCCACATCCTGCCACATCCTGCCACATCCTGCCACATCCTGCCACATCCTGCCACATCCTGCCACATCCTGCCGCATCCTGCCACATCCTGCCACATCCTGCCGCATCCTGCCACATCCTGCCGCATCCTGCCACATCCTGCCACATCCTGCCACATCCTGCCACATCCTGCCACATCCTGCTACATCCTGCCACATCCTGCCACATCCTGCCACATCCTGCCACATCTTGCCACACTCTGCCACATCCTGCCACACCCTGCCACATCCTGCCACATCCTGCCATATCCTGCCACATCCTGCCACATCCTGCCACATCCTGCCACACCCTGACACACCCTGCCGCATCCTGCCGCATCCTGCCACATCCTGCCACACTTTGCCACATCCTGCCACATCCTGCCACATCCTGCCACATCCTGCCACATCCTGCCACATCCTGCCACATCCTGCCACATCCTGCCGCATCCTGCCACATCCTGCCACATCCTGCCGCATCCTGCCACATCCTGCCACATCCTGCCACATCCTGCCACATCCTGCCACATCCTGCCACATCCTGCCACATCCTGCCGCATCCTGCCACATCCTGCCACATCCTGCCGCATCCTGCCACATCCTGCCACATCCTGCCGCATCCTGCCACATCCTGCCACATCCTGCCACATCCTGCCACATCCTGCCACATCCTGCCACATCCTGCCACATCTTGCCACACTCTGCCACATCCTGCCACACCCTGCCACATCCTGCCACATCCTGCCATATCCTGCCACATCCTGCCACATCCTGCCATATCCTGCCACACCCTGCCACACCCTGACACACCCTGCCACATCCTGCCGCATCCTGCCACATCCTGCCACACTTTGCCACACCCTGCCACATCCTGCCACATCCTGCCACATCCTGCCACATCCTGCCGCATCCTGCCACATCCTGCCACATCCTGCCGCATCCTGCCACATCCTGCCACATCCTGCCACATCCTGCCACATCCTGCCACATCCTGCCACATCCTGCCACATCCTGCCACATCCTGCCATATCCTGCCACATCCTGCCACATCCTGCCACATCCTGCCACACCCTGACACACCCTGCCACATCCTGCCACATCCTGCCGCATCCTGCCATATCCTGCCACATCCTGCCACATCCCGCCACATCCCGCCACATCCTGCCACATCCTGCCGCATCCTGCCGCATCCTGCCACATCCTGCCACATCCTGCCACACCCTGCCACATCCTGCCACATCCTGCCACATCCTGCCACACCCTGCCACATCCTGCCACATCCTGCCACATCCTGCCACATCCTGCCACACCCTGCCACACCCTGCCACATCCTGCCACATCCTGCCACATCCTGCCACATCTTGCCACATCCTGCCACACCCTGCCACACTTTGCCACATCCTGCCACATCCTGCCACATCCTGCCACATCCCGCCACATCCCGCCACATCCCGCCACATCCCGCCACATCCCGCCACATCCTGCCACATCCCGCCACATCCTGCCACACCCTGCCACACCCTGCCACATCCTGCCACATCCTGCCACATCCTGCCACATCCTGCCGCATCCTGCCACATCCTGCCACATCTTGCCACATCCTGCCACACCCTGCCACACCCTGCCACATCCTGCCGCATCCTGCCGCATCCTGCCACATCCTGCCACATCCTGCCACACCCTGCCACACTTTGCCACATCCTGCCACATCCTGCCACATCCTGCCACATCCCGCCACATCCTGCCACATCCCGCCACATCCTGCCACATCCCGCCACATCCTGCCACATCCTGCCACATCCTGCCACACCCTGCCACATCCTGCCACATCCTGCCACATCCTGCCACATCCTGCCACACTTTGGCACACCCTGCCACATCCTGCCACATCCTGCCACACCCTGCCACATCCTGCCACATCTTGCCACACCCTGCCACATCCTGCCACATCCTGCCACATCCTGCCACATCCTGCCACATCCTGCCACATCTTGCCACACTCTGCCACATCCTGCCACACCCTGCCACATCCTGCCACATCCTGCCACATCTTGCCACATCCTGCCACACCCTGCCACACCCTGCCACATCCTGCCGCATCCTGCCGCATCCTGCCACATCCTGCCACATCCTGCCACACCCTGCCACATCCTGCCACATCCTGCCACATCCTGCCACATCCCGCCACATCCTGCCACATCCCGCCACATCCTGCCACATCCCGCCACATCCTGCCACATCCTGCCACATCCTGCCACACCCTGCCACATCCTGCCACATCCTGCCACATCCTGCCACATCCTGCCACACTTTGGCACACCCTGCCACATCCTGCCACATCCTGCCACACCCTGCCACATCCTGCCACACCCTGCCACATCCTGCCACATCCTGCCACATCCTGCCACATCCTGCCACATCCTGCCACATCCTGCCACATCCTGCCACATCCTGCCACATCCTGCCACATCCTGCCACATCCTGCCACACTTTGCCACATCCTGCCACATCCTGCCACATCCTGCCACACCCTGCCACATCCTGCCACATCCTGCCACATCCTGCCACATCCTGCCACATCTTGCCACACTCTGCCACATCCTGCCACACCCTGCCACATCCTGCCACATCCTGCCATATCCTGCCACATCCTGCCACATCCTGCCACATCCTGCCACACCCTGACACACCCTGCCACATCCTGCCGCATCCTGCCACATCCTGCCACACTTTGCCACATCCTGCCACATCCTGCCACACCCTGCCACATCCTCCCACATCCTGCCGCATCCTGCCACACCCTGCCACACCCTGCCACATCCTGCCATATCCTGCCACATCCTGCCACATTCTGCCACATCCTGCCACATCCTGCCACGCCCTGCCACATCCTGCCACATCCTGCCACACTCTGCCACATCCTGCCACACCCTGCCACATCCTGCCACACTCTGCCACATCCTGCCACACCCTGCCACATCCTGCCACATCCTGCCACATCCTGCCACATCCTGCCACACCCTGCCACACCCTGCCACATCCTGCCACATCCTGCCACACCCTGACACACCCTAGCACACCCTGGCACACCCTGGCACACCCTTCACGCCACGGCAGGCTAGAAGATTAATGCTCAGCACCAGGCACGAAAAGCAATGCCATATGCCTTTCCCGAACGAATCTTCACCAGTAAATTTTACCTTGAGAGGTTACAAAAAATCAAAAGGTTTTCGAAGTGGCCATTTTTCTTTTTCTCGGGACCTGATTTGAAACCATGGCCGCAACCAAGTGAGCACGAGAAAACGAACTGAGCATTTTATGACCTGTGTTTGCCCAATGCGCAAACAATCGGCCTTAACCCACAGATCCATCAACGTCGAGAAACTGTGCTAATTAACCACGTGATCTTCTGAACCAAGGAGAAGAAGTCGTGACTTCTGTAAAGAGGAAGTCACGCCACAGCCACGCCCCCCGACCCCCCCCCCCCCCTCCCCGGCTCAGGCGAACATCACACCCACACACAGTGAGGCTCGCACTCCACTTACAATATGGCTCGATGAGCTTTCACAGTTCCTCCGTCAAACAATGGCGTCCTCGAGTTCGATCACTAAATGATAGATGTGAGTAATACGTGAGCTATGCCGAGACAGCATTTAATGATCGACCGATTTCGCGCGCCCGCCTTGTGACATTGGGAAAGTCATGTTCCGTTATTAATCTTACTTCCAACATTTTCGAGAAATGAACCTGATGAAGTTATTTCATGTCGCCAAAACAAGGCTCTGCTAAGAGTTTACAATGATAGCTAAAATATTGGTGTTCATCTATATAATTAAATGGGTTGGTTTAGAAAAGCCTTTAAACTTTCTGAACCAGGGCGGGCTCCAACACTTTAGGAAATAGATATATATTAGTTTTTGTAGGCTCATTCTGAACTCCTTTCGTTCACTGTGCCGTTGTCATAAGTTTAATATATACTACTCACAATTTGATAAGGATCACCTCTATGCAGAGATATCTGAGTGTATAACAGGTGACTGTGTAATTGTACTATAATACAGATAAACCTTCCCCAATCTGTGTCCAATCTGTTACTCGTGTGCCACCATGCATGGTAAAGGCAAACGTCTTTGTATTATAATAGTAGAATATGGGTAGTATACATCATATCTGATCAAGAAGTTTGACGTAGGAAGATTGCAGATACCGTAAACGGTGGATATATAGCTACCCGAGACTGGATTAGCATACCAGACTGTATACCAAACATTAGTTTTGTAAATATATTATCGACACGGCCTGTAACAATATTGAAGACTTGTTCGCTCGCTTGACGTTGCACCCGAGTAATATCGCTATAACCTCTTTGCCTGGAGCAACAACTTCATTCTCTGTTAAGAGGAAATGACATACCAGCGACAAAAATAGAGGAGGAACTTCCACGTGCTCTTTCGGTTCAACCATGTCGACTTGGAGGGGAAAAGGGCTGAAATGTTGGCGTACAGACAGCTGTGAGTGAACTGGGTCAGTGTGAACGTGGTTGGAGGCAGGTTTTGATTTATTGACTGCAAGTAGGACGTTTTAACCTGTGTAGGTCATATCGCGACTTGTTAAGGTTCAACTCATTGGCACAGGTGAGAGTCGAACCCATCACCGTCCTACAAGAGCACACTTGGCAATCGCTCGCAATTGGGTAGACTCAGTGTCACCAACACGCCCACCACTTAAATTTAAACAGAACATTTAAATTAATATCAAGAAGCGTGTTTGATTTCTTTCCGTTCCGGTGACGAGTCGAGTATGCTAAACTAATCACGTGACCTACTTGTTTTTTGCTTGTTTTGTTTTTCACCTGTTGGTCGTCGCCAGCGCATTTCCGGTCAGCCGAATAGTAATCGCAATACCTCCAGCGAACACCCATCGGTTACTTACGGACAGTTTGTTAACGTTGGTTGCCAGCTTTGCTACTCGGCTTAGGTAAATAATACCCAGAAATATGACTGATGGCTTTTAATAAAGCCTGTCCTTATAATGCTATATTAATGTTCTGTGTCCGGTGGGAAACTACACATATAAATCTATACGTGGGCGCAATCCATCAGCCAATAATTACTCTCTTCATGCATCCTTTGGCCAGAAATCCCACGGAGAGATATTCTACAGATTATGATGGCGTTAACCAGGAAATCAGGTGAATTATTTGTCTTTAGTCACGTGACTGAGCATTGGTCTACCTGCTCGTCTGCCCAAACTGATGTAGGGGGATGTAAAACAACTAAATTACGTCACGGGTAAGCGATGCTGTAGAAAGGACATTGTTGGAAGATAAATGTGGAATGGAAGGAGACACCGTCCAAGTTGTAAAACATTGTTACGACCGGCTCTTTTCGTAGCAGTCCCCGCTTGACTTAGCTTGTGTTGTTGTTCCTTCCAAGTAGCGGGGACGAGAAACCACAAAGCACCCCACCCGCCCCATAACCGTCATTGTAGTCCTAAGCACCCATGTTCGAAAAAAGTGCAAAAACACAGAAAGTGCCAATTATCGTAAAAAACTACTTTTGTAATGATGTTATCGACACGGCCTGTAACAATATTGCCAACCTGTTTGCCCCCTTGACGTCGCATCCCAGTAATATCGCTACAAATTCCCTCTGCATGGGGCACTAACCTTTGCGCGTCAATCACATGGAAGTGAAGACGAGTGCTGAAAGGCTGGCGTACGGACAGGTGGCAGCAGAAAATTGGGTGCACCAAATGTCCCAGAAAATATGTCCCACAACCAGTCCCACCCTGAAAATGTACCTATGCTTCGCCGACCCACTAGACGCCCACATTTTCGTACATTTTGGAAAGGCCAGAAACTCCAAAGAGGGATATTCTACAGACTGGCGTGATGATGGCGTGTAACCAGGAAATCACATGTCAAATTAGTTTTTGGTAACGTGACTGATCTCCTTACTTTCCTCCCAAACTGATGTAGGGGGTGACAAAGCGAGAGAGCATTGACCAGGGGCACCCTGGGGAACAAACTCGCTCGGTTGCACCGGTAAACCTGGCTGCCACAGAAAGGACGTTGTTGGAATATAAATGTGGAACTAAAGGGGACACCATCCAAGTTGTAACATCGTAGTATTACATCATCATTTCGTCCAATATGATGCATTTTTGTTGTATTAGCGAAGACACTCAGGAGATGAGACCCTCAGACTAGCCCCCCGCCCCCACCTAAATCGAAATCGCATAGATCCCCCCCCCCATCATCTCCCAGCCCCATAACCGTCGTCATTTTATACGGTTTTCTAGCGGATCCTTTCAGATATAACAACTGCAAAGTAATTTGCGTTCAATCCTCAAAGTGGTAATTATTGACGTCAGTATCACACGCCAACTCACCGCGTATTTCTGTTGTTACGTTGGTGGTCATCTAACCTTGTATGAACTGTGCCGTTTGATGTTTTAAAGGTAGATAAAACTATCATTAAACAAGGACAAGCAGCGCAGTTGAGTACTCCAGTGTGCGTGACCCTCCCCCCCACCCCCCCCGCCCCGGCCCTTGGCCCCGGGAGGTCACAGGGTCATCCCCCGCTTCGTTACTCCAGCGGGTGGCTACCCCATAATAACGGTGTGGACGGCCAACGTTAGTGGTGTGACCGATGGGCTCTTTACGCGTATAACCTTGACTTCTGATCCCAGAAGACCCCCCATAGCCCCCACCCCCCACTCCTGCCCCCACCCCACGACACCCCCCCAGTACACCCCTCCCCTGCCTCTGGATCTGGTAAGAGAGCGATCAATCATTCAGTGGCGACAAGTGCTGCCATCTCGCGGGCTACAACTGGAGACGGCTGGCTATCCGACCGCCATTGCTGACAGTGGCGCCCTCTAGGTATGACGGGTGGCGGCTCATCACTCACGTGACGCGTCGTCACTTCCTCTCTGAATGCAGCGACGAATCAGGAATCGGATCGCCTGGCCAATCTCCCGGGACCACCTGTTACGCCGTCATGAATTTTCATGAGGACGAAGGCGAGGAGTCCTCGCCCCAGACACGTGGAAGGGGGATGGTCACCCGCCGCGGTCACGTGACAAATATGATCAGGTCCAATGCGAATGAATTAATGAGGGCGAGATATTGCATAGAACGTGGGGGCCCTGCCATCTGACCCCGTGACCCGGGGGGATAAGGAACACTCTTCATCGAGAGGGGAGAACAGCACGTAACTTCTATACTGTGGGCGTGGCGCGACTCTACCCGATACCAGGATCATTAGCAGGAGGTACGCCTTGTAAAGACACTATAAGTGCTATAATTTCACGGAATATAATACTTTTTACTCCATCTGCCTCCCGCCATGTTTTATTCGTGCCCCAACTGTCCGACGAAGTGTGTAAATGAATGGCGCGATCCTAAATACTAAGTACTAGGGTAAGCCAAAAAAAGAGAAGTGTTTGGCAAGGTGTTGGTTGACTAAGACAAAAGTTGAAAAATAGCCAACAAAACAGACCGAGGACCTCAGCCGTGGACTATAAGAAAAAGAATATTCCTCCGCCTGCAGCGGAGGGGTTTAGTAGTCAGATTGGCGGTTGGTAGGTAAACGGGCTGGGGCCCTGGATTCATAGCTCCCGAAGGGGGCATCCCGGACACGGCCGGAGATTGGTCGGAGACTGCTGGCCCCCTCCCAGCACAGCAGGCCGGAGTGATGGCCGCCTCGCAGCACAGCAGGCCGGAGTGATGGCCGCCTCGCAGCACAGAAGACCGGAGTGATGGCCGCCTCCCAGCACAGCAGACCGGTAGACAGCCCAGGACACCCACTCCCGGCATGTAATAACCCAAGTCAAGCCGCCCTCACGCACACCCTAACCGGTCGTACGAATGACCCATGCAACCCCCGAACAAAAAACGAAGGAAGTCAAACAAAAGCAAAAAGACAACATGTTATAGTGGTAAAGGCTCCTCCTCCCTGTGGGAGTCATGTGATTGATGCTGGCCCCAACAAGCGGCTGCTCGCCATTATCCGGCCCGGGCCCCCAACAGCCCACAACCTGCCAGTTTTATACCACCACCCCCTCCCCATCATCCTCCTCCTCCCTGCTTTATCCCCCCCATCCCCCTCTCCCTCCTTGTTTTATGACCTCCATCCCCCTTCCCCTCCCCCTCCCTCTTCCCCTCCCTGTTTTACCACCCCCCACCCCGCCTTCCTCCTGTCTAATGCCCTACTTGTTTTCTGGTCCGACTGAGCTGTCTGTCTGTCAGGATCAGCCTCGTCGTTGACAGGGCTCAAAAGTACCCCACCGACCTGCTGCCCCTGACAGCTACTTGACAACGGTACAAGATCGTGCCGGTGTCGGGGGGACGACGTGGTCTAAGACAAGATGGGTGTTTTAATAAATAGATGAGTGGAAGAGTTGGTGTTTACGGCAACTTTTGCGCACAAACTTGTTAAATCGGGTGAGAAAATGAAATTGAAAGGAGCTTTAGATAAATTTTGTAAACGTGAAGGCTCAAATGGCCCAAGAAATCTCGCGGGACAATGTTAGAGGGTTGGACGAGACTTGCCCCGGATGTAGCAGTCAGGACATTTTCAGACACTGCTATACACGTGAAACAACCCCCAGCCTCAGCACGTGCACGGTCGGGGGGTCGAACCCCCGAGAGTCTCTCGGTCGATTGCTCGTATTCCTTTGGCTTCCGTTTTCCTCGAGGTCTCTTGCTGGCAGACGTTTGGGACTAAAATACCACCTAGCGGCCAACAAGGTGTGGACACCACCTAAGCCCCCCTTAGCCTGATATCAGTTTACCACAGTTTTTTTGGCTTTTTTTGGTTTCTTTGTTGGTTTTTTTTCACCATAAAGATGTGGGTAAACGTGACTAAGAGAAAACACAACAATATACCTTTCAGGTATAAAATCAATCTATAGCAGAGTCTTGGGATAGGGCTGTTCCGGGTACTATTATATTATGGACATGGTGCGAAACAAGTTATAAATTGGATGTGGCCTGTGGTGGTGGTGACAGTGTGGCCTATGGTGTTGGTGCCAGTGTGGCCTGTGGTGGTGGTGCCAGTGTGGCCTGTGGTGGTGGTGCCAGTGTGGCCTGTGGTGGTGGTGCCAGTGTGGCCTATGGTGGTGGTGCCAGTGTGGCCTGTGGTGGTGGTGCCAGTGTGGCCTGTGGTGGTGGTGCCAGTGTGGCCTGTGGTGGTGGTGCCAGTGTGGCCGGTGGTGGTGGTGCCAGTGTGGCCGGTGGTGTTGGTGCCAGTGTGGCCTGTGGTGGTGGTGCCAGTGTGGCCGGTGGTGTTGGTGCCAGTGTGGCCTGTGGTGGTGGTGCCAGTGTGGCCTATGGTGGTGGTGCCAGTGTGGCCTGTGGTGGTGGTGACAGTGTGGCCTATGGTGGTGGTGCCAGTGTGGCCTGTGGTGGTGGTGCCAGTGTGGCCTATGGTGGTGGTGACAGTGTGGCCTATGGTGGTGGTGCCAGTGTGGCCTGTGGTGGTGGTGCCAGTGTGGCCTATGGTGGTGGTGCCAGTGTGGCCTGTGGTGGTGGTGACAGTGTGGCCTATGGTGGTGGTGCCAGTGTGGCCTGTGGTGGTGGTGCCAGTGTGGCCTATGGTGGTGGTGCCAGTGTGGCCTGTGGTGGTGGTGCCAGTGTGGCCTGTGGTGGTGGTGCCAGTGTGGCCGGTGCCGGCCAACAACCAGCAGTTCCTGGCCAAACACCGGCGGCTCGGTTAGTCGGGGGGTTCTATTGCGATGATTGCTGTTAGTCGGAATGGGTTACTGATTGTGAAAATAAGTTGGTCTGGAGCCAGTTATTAGTAAATTTTGTTAGGAAGCCAGGGTACATACATGCGAAATAAAAGTCTTGTTTAATGCGGAAAGCTAATTTATTGTTGCAAATAGTATGGGTCTAGACTGTGCGACCTTCTTTTTTAAATTGTCGGGAAAGCCAAAGGAAGTATTTAAATAAGTTATGAAGGAAGTGAATGGAATTAAATGGAGTTTTACTTTTGTTATCTTCGGAAGTTGGGTTATTAATAAATAAAATGTTGTGCAAACGGCTTCAAACAATAAAGTGAAGTAAGTTTTTTTTATTGCAAAAAGAATGGGCATTTTGAAAAGCAGTGGAAGGTGGTTTCTAGTACATCTGGGCAGTAAATACAGTGAGGGTTATCTATTAATGGGGTTATCTAGTACATCTGGGCAGTAAATACAGTGAGGGTTATCTATTAATGGGGTTATCTAGTAGATCTGGGCAGTAAATACAGTGAGGGTTATCTATTAATGGGGTTATCTAGTACATCTGGGCAGTAAATACAGCGAGGGTTGTCTATTAATAGGGTTATCTAGTAAATCTGGGCAGTAAATACAGCGAGGGTTATCTATTAATGGGGTTATCTAGTACATCTGGGCAGTAAATACAGTTAGGGTTATCTATTAATAGGGTTATCTAGTACATCTGGGCAGTAAATACAGTGAGGGTTATCTATTAATGGGGTTATCTAGTACATCTGGGCAGTAAATACAGTTAGAGTTATCTATTAATAGGGTTATCTAGTACATCTGGGCAGTAAATACAGTGAGGGTTATCTATTAATAGGGTTATCTAGTACATCTGGGCAGTAAATACAGTGAGGGTTATCTATTAATAGGGTTATCTAGTACATCTGGGCAGTAAATACAGCGAGGGTTATCTATTAATGGGGTTATCTAGTACATCTGGGCAGTAAATACAGCGAGGGTTATCTATTAATAGGGTTATCTAGTACATCTGGGCAGTAAATACAGTGAGGGTTATCTATTAATAGGGTTATCTAGTACATCTGGGCAGTAAATACAGCGAGGGTTATCTATTAATAGGGTTATCTAGTACATCTGGGCAGTAAATACAGTTAGGGTTATCTATTAATAGGGTTATCTAGTACATCTGGGCAGTAAATACAGTTAGGGTTATCTATTAATAGGGTTATCTAGTACATCTGGGCAGTAAATACAGCGAGGGTTATCTATTAATAGGGTTATCTAGTACATCTGGGCAGTAAATACAGCGAGGGTTATCTATTAATAGGGTTATCTAGTACATCTGGGCAGTAAATACAGCGAGGGTTATCTATTAATAGGGTTATCTAGTACATCTGGGCAGTAAATACAGTTAGAGTTATCTATTAATAGGGTTATCTAGTACATCTGGGCAGTAAATACAGTTAGGGTTATCTATTAATAGGGTTATCTAGTACATCTGGGCAGTAAATACAGCGAGGGTCATCTATTAATAGGGTTATCCGAACATCTGGGCAGTAAATACAGTGAGGGTTATCTATTAATAGGGTTATCTAGTACATCTGGGCAGTAAATACAGTTAGAGTTATCTATTAATAGGATTATCTAGTACATCTGGGCAGTAAATACAGTGAGGGTTATCTATTAATAGGGTTATCTAGTACATCTGGGCAGTAAATACAGTGAGGGTTATCTATTAATAGGGTTATCTAGTACATCTGGGCAGTAAATACAGCGAGGGTTATCTATTAATAGGGTTATCTAGTACATCTGGGCAGTAAATACAGTTAGAGTTATCTATTAATAGGGTTATCTAGTACATCTGGGCAGTAAATACAGCGAGGGTTATCTATTAATGGGGTTATCTAGTACATCTGGGCAGTAAATACAGCGAGGGTTGTCTATTAATAGGGTTATCTAGTACATCTGGGCAGTAAATACAGCGAGGGTTATCTATTAATAGGGTTATCTAGTACATCTGGGCAGTAAATACAGTGAGGGTTATCTATTAATGGGGTTATCTAGTACATCTGGGCAGTAAATACAGTTAGAGTTATCTATTAATAGGGTTATCTAGTACATCTGGGCAGTAAATACAGTGAGGGTTATCTATTAATGGGGTTATCTAGTACATCTGGGCAGTAAATACAGCGAGGGTTATCTATTAATAGGGTTATCTAGTACATCTGGGCAGTAAATACAGCGAGGGTTATCTATTAATAGGGTTATCTAGTACATCTGGGCAGTAAATACAGCGAGGGTTATCTATTAATAGGGTTATCTAGTACATCTGGGCAGTAAATACAGTGAGGGTTATCTATTAATAGGGTTATCTAGTACATCTGGGCAGTAAATACAGTGAGGGTTATCTATTAATAGGGTTATCTAGTACATCTGGGCAGTAAATACAGTTAGGGTTATCTATTAATAGGGTTATCTAGTACATCTGGGCAGTAAATACAGCGAGGGTTATCTATTAATAGGGTTATCTAGTACATCTGGGCAGTAAATACAGCGAGGGTTATCTATTAATAGGGTTATCTAGTACATCTGGGCAGTAAATACAGTGAGGGTTATCTATTAATAGGGTTATCTAGTACATCTGGGCAGTAAATACAGCGAGGGTTATCTATTAATAGGGTTATCTAGTACATCTGGGCAGTAAATACAGTTAGGGTTATCTATTAATAGGGTTATCTAGTACATCTGGGCAGTAAATACAGTGAGGGTTATCTATTAATAGGGTTATCTAGTACATCTGGGCAGTAAATACAGCGAGGGTTATCTATTAATAGGGTTATCTAGTACATCTGGGCAGTAAATACAGCGAGGGTTATCTATTAATAGGGTTATCTAGTACATCTGGGCAGTAAATACAGCGAGGGTTATCTATTAATAGGGTTATCTAGTACATCTGGGCAGTAAATACAGCGAGGGTTGTCTATTAATAGGGTTATCTAGTACATCTGGGCAGTAAATACAGCGAGAGTTCTCTATTAATAGGGTTATCTAGTACATCTGGGCAGTAAATACAGCGAGGGTTATCTATTAATAGGGTTATCTAGTACATCTGGGCAGTAAATACAGCGAGGGTTATCTATTAATAGGGTTATCTAGTACATCTGGGCAGTAAATACAGCGAGAGTTATCTATTAATAGGGTTATCTAGTACATCTGGGCAGTAAATACAGCGAGGGTTATCTATTAATAGGGTTATCTAGTACATCTGGGCAGTAAATACAGCGAGGGTTATCTATTAATAGGGTTATCCGAACATCTGGGCAGTAAATACAGAGAGGGCTGTCTATAATTTACAGTGGAATAAGGATTTGCTAGTGGGAAAAAATTGGTATTCTATTTTGTATTGAAAGTATGAGAGTTTTCTGTTAAGTGTGTTTTTGTAGATGTTTGTGAATATGTTTTCTAAATCTAGATGTTTGCGAATAAGTTTTTTTATGTCTAGATGTTTGCGAATATGTTTTCGATGTCTAGATGTTTGTGAATATGTTTTCTATGTCTAGATGTTTGTGAATATGTTTTCTATATCTAGATGTTTGTGAAGATGTTTTCTATGTCTAGCTGTGTATAGAAAACTCTCTCCCAGTTTGTAATAGAGATGGGGATATGTTGTGTGGCTAGAAATTGTATATGTTCTTAGTGGTAAATGACTTTGATCTTACTGGTAAACGTCATCATTTTGTGTGCTTCACGCTGCTTTTGGTGTAAGTAGCAGTGCTCCGAGAGAGTTCTGTGGTTTCCAGGGATGGACACGTTTGCCAGTAGGTTTCTGAATTCATAGAACGAAATAATCGAGTTTTCTGCAAATTGTGATATGTATGTTGCCCGGTCTTAGTTTTGGCGGGAAAGAGCTCGATATGCAACTTTAACGTTGACTTGGCTGGGAGTAAAGAGAGGAAGTTAAGCGTACGTGTCACGTGATACTTTACACCAATGTAACTTACCCGTCACGTATTTCTTGTGTACCAATGCATCACGTGACTATACTCTTGCTTCCGACGGCTGACAGGGAACTAATTATGTCACGTCATGTCAGGTCAGCCAGCAGTGACGTAGGGTCATACGAAGGTCATGGACCACGTGCCATGAGGCGGTCATGGCGCCTGCGCAGTGCAGTATTGGGGGCAGCAGGATATCGACCCTCCACAGCTTGCGTTGGTGCCGAATGTGTAACTTTCGCCATCCCCCTGTGGCCCCTGCGCCCTTACCCTCCTCCCCCTCCCGCTCCCCCCGCCCCCACCTGTACCCGTCCACCCCTCCCCCCCACCCCCAGCCTGTCCACAGCCGCCTCTCACGTCGGTGCTTTGTATACACATAATCTCTGATCTATTTATGCCTGGTTATATTCGGGACACGTGTTGCCGCTGTGTGTCAGCACCGGCGGCCGGGGACATGGATCATGCTTTATCACGTACCTTGGATCTATATTCCATGGCGGAAGAATACCGATGTACTCCGGTCGCAGTCCTGCGGGCTGGAAAAAATAGGGCCCCACTAGATATTTGTCAAAGGAGAAAGCTGAAAGTGTGGCCGACCAGATCTTTGCCAAAGGGTAAAGTTAAATATGTCGTCCTACTAGATGAAATGTGATCTCGCAAGATCTTAGTCAAGGGGTAAGCTGGAAATGTGGTCATACTGGATGTTTGTCAAAGATAATTCTGTGGTCCGACAAGATTTTTGTCAATGGGTATGATCCAAATGTGGTCTCCCAATATCATCTTTGTGGAATGGGCAAGCTCAAAATGTGATAAGTAAACATAAACAGTGAACAATTTGGTCCGACCAAATCTGTACAAATACGGTACAAATACTGGATAACCTGGCAGATACGGTCCGGCTAGAGCATTGGTCAAGGGTAGGTTATAGAGAGGTCTCGTTGCATAATTTTAGCCGCTTACTGTCTGTCAATGGCGGAATGTCGCTGTCACTTTCAATCCTCATAAGTCATAGGAACCAGGGACCGGTTGCTATTTCGTAACTTATGCATGAAGAGGGTCTTTCTGTCATCGTGATGATAGCCGCTGAAGCTCGTGGATGGAGTGTTTGGAAAATCAACGTGATGTTATATTAAATATTAGGACATTTCAGCGTTGAGGCTCAAGAAGAACTTCACGAGGCCGCTTTATATCAGTAATAGCACTTACTTATAGAGACATGCTAAAGACTATGGTAATCGCCAAGAGTATACTTCCTTATTATTTTTACGAGGCGACTTATTATTCAATGCCACTATCTACAAATATGTAAAGTGAACCGATATTTGTGCCATACTACCTAATAAATAAAGTTATTTTGTGAGTAAGATTTCATTACATCTTTCCTTAGACAAATATATCTTGATCAGCGTAGTACTGTGTATCTTTCAATTAATGTTTTATGGATGTAACACACCATTTATGAAATAAAGTTTTAGGGATAAAATTATGCCACTTTATCGCAAGCAATCGAAGAAAGAATATATTTCATATATGTTTTATGTACTTATCAAGATGCACCAAACACATGTTCGTGTCACACTTGTGGCGCAAAATGTGTAATAGACTCAGAGGATATTGCACTCAGGTCACATGTCACCCCCGTCTTCCATCCTGCTATCGGGGCCACCTCGATAGCTCAGTGGGTTAACGCGCTCGCCTTCAGTGCTCTGGCCTAACGGCACGTGGATCGGTGGTTCGTGCCCCGCTGGGGCCATGTCTGTGTGGTCGAAGGATGAAGATCCCATGACCTAAAGTGGTTAAAACGCCCTGAACATTCTATGCAACCAATCGTTCTGCTATCGACTTGAAACACTGTACCGACGGTAGGGGTCGCTCCTGACAGCAACTGCGCTCCAGTAACGATCCAGTACCAGGTTGACCCCAACAACTTGAAGTCACCCATGCTTTTAGTACATAGTAGAATAAAAACTCAGGATAAAATGGAAAGTAGCAGTGGGAAGTCAGGCGTCGAGTCTGCAAGAGAAACACTATTGTCGGGCGGTAAACTAACCTATTATATAGGGACCATCCTGCTACGTTCCTAGCCTCCCGCAAGTCTTCCATAATGTAGTGGTGGTCGTATGCACGGTTTTGTTGCGTCAGACCAATAGGAGAAGGCTATGCTGAAGCCAGTGAAGGCCAGGGATGCGCCGTGACGAGCTAAATAGGTTCTTATTTAGCTCGTCGCGGCGCATGCCTGGCTATCAGCATAGCCTTCTCCTATTGGCCTGACGCAAAAAAACCGTGGTCGTATGCCGATAAGCGGGTTGCACCACGTAGTCAGGGGGTGTGTGGAGTGATGGGCGGGGGGGGGGAGGCAAGAGGGAGGATGCAGGAGCTGGGGGAGGGAGAAAGGGTGGTAGATGAGGGGAGGGGGGGGGGCGGGGCAAGCGTCGACATAGTTCGGGCAGCCTGCGCAGAATCAGGGGTCAACCCGAAACAAATTGCAATAGTAATTAAACCTGCTTTTTCTCATTCCTTATGTATCTGGTAATATAATTTCCAAAATTTACCAAAATCTATTCGCCCAAGTTTTTTACGGGCGTAGTTTACCCTACCCCGGTAACACCAGAATGGTTTACGTATTTGTCCTAACACGAAGAGGCTGAAAAACTTCGTAATTGAGACCCCTACTACGAATTGAGACCCCCGTAGCCTACCCCTACTACGAATTGAGACCCCCGTAGCCTACCCCTACTACGCATTGAGACCTCCGTAACCTACCCCTACTACGAATTGAGACCCCCGTAGCCTACCCCTACTACGCATTGAGACCTCCGTAACCTACCCCTACTACGAATTGAGACCCCCGTAGCCTACCCCCACTACGAATTGAGACCTCCGTAGCCTATCCCTACTACGAATTGAGACCTCCGTAGCCTACCCCTACTACGAATTGAGACCCCCGTAGCCTACCCCTACTACGAATTGAGACCCCCGTAGCCTACCCCTACTACGAATTGAGACCCCCGTAGCCTACCCCTACTACGAATTGAGACCTCCGTAGCCTGCCCCTACTACGAATTGAGACCTTCGTAGCCTACCCCTACTACGAATTGAGACCCCCGTAGCCTACCCCTACTACGAATTGAGACCTCCGTAGCCTGCCCCTACTACGAATTGAGACCTCCGTAACCTACCCCTACTACGAATTGAGACCCCCGTAGCCTACCCCTACTACGAATTGAGACCTCCGTAGCCTGCCCCTACTACGAATTGAGACCTTCGTAGCCTACCCCTACTACGAATTGAGACCCCCGTAGCCTACCCCTACTACGAATTGAGACCTCCGTAGCCTGCCCCTACTACGAATTGAGACCTCCGTAACCTACCCCTACTACGAATTGAGACCCCCGTAGCCTACCCCTACTACGAATTGAGACCTCCGTAGCCTGCCCCTACTACGAATTGAGACCTTCGTAGCCTACCCCTACTACGAATTGAGACCCCCGTAGCCTACCCCTACTACGAATTGAGACCTTCGTAGCCTACCCCTACTACGAATTGAGACCTCCGTAGCCTGCCCCTACTACGAATTGAGACCTTCGTAGCCTACCCCTACTACGAATTGAGACCTCCGTAGCCTGCCCCTACTACGAATTGAGACCTCCGTAACCTACCCCTACTACGAATTGAGACCCCCGTAGCCTACCCCTACTACGAATTGAGACCTCCGTAGCCTGCCCCTACTACGAATTGAGACCTTCGTAGCCTACCCCTACTACGAATTGAGACCCCCGTAGCCTACCCCTACTACGAATTGAGACCTCCGTAGCCTACCCCTACTACGAATTGAGACCCCCGTAGCCTACCCCTACTACGAATTGAGACCTCCGTAGCCTACCCCTACTACGAATTGAGACCTCCGTAGCCTACCCCTACTACGAATTGAGACCTCCGTAGCCTGCCCCTACTACGAATTGAGACCTCCGTAGCCTGCCCCTACTACGAATTGAGACCTTCGTAGCCTACCCCTACTACGAATTGAGACCCCCGTAGCCTACCCCTACTACGAATTGAGACCCCCGTAGCCTACCCCTACTACGAATTGAGACCCCCGTAGCCTACCCCTACTACGAATTGAGACCCCCGTAGCCTACCCCTACTACGAATTGAGACCTCCGTAGCCTGCCCCTACTACGAATTGAGACCTCCGTAGCCTACAGCTACTACGAATTGAGACTTCCGTAGCCTACCCTACGAATTGAGACCCCCGTAGCCTACCCCTACTACGAATTGAGACCTCCGTAGCCTACCCCTACTACGAATTGAGACCCCCGTAGCCTACCCCTACTACGAATTGAGACCCCCGTAGCCTACCCCTACTACGAATTGAGACCTCCGTAGCCTGCCCCTACTACGAATTGAGACATCCGTAGCCTACCCCTACTACGAATTGAGACTTCCATAGCCTACCCCTACTACGAATTGAGACCCCCGTAGCCTACCCCTACTACGAATTGAGACCTCCGTAGCCTACCCCTACTACGAATTGAGACCCCCGTAGCCTACCCCTACTACGAATTGAGACCCCCGTAGCCTACCCCTACTACGAATTGAGACCTCCGTAGCCTGCCCCTACTACGAATTGAGACCTCCGTAGCCTACCCCTACTACGAATTGAGACTTCCGTAGCCTACCCCTACTACGAATTGAGACCTCCGTAGCCTACCCCCACTACGAATTGAGACCCCCGTAGCCTGCCCCTACTACGAATTGAGACCCCCGTAGCCTACCCCTACTACGAATTGAGACCCCCGTAGCCTACCCCTACTACGAATTGAGACCCCCGTAGCCTACCCCTACTACGAATTGAGACCTCCGTAGCCTACCCCTACTACGAATTGAGACCTCCGTAGCCTGCCCCTACTACGAATTGAGACCTCCGTAGCCTACCCCTACTACGAATTGAGACTTCCGTAGCCTACCCCTACTACGAATTGAGACCCCCGTAGCCTACCCCTACTACGAATTGAGACCTCCGTAGCCTACCCCTACTACGAATTGAGACCCCCGTAGTCTGCCCCTACTACGAATTGAGACCTCCGTAGCCTACCCCTACTACGAATTGAGACCCACGTAGCCTACCCCTACTACGAATTGAGACCCCCGTAGCCTACCCCTACTACGAATTGAGACCCCCGTAGCCTACCCCTACTACGAATTGAGACCTCCGTAGCCTGCCCCTACTACGAATTGAGACCTCCGTAGCCTACCCCTACTACGAATTGAGACCTCCGTAGCCTGCCCCTACTACGAATTGAGACCTCCGTAGCCTACCCCTACTACGAATTGAGACTTCCGTAGCCTACCCCTACTACGAATTGAGACCCCCGTAGCCTACCCCTACTACGAATTGAGACCCCCGTAGCCTACCCCTACTACGAATTGAGACCTCCGTAGCCTACCCCTACTACGAATTGAGACCCCCGTAGCCTACCCCTACTACGAATTGAGACCCCCGTAGCCTACCCCTACTACGAATTGAGACCTCCGTAGCCTACCCCTACTACGAATTGAGACCCCCGTAGCCTACCCCTACTACGAATTGAGACCCCCGTAGCCTACCCCTACTACGAATTGAGACCTCCGTAGCCTGCCCCTACTACGAATTGAGACCCCCGTAGCCTACCCCTACTACGAATTGAGACCCCCGTAGCCTACCCCTACTACGAATTGAGACCCCCGTAGCCTACCCCTACTACGAATTGAGACCTCCGTAGCCTACCCCTACTGCGAATTGAGACCTCCGTAGCCTGCCCCTACTACGAATTGAGACCTCCGTAGCCTACCCCTACTACGAATTGAGACTTCCGTAGCCTACCCCTACTACGAATTGAGACCCCCGTAGCCTACCCCTACTACGAATTGAGACCCCCGTAGCCTACCCCTACTACGAATTGAGACCTCCGTAGCCTACCCCTACTACGAATTGAGACCCCCGTAGCCTACCCCTACTACGAATTGAGACCCCCGTAGCCTACCCCTACTACGAATTGAGACCTCCGTAGCCTGCCCTACTACGAATTGAGACCTCCGTAGCCTACCCCTACTACGAATTGAGACTTCCGTAGCCTACCCCTACTACGAATTGAGACCCCCGTAGCCTACCCCTACTACGAATTGAGACCTCCGTAGCCTACCCCTACTACGAATTGAGACCCCCGTAGCCTACCCCTACTACGAATTGAGACCCCCGTAGCCTACCCCTACTACGAATTGAGACCTCCGTAGCCTACCCCTACTACGAATTGAGACCCCCGTAGCCTACCCCTACTACGAATTGAGACCCCCGTAGCCTACCCCTACTACGAATTGAGACCCCCGTAGCCTACCCCTACTACGAATTGAGACCTCCGTAGCCTACCCCTACTACGAATTGAGACCCCCGTAGCCTACCCCTACTACGAATTGAGACCCCCGTAGCCTACCCCTACTACGAATTGAGACCCCCGTAGCCTACCCCTACTACGAATTGAGACCTCCGTAGCCTACCCCTACTACGAATTGAGACCCCCGTAGCCTACCCCTACTACGAATTGAGACCCCCGTAGCCTACCCCTACTACGAATTGAGACCTCCGTAGCCTACCCCTACTACGAATTGAGACCCCCGTAGCCTACCCCTACTACGAATTGAGACCTCCGTAGCCTACCCCTACTACGAATTGAGACCCCCGTAGCCTACCCCTACTACGAATTGAGACCTCCGTAGCCTGCCCCTACTACGAATTGAGACCCCCGTAGCCTACCCCTACTACGAATTGAGACCCCCGTAGCCTACCCCTACTACGAATTGAGACCCCCGTAGCCTACCCCTACTACGAATTGAGACCCCCGTAGCCTATCCCTACTACGAATTGAGACCCCCGTAGCCTACCCCTACTACGAATTGAGACCTCCGTAGCCTACCCCTACTACGAATTGAGACCTCCGTAGCCTACCCCTACTACGAATTGAGACCTCCGTAGCCTACCCCTACTACGAATTGAGACCCCCGTAGCCTACCCCTACTACGAATTGAGACCCCCGTAGCCTACCCCTACTACGAGTTGAGACCTCCGTAGCCTACCCCTACTACGAATTGAGACCTCCGTAGCCTACCCCTACTACGAATTGAGACCTCCGTAGCCTACCCCTACTACGAATTGAGACCTCCGTAGCCTACCCCTACTACGAATTGAGACCCCCGTAGCCTACCCCTACTACGAATTGAGACCCCCGTAGCCTACCCCTACTACGAATTGAGACCTCCGTAGCCTACCCCTACTACGAATTGAGACCTCCGTAGCCTACCCCTACTACGAATTGAGACCTCCGTAGCCTACCCCTACTACGAATTGAGACCTCCGTAGCCTACCCCTACTACGAATTGAGACCTCCGTAGCCTGCCCCTACTACGAATTGAGACCTCCGTAGCCTACCCCTACTACGAATTGAGACCTCCGTAGCCTACCCCTACTACGAATTGAGACCTCCGTAGCCTACCCCTACTACGAATTGAGACCTCCGTAGCCTACCCCTACTACGAATTGAGACTTCCGTAGCCTGCCCCTACTACGAATTGAGACCTCCGTAGCCTACCCCTACTACGAATTGAGACCTCCGTAGCCTGCCCCTACTACGAATTGAGACCTCCGTAGCCTACCCCTACTACGAATTGAGACCTCCGTAGCCTACCCCTACTACGAATTGAGACTTCCGTAGCCTGCCCCTACTACGAATTGAGACCTCCGTAGCCTACCCCTACTACGAATTGAGACCTCCGTAGCCTATCCCTACTACTAATTGAGACCTCCGTAGCCTACCCCTACTACGAATTGAGACCTCCGTAGCCTACCCCTACTACGAATTGAGACCTCCGTAGCCTACCCCTACTACGAATTGAGACCTCCGTAGCCTACCCCTACTACGAATTGAGACCCCCGTAGCCTACCCCTACTACGAATTGAGACCTCCGTAGCCTACCCCTACTACGAATTGAGACCCCCGTAGCCTACCCCTACTACGAATTGAGACCTCCGTAGCCTGCCCCTACTACGAATTGAGACCCCCGTAGCCTACCCCTACTACGAATTGAGACCCCCGTAGCCTACCCCTACTACGAATTGAGACCCCCGTAGCCTACCCCTACTACGAATTGAGACCCCCGTAGCCTATCCCTACTACGAATTGAGACCCCCGTAGCCTACCCCTACTACGAATTGAGACCTCCGTAGCCTACCCCTACTACGAATTGAGACCTCCGTAGCCTACCCCTACTACGAATTGAGACCTCCGTAGCCTACCCCTACTACGAATTGAGACCCCCGTAGCCTACCCCTACTACGAATTGAGACCCCCGTAGCCTACCCCTACTACGAGTTGAGACCTCCGTAGCCTACCCCTACTACGAATTGAGACCTCCGTAGCCTACCCCTACTACGAATTGAGACCTCCGTAGCCTACCCCTACTACGAATTGAGACCTCCGTAGCCTACCCCTACTACGAATTGAGACCCCCGTAGCCTACCCCTACTACGAATTGAGACCCCCGTAGCCTACCCCTACTACGAATTGAGACCTCCGTAGCCTACCCCTACTACGAATTGAGACCTCCGTAGCCTACCCCTACTACGAATTGAGACCTCCGTAGCCTACCCCTACTACGAATTGAGACCTCCGTAGCCTACCCCTACTACGAATTGAGACCTCCGTAGCCTGCCCCTACTACGAATTGAGACCTCCGTAGCCTACCCCTACTACGAATTGAGACCTCCGTAGCCTACCCCTACTACGAATTGAGACCTCCGTAGCCTACCCCTACTACGAATTGAGACCTCCGTAGCCTACCCCTACTACGAATTGAGACTTCCGTAGCCTGCCCCTACTACGAATTGAGACCTCCGTAGCCTACCCCTACTACGAATTGAGACCTCCGTAGCCTGCCCCTACTACGAATTGAGACCTCCGTAGCCTACCCCTACTACGAATTGAGACCTCCGTAGCCTACCCCTACTACGAATTGAGACTTCCGTAGCCTGCCCCTACTACGAATTGAGACCTCCGTAGCCTACCCCTACTACGAATTGAGACCTCCGTAGCCTATCCCTACTACTAATTGAGACCTCCGTAGCCTACCCCTACTACGAATTGAGACCTCCGTAGCCTACCCCTACTACGAATTGAGACCTCCGTAGCCTACCCCTACTACGAATTGAGACCTCCGTAGCCTACCCCTACTACGAATTGAGACCCCCGTAGCCTACCCCTAAAACGAATTGAGACCCCCGTAGCCTGCCCCTACTACGAATTGAGACCTCCGTAGCCTACCCCTACTACGAATTGAGACCTCCGTAGCCTACCCCTACTACGAATTGAGACCCCCGTAGCCTACCCCTACTACGAATTGAGACCCCCGTAGCCTACCCCTACTACGAATTGAGACCCCCGTAGCCTACCCCTACTACGAATTGAGACCTCCGTAGCCTACCCCTACTACGAATTGAGACCTCCGTAGCCTACCCCTACTACGAATTGAGACCTCCGTAGCCTACCCCTACTACGAATTGAGACCCCCGTAGCCTACCCCTAAAACGAATTGAGACCCCCGTAGCCTACCCCTACTACGAATTGAGACCTCCGTAGCCTACCCCTACTACGAATTGAGACTTCCGTAGCCTGCCCCTACTACGAATTGAGACCTCCGTAGCCTACCCCTACTACGAATTGAGACCTCCGTAGCCTACCCCTACTACGAATTGAGACTTCCGTAGCCTGCCCCTACTACGAATTGAGACCTCCGTAGCCTACCCCTACTACGAATTGAGACCTCCGTAGCCTATCCCTACTACTAATTGAGACCTCCGTAGCCTACCCCTACTACGAATTGAGACCTCCGTAGCCTACCCCTACTACGAATTGAGACCTCCGTAGCCTACCCCTACTACGAATTGAGACCCCCGTAGCCTACTCCTACTACGAATTGAGACCCCCGTAGCCTACCCCTACTACGAATTGAGACCCCCGTAGCCTACCCCTACTACGAATTGAGACCTCCGTAGCCTACCCCTACTACGAATTGAGACCCCCGTAGCCTACCCCTACTACGAATTGAGACCCCCGTAGCCTACCCCTACTACGAATTGAGACCCCCGTAGCCTACCCCTACTACGAATTGAGACCCCCGTAGCCTATCCCTACTACGAATTGAGACCCCCGTAGCCTACCCCTACTACGAATTGAGACCCCCGTAGCCTACCCCTACTACGAATTGAGACCCCCGTAGCCTACCCCTACTACGAATTGAGACCCCCGTAGCCTACCCCTACTACGAATTGAGACCTCCGTAGCCTACCCCTACTACGAATTGAGACCCCCGTAGCCTACCCCTACTACGAATTGAGACCTCCGTAGCCTACCCCTACTACGAATTGAGACCCCCGTAGCCTACCCCTACTACGAATTGAGACCCCCGTAGCCTACCCCTACTACGAATTGAGACCCCCGTAGCCTACCCCTACTACGAATTGAGACCCCCGTAGCCGAATTGAGACCCCCGTAGCCTACCCCTACTACGAATTGAGACCCCCGTAGCCTACCCCTACTACGAATTGAGACCCCCGTAGCCTACCCCTACTACGAATTGAGACCCCCGTAGCCTACCCCTACTACGAATTGAGACCCCTGTAGCCTACCCCTACTACGAATTGAGACCTCCGTAGCCTACCCCTACTATGAATTGAGACCTCCGTAGCCTACCCCTACTACGAATTGAGACCTCCGTAGCCTACCCCTACTACGAATTGAGACCTCCGTAGCCTACCCCTACTACGAATTGAGACTTCCGTAGCCTGCCCCTACTACGAATTGAGACCTCCGTAGCCTACCCCTACTACGAATTGAGACCTCCGTAGTCTATCCCTACTACGAATTGAGACCCCCGTAGCCTACCCCTACTACGAATTGAGACCCCCGTAGCCTACCCCTACTACGAATTGAGACCCCCGTAGCCTACCCCTACTACGAATTGAGACCCCCGTAGCCTACCCCTACTACGAATTGAGACCCCCGTAGCCTACCCCTACTACGAATTGAGACCCCCGTAGCCTACCCCTACTACGAATTGAGACCTCCGTAGCCTACCCCTACTACGAATTGAGACCTCCGTAGCCTACCCCTACTACGAATTGAGACCTCCGTAGCCTACCCCTACTACGAATTGAAACCTCCGTAGCCTACCCCTACTACGAATTGAGACCTCCGTAGCCTACCCCTACTACGAATTGAGACCTCCGTAGCCTACCCCTACTACGAATTGAGACTTCCGTAGCCTACCCCTACTACGAATTGAGACCTCCGTAGCCTACCCCTACTACGAATTGAGACCTCCGTAGCCTACCCCTACTACGAATTGAGACCTCCGTAGCCTACCCCTACTACGAATTGAGACCTCCGTAGCCTACCCCTACTACGAATTGAGACCTCCGTAGCCTACCCCTACTACGAATTGAGACCTCCGTAGCCTACCCCTACTACGAATTGAGACCTCCGTAGCCTACCCCTACTACGAATTGAGACCTCCGTAGCCTACCCCTACTACGAATTGAGACCTCCGTAGCCTACCCCTACTACGAATTGAGACCTCCGTAGCCTACCCCTACTACGAATTGAGACCTCCGTAGCCTACCCCTACTACGAATTGAGACCTCCGTAGCCTACCCCTACTACGAATTGAGACCTCCGTAGCCTACCCCTACTACGAATTGAGACCCCGTAGCCTACCCCTACTACGAATTGAGACCTCCGTAGCCTACCCCTACTACGAATTGAGACTTCCGTAGCCTGCCCCTACTACGAATTGAGACCTCCGTAGCCTACCCCTACTACGAATTGAGACCTCCGTAGCCTACCCCTACTACGAATTGAGACCCACGTAGCCTACCCCTACTATATGTAATGGAGTGTTACTTCATCTACCAAATGCAACAAACAAAAAATAACATATCTTTGATATTAACATTTCTACATATTTTTTAATGAGGGACCCCTCCCCAGGTTTTGCGGCTGTCTATCGACACCGTGCATTTGCACAGCGCGCCGGATGGGTTTCAAGTGTGACAGACTGTAACTCCATCAACTGTCCGATTTCCACAATTTAATCGACTATATACGCGTTTTATCTTTTGCCAGATCTACCGCTGTGCCGATCTAGATAGGCAGGGTAAAAATATTGGGAAGGGGCGGGGGGCGACTCTATCTGCAACGTTTCACTTTTAATACGTTATAGGCAAATGAGGTGTGCCTCACCCCAACATCGGGGGGAGGGGGGGGGGCAGGGGAGGTATATATGTTCCTCGGGAATGGGTCTTTCATTTGACCTTGACCTTGAACTGAGAATGATGAAAATAATTCTTCGTGAACTGGGAACGAGGTAGAAAGCGACCCGCCGCGATCAAAGATTTCAATTAATCGTGAAATGGGAATTTTAATATTAAATAACGCCCGTTTAAGTTCATCGTGACCTGGGAATGAAGAAATTTATTCTTCGCCATCAGGGAAAACAATGCCCCCTTGCACCCCCCCTCCCCCCGCCCAACATGGTGTGTCCCCTCCCCAAACTTGGGGGTTCTCCCCTCCCATAACTTATTGTGTGTACGTTCTCGTAATTTAGGATTCCACCCCAACCTGAGTGTCACCCCTCCCGTAACTTGGGGCGTCTCCCCTGTTCTAATTTAAGGTGTCTACCCTCTCCTTACTTGCGGTACCACCCCAAGTTCGGGTGGTCCAACTTGGAGTGTCTCCCTTCCCATAACTTAAGGCATCTCCCATCGCCAAACTTGATGACTCCCTGTCTCTAAATATTGGGTGTCTTCCCTCCCCAAATATTTGGTGTCTCCCCTCCTGGGATGTCTTCTCTCCCATAATTTGGGGTGTCTCCCCCCCCACCTAGAACTTCCTTCTCCCCTCTTTACACTTGCGGTACACGTTAAAAACCGTGGGTGTCTTCTCTCTCCTAATTACAGGTGTCTTCCCTCCCCTAACTTGGGGTATCTCCCCTCCCCAAACTTGAATCACCAACTATACTTGGGGTTTCTCCCGTCTCTTATTTTGGGGTATTTCCCCTCCTTTAACTTGGGGTGTCTCCCCTCTCCTAACTTGGCGTCCCACCACAATTTGGGTTGCCTCCCATTTCCTAATGCATGGTGTCTCCCCTCCCCTAATCTGAGGTGCCTCCCCTCCCCTAAGTTGGGATGTCTCCCCTCCCCTGGGGGTGCCTCTCCTGTCAAAACTCCTGTCTTCCCTTTCATAGCTTAGGGTCTCTCTCCTCCCCAAACTTGGGGTACCACCCCTATCTTGGGGTCTCTTCCCTCCCCAAACTTGGGGTACTACCCGAACTTGGGTACTACAACTTGCCAGAACTTGCGCACCACCCCTCCAGAACGTAGTAGGGGTGGATCTAAGAATTTGAAAACGGGGGTTGGGTGTTCACTTGGGGCACCACCTTAACTTGGGGTGTCTCCCCTCCTAAAAATTGGGGTGTCTCCCCTTCCCTAAATTCGGATGTCCCCCCTCCCCTATCTTGGTGTACCACCCGAATATTGATTGTCCACCTACCCCCTAACTCAGGCTACCACCCCAACTCTTGGTGTCTTCCCTCTTCTAACTTAGGGTCTCCCCTTACATAACAGGGTGTGTCCCATCCCCTAATTTGAGGTGCCTCCCCTCTCCTAGCTTGGGGTAGAGCTCCAATTCGAAGTGTCTTCCCTGCCCTATCTTACGGCATCACCTGAATTTTGAATGTCTCCCCTCCCCTAACTTGGGGTACCGCCCCAACTTGGGGTGTCATCCCTCCAATAACTTGGGTTAGCATCCAAACTTGGAGTGTCTGCCCTCCCTACGAGCTCAGTCTCGCCTCCTCTAACTTAGAGTATGTCCCCTCTCCTAACTCCTTAAACCCCCTAACCCCCGCCCCCACCCCTTTCCCCTTGTATCCTCCTGAGTACCATCTGTATCGATGAAATTTTTCATTGACAGAGATGCTTCTTGTGGGGGTTACTAGGGTAAAGTAAGCCACCCCTTAAAAATATCTTCCAATGAATAGATTTTGGTAGATTTCGGAAACCCTACTCTTAGATACCTAAGGAATGAGGAAAAAACAGGTTTCATTACTATTGCAATTTGTTTTAGGTATATCGCTATTTTTCCCGGACTAACACAGCTTTTTCTCTAATGCATTTTATGTTCTAGTTTTATATGCTTTATGGCTCAATACACATTTCCACACTGCGAGCTAAGCCCCGCCCACCCTTGGGGCCTTTTTCATTAAGGGTGAATATGAAATTGACAATCATAGCTGATGGTAGGTACAAGTGAGAAGTACTCACCTCTGAAACTGACATGAAAGTGCTGTTTTGTCTGTCGGACTTGTTTGTCGACAATAACGCACACGGAAGAGCTTTTTTGACCACACGATTGGATAAAAGCAACAGGGACGTCAAAAATGATTGACCGTCTCGTTTAATGCTCGGAAGCATTTTATACTTATACACCTTACATACCCTTAAATTCATCCCTCTATTCGCAGTCAACAAAACAAGAACATTACCTCAAATCGACCTTCGATGACTGTCTTCTATATATCCTCCCCCCAAACCAGACAGATTTAGCCCCTTCCCGCTATTACATTAAACAAACTGCTTTGGCTTCCCCGCCACGTCCGCCGACCATCCACCCATACAGCTGCACAAAGACATTCCCGACAATTGTGCCATAGGCTTTAATTGAGCCTTGAGGCGCTTAAGAGAGACTTTAACGCAGGCAGAATTGGTCGTTTCTCTCCACCTTTACGGCCAGTAAATTTCAGACCACTTTGTCTCCCCGGCTTTAGTCTCAGTGGTGAACATGTGGCAGTTCACTCATTTACGGCTTCACTTTGCGTCACTTCCCGACCGGCCAAGGGCCATAACATTCTACCCATTTCTTTCAATTATGATTCAATAAGGGTTCATAAGTCGATTATGGATCGTCCATTTCAGTTGAGGTTTAATCCTTAACATCAAGGCGATAACCTGTTGGTCCTGACCACTGAATATAAAGGTGGCGTAATATGTGTTTATGTCAACTTTTAACCCCTTATGTATAACTTTTATTGTATTTATTTTGTCCTGGGTGTGGTGCGGGGTGGGGTGCGGGGTCGGGTGCGCGGTGAGGTGAGGGGTGGGGTGCGGCGTAGGGTGAGGGGTGCGGTGAGGGGTTGGGTCACGGGGTTGTCATGGGTGGGGTCTGGGTGGGGGGGAGGGGAGTGTCTTGGTAGGGTCTGCGTGGGTTCTGGGTAGGGTGTGGGTGGGGTCCTGGGTGGTGTCCTGGGTGGGGTGTGGGTGGGGTCCTGGGTGGGGTCCTGGGTGGAGTGTGGATGGGGTCCTGGGTGGGGTCCTGGGTGGGGTGTGGGTGGGGTCCTGGGTGGGGTCCGGGGTGGGGTCTGGGTGGGGGCCTGGGTGAGTTCCTGGGTGAGTTGCCGGGCGGGGGCCTGGGTGGTTGTGACCTTGGTGAGTTGCCGGGTGGGGGCCTGGGTGGTTGGGTCCTGGGTGGGGTGCGGTGTGGAGTCCTGGGTGGTTGGGTCCTGGGTGGGGTTCGGGGTGGGGTCATGGGTGGGTGTATGCGACGTTAAGGTTATCTTACCGCTTGACGTATTTAGATCTAATTACCAGGTTCTCAACCCCCCCTCGCTGCCTTGTCCCCCCCCCATGCCATTCCCCACACTTTCCGCGCCCCATTATTACGTTAGGAATCCGCCAGATAGGACCCTAGAGGGAAAGCGGTGTGAGGGAAAAGCGGAACCGGAAGTAAGCCTCGATCTGGGAGGCCTGAGAGTTCCGCTTCCCTCTTTGGACCACTCCCCACCCCTCTCCCCCACCCCCCACTCCCCCACCTCCCTCGCCCCCACCCCTCTCATCTGCCCCACCGCCGGTTCGTTCATGGCTGGGTCTCTGACCATGGCTAGTTCGTCCATGGCTGGGTCCCTGTCCATGGCTGGGTCCCTGTCCATGGCTGGGTCCCTGTCCATTATTGGGTCCCTGTCCATGGCTAGGTCTCAGTCCACTTAGCTTCCTGTCAAGGGAATCGAAGACCTCAAAGGAATAGTCTTACTCCCCGGAAATCACGGTGGTCGACCGGGTCAGGGCGGGCGGGTGGGGGGGGGGGGGGGTCGTGTGTCGTGTGGGCTGAGAAAGGGAAGAGACCATTGGATAGTGGCTGGGCGGGTTCGCATTATAGGTGAGGGTATGAACTAGAGGGGGGGGGGTGGAGGGTGGAATGCTGGCCCGCAGAAGCCATACTAAGCCAGACAAATTGCTCCATAGTTCTTGCAATATGTAAAGCATGGTTAGAGAAACTCGGCCTTAATTCACTCGAAGATTTTGCACATTGGACATATAACTACCGAGCGATACATTATATTTCATACCGAGGACTGGCTGTGAAAAAGAAATCCTTGGCCCCGAAAATCGGCCAACCTTGAAATTTAAACAAAGGAGCCAAGTTTTACGTTGATTTATCGGGGTTTATACGGCATCACCGTGCCTTGAAGAGCCATGTATGGAATACACAGGGCTCCTAATGCTGTGACACATCACCATCTCGCCAAGACGCCCAGCACGCGAGTTCCCATGGGTCCGCATCCACCCATCAGCACCACAAAGATTCCATGCAGACCGACTTCCGGTCGCTGAAACAAAACGTATATGTTTATCAGCTACCGTTAATGCGAGACCCTAGCTAATAACAAACCTGCGTTGATAGTAGTACACCAATAAATGTTTGACCTCAATACATGGTACATCAAGACTTGTATTCAAGCGAGCGATTTACATATTACGAATGCAATGTGTAGGATACGCGTTACTATTTTCCCAACCCTTTGGTCTTGTCCTGAGGTCAATAATCTAAACCCTATGGGATTTCTACAGGATGTAATGCCTCGTCCTTCGTCTCATTTGTAAGATCGGCATCTTGGATACCCCATCCAAACATTTGTTTCTAAACCATCTGAAAAAAAGTTTAATACCTGATTTTCTATCGATAACTTATTGTGGTCCTATCCTGAATAACCCCTTTGGGTATCAAACGACGCGCCTTGGGTCTGCACTTAGCAATAAACTATCCATATATCTATAAGAAATAAAAAAACTTGATAAGCCTGACTATGTTTAGTCTGCTGGCGAGCAGTAACCTTCATAATATGTCTTGTGGCGCTTACTCACCTCACGCCAATTCGCGGAAAATATAGAACACAGCAAAACACAGGCATTTATGATGCTTTTTTAGACAGAGTGGCTTATCTTACCCAAGATTATTCCATTAAAGTAACGCGCGAGTCCCACCGCCACACGCGGGGACCCAGACCGAGGTTTATTACAAGTTAGGACACAAATCAGTTGTTCCAACTATAAAAAGATGATTGATTTGATGCGATATCCTCACGAGTTTCCCCGCAAGAGTCCAATGGAAGGAAACCTTAGAGCTCGTTTCGTACAACCCAAAACAAAATCGACAGAACCATATCAAGCCGGAAGAAGGGAGATCGCCGTGGAGTTATTACTGTTGACGGCAACGCCGCCGCGCTATGAATTCTGGGATAGGATCCCGTGTTTATCGTCGCTGGGTCGGTTCGTAGCTTCTCCCCCAGACGGCGCCCTATGCGGTATAACCCGGTGCCACGCGTCATAAAGCGACCCTCTGTGAGGGGGGGGGGGCCTGTCTTTTCAGCACGGCGCTCTCGATATACCTCTTTATCAGATTACCACCAGTCCCCCATGTAAAACCAACTGTTCAAGTAGTACAGATTTTATCCTTGGGTGTAAAATGTCAGAAATGATTCACAAGGATTGTGTTGGTCGGTGATGCCTGCACTGCCTCCCTCGGCCATCAAGGATTGCCCATTGGTATCTACGGGCCGTTATGAGGGACGTGGAGGCGTCAATGGGGGTACTTGTGGGGGGCGGGGTCCAATGGGGGGGGGCGGAGCGGGGCCCGGAAGGGGGGTCCCATGTGTAAGCAGGACATCTATGCACGTAAACAAGCAGTCGAAGTGGAAAGGCATGAGATAAAGGGATAAATAAAGATATGAATGAATCGAATCGAATATCAGAGCGGATTGGTCGGACCCAAACAAAGAAGCACCCGGTTGTAAGAGGAGTGCCGACCACCAAACCCATCCAGAGTCGGGTCGTATTCATGGGGAGCCATCTAGCGAAAGAATGAGTACCTTTAGGGTTCTAGGTGATTCTGGGGGCTACACACACTGGTCGTACACATAGCTTACACATGGCGCTTTCCAATTGAAACCTCTCAAAACAAATGTGTCAAGTTGTCAATCCATCCACGCTGCATGGAATTTGAGAAACACACTTGACAATAAAACATATCTACTACTAAACGCTTGTACCTCTAGATTCATACTTCTTGACCTCAAAGTTGGAATCGTTACGGCTAATTGCATTGAGTCCCCAGTTCCCATAATAATATCTAAAACAAATCAAGGACATGCTTAGAATCTTTCAGTTGGAAATCCTATAATAATGTTCTGATTGTATGAGCGATCGTTGAAGCTGGCACGGAAGGACGTGAAAGAATTTTCCCTGCATGACTGACGTATTGTAAATACGGCACATGGGTGACGTCATTGGGTACTATGTCATCAGAATACGGGCATCGGTGTGACAAGCTATGACAAAGGTTCTTTTAAACAGTTAGCATTTACCAAAAAAAGTAGTGGAGTGAACTTCTACTCACAAAGATATTGTTACAGATTTAAAGAATTTCCCACTTTGAGTGACTGGGTCTACTCCATGGATACGACTCGCTACGTTTTTATGCACGTTCACCCGTGTTTGATTTAATGCTTGTGGTTTGTTTCGAGCTGGGACGTTATATATATATATCGGGGTACACTGCGCGCACGTTGTTGTAGTCAGAATCATTAACTTATTATCAACTCGTGGACAACATGATATAGAAACTATATTTGTGTATAAAACATACGTACCATTATTACTGTGTACGAGTGTCTGACTTTATTCTCTGTAAATGTATGATAATATGTGATTAAGCTCATCGAAATAAATTTTAATAAACCATGTACCGTTGTCAGCTGTTTGTATTTGTTCTCTGGGCGTATACTAGAAATTAGTACAAAGTAATATTAAAATCCTACACAAAGTGAATACAGAGTATTGAACTCGTTTCAAGATACAGAACCAAACACTATATATGCTGACCTCTACAACTTGCAGACAGTATAGCAACCTAATAATTGTCTGTATCCTTATGTTATCTTTTCGAATGCAAGCGCGAAACAAGGCATAGCTCATTATTCGCTGATTTGCATATGGCGTTGTTGGATTGAATTGGGTTTGTATGAAAGGAGGTGGCACGAAAAACACTGCCTTATGCCTTTCCCGAACGAATCTGTAACCGTAAATTTCACCCCGAGAGGTTACAAACGAACTGAGCACTTCGTGATATGTGTTTGCCCAGTACGAAGTACGCAAACAAATGTCGACATGGAGAGGAAAGGACATCCCTGAAGATAATTGTGAAATTGAAGGGGACAGTATTATATCATTATTTCATCCAATATGACGCATTTCTGTTGTATTAGTGCAGACACTCAGGTGATGAGACCCTCAGACTAGCCCCCAACCTAAATCGAAATGGCATAGATTCATCCTCCCTTTCTGATATATGTTAGCCTGATTCATGCCAGCCAATGCATGTGCTATTCTCTTCCCGTGATATATGTTAGCCTTATCCATGCCAGCCAATGCATGTGCTATTCTCTTCCCGTGATATATGTCAGCCTTATTCATGCCAGCCAATGCATGTGCTATTCTCTCCCCGTGATATATGTTAGCCTGATTCATGCCAGCCAATGCATGTGATATTCTCTCCCCGTGATATATGTTAGCCTGATTCATGCCAGCCAATGCATGTGATATTCTCTCCCCGTGATATATGTTAGCCTGATTCATGCCAGCCAATGCATGTGATATTCTCTCCCCGTGATATATGTTAACCTGATTCATGCCAGCCAATGCATGTGATATTCTCTTCCCGTGATATATGTTAGCCTGATTCATGCCAGCCAATGCATGTGCTATTCTCTCCCCGTGATATATGTTAGCCTGATTCATGCCAGCCAATGCATGTGCTATTCTCTCCCCGTGATATATGTTAGCCTGATTCATGCCAGCCAATGCATGTGATATTCTCTTCCCGTGATATATGTTAGCCTGATTCATGCCAGCCAATGCATGTGCTATTCTCTCCCCGTGATATATGTTAGCCTGATTCATGCCAGCCAATGCATGTGCTATTCTCTCCCCGTGATATATGTTAGCCTGATTCATGCCAGCCAATGCATGTGCTATTCTCTCCCCGTGATATATGTTAGCCTGATTCATGCCAGCCAATGCATGTGCTATTCTCTCCCCGTGATATATGTTAGCCTGATTCATGCCAGCCAATGCATGTGATATTCTCTCCCCGTGATATATGTTAGCCTGATTCATGCCAGCCAATGCATGTGCTATTCTCTTCCCGTGATATATGTTAGCCTTATTCATGCCAGCCAATGCATGTGATATTCTCTCCCCGTGATATATGTTAGCCTGATTCATGCCAGCCAATGCATGTGCTATTCTCTTCCCGTGATATATGTTAGCCTTATTCATGCCAGCCAATGCATGCGCTATTCTCTCCCCGTGATATATGTTAGCCTGATTCATGCCAGCCAATGCATGTGATATTCTCTCCCCGTGATATATGTTAACCTGATTCATGCCAGCCAATGCATGTGCTATTCTCTCCCCGTGATATATGTGAGCCTGATTCATGCCAGCCAATGCATCTGATATTCTCTCCCCGTGATATATGTTAACCTGATTCATGCCAGCCAATGCATGTGATATTCTCTCCCCGTGATATATGTTAGCCTGATTCATGCCAGCCAATGCATGTGCTATTCTCTCCCCGTCATATATGTTAGCCTTATTCATGCCGGCCAATGCATGTGCTATTCTCTCCCCGTGATATATGTTAGCCTGATTCATGCCGGCCAATGCATGTGATATTCTCTCCCCGTGATATATGTTAGCCTTATCCATGCCAGCCAATGCATATGCTATTCTCTCCCCGTGATATATGTTAGCCTGATTCATGCCAGCCAATGCATGTGATATTCTCTTCCCGTGATATCTGTTAGCCTGATTCATGCCAGCCAATGCATGTGCTATTCTCTCCCCGTGATATATGTTAGCCTGATTCATGCCAGCCAATGCATGTGCTATTCTCTCCCCGTGATATATGTTAGCCTGATTCATGCCAGCCAATGCATGTGATATTCTCTCCCCGTGATATATGTTAGCCTGATTCATGCCAGCCAATGCATGTGCTATTCTCTTCCCGTGATATATGTTAGCCTTATTCATGCCAGCCAATGCATGTGATATTCTCTCCCCGTGATATATGTTAGCCTGATTCATGCCAGCCAATGCATGTGCTATTCTCTTCCCGTGATATATGTTAGCCTTATTCATGCCAGCCAATGCATGCGCTATTCTCTCCCCGTGATATATGTTAGCCTGATTCATGCCAGCCAATGCATGTGATATTCTCTCCCCGTGATATATGTTAACCTGATTCATGCCAGCCAATGCATGTGCTATTCTCTCCCCGTGATATATGTGAGCCTGATTCATGCCAGCCAATGCATCTGATATTCTCTCCCCGTGATATATGTTAACCTGATTCATGCCAGCCAATGCATGTGATATTCTCTCCCCGTGATATATGTTAGCCTGATTCATGCCAGCCAATGCATGTGCTATTCTCTCCCCGTCATATATGTTAGCCTTATTCATGCCGGCCAATGCATGTGCTATTCTCTCCCCGTGATATATGTTAGCCTGATTCATGCCAGCCAATGCATGTGATATTCTCTCCCCGTGATATATGTTAGCCTTATCCATGCCAGCCAATGCATATGCTATTCTCTCCCCGTGATATATGTTAGCCTGATTCATGCCAGCCAATGCATGTGCTATTCTCTCCCCGTGATATATGTTAGCCTTATCCATGCCAGCCAATGCATGTGCTATTCTCTCCCCGTGATATATGTTAGCCTGATTCATGCCAGCCAATGCATGTGCTATTCTCTCCCCGTGATATATGCTAGCCTTATTCATGCCAGCCAATGCATGTGCTATTCTCTCCCCGTGATATATGTTAGCCTTATCCATGCCGGCCAATGCATGTGCTATTCTCTCCCCGTGATATATGTTAGCCTGATTCATGCCAGCTAATGCATGTGCTATTCTCTCCCCGTGATATATGTTGGCCTTATCCATGCCAGCCAATGCATGTGCTATTCTCTCCCCGTGATATATGTTAGCCTGATTCATGCCAGCCAATGCATGTGCTATTCACTCCCCGTGATATATGTTAGCCTTATTCATGCCAGCCAATGCATGTGCTATTCTCTCCCCGTGATATATGTTAGCCTTATTCATGCCTGAAAATGCATGTGCTATTCTCTCCCCGTGATATATGTTAGCCTGATTCATGCCAGCCAATGCATGTGCTATTCTCTCCCCGTGATATATGTTAGCCTTATTCATGCCAGCCAATGCATGTGCTATTCTCTCCCCGTGATATATGTTATCCTTATTCATGCCAGCCAATGCATGTGTTATTCTCTCCCCGTGATATATGTTAGCCTTATTCATGCCTGAAAATGCATGTGCTATTCTCTCCCCGTGATATATGTTAGCCTGATTCATGCCAGCCAATGCATGTGCTATTCTCTCCCCGTGATATATGTTAGCCTTATTCATGCCAGCCAATGCATGTGCTATTCTCTCCCCGTGATATATGTTAGCCTTATTCATGCCAGCCAATGCATGTGCTATTCTCTCCCCGTGATATATGTTAGCCTTATTCATGCCAGCCAATGCATGTGCTATTCTCTCCCCGTGATATATGTTAGCCTTATTCATGCCAGCCAATGCATGTGATATTCTCTCCCCGTGATATATGTTAGCCTGATTCATGCCAGCCAATGCATGTGCTATTCTCTCCCCGTGATATATGTTAGCCTTATTCATGCCTGAAAATGCATGTGCTATTCTCTCCCCGTGATATATGTTAGCCTGATTCATGCCAGCCAATGCATGTGCTATTCTCTCCCCGTGATATATGTTAGCCTGATTCATGCCAGCCAATGCATGTGCTATTCTCTCCCTGTGATATATGTTAGCCTGATTCATGCCAGCCAATGCATGTGCTATTCTCTCCCCGTGATATATGTTAGCCTTATTCATGCCTGAAAATGCATGTGCTATTCTCTCCCCGTGATATATGTTAGCCTGACTCATGCCAGCCAATGCATGTGATATTCTCTCCCCGTGATATATGTTAGCCTGATTCATGCCAGCCAATGCATGTGCTATTCTCTCCCCGTGATATATGTTAGCCTTATTCATGCCAGCCAATGCATGTGCTATTCTCTCCCCGTGATATATGTTAGCCTGATTCATGCCAGCCAATGCATGTGCTATTCTCTCCCCGTGATATATGTTAGCCTGATTCATGCCAGCCAATGCATGTGCTATTCTCTCCCCGTGATATATGTTAGCCTTATCCATGCCGGCCAATGCATGTGCTATTCTCTCCCCGTGATATATGTTAACCTTATTCATGCCAGCCAATGCATGTGCTATTCTCTCCCCGAATACATGGTTAATTCAAAGCGTGTTTCTAGCATATCCCCTTAGATATAACAATTGCAAAGTAATTTGCGTTCAAGCGGTCATTATTGTCGCCAATATCACACCCCAAAGAGTATTTCTGTTGTGTCACATTGGTGGTCATCTAACCTTGTATGAACTGTGCTCTTTGATGTTGTAAAGGTGGACATATCATTAAACAAGGACAACCAGCGCAGTTGAGTACTCCAGTGTGCTTGACCCTCCCCCCCCCCCCCCCCCCACGCCGCCCCGGCCGTTGCCGCCGGGAGGTCACAGGGTCATCCCCCGCCTCGTTACTCCAGCGGGTGGCTACCCCATAATAACAGTGCGGACGGCCAACGTTAGTGGTGTGACCGATGGGCTCTTTACGCGTATCACCTTGACTTCTGCTCCCAGAAGACCCCCCACAGCCCCCCCCCCCCCCCCCCACGCCCTACTCCTCCCCCCACCCCACGACACCGCCCCAGTACACCCCTCCCCTGCCTCTGGATCTGGTAAGAGAGCGATCAATCATTCAGTGGCGACAAGTGCTGCCATCTCGCGGGCTACAACTGGAGACGGCTGGCTATCCGACCGCCATTGCTGACAGTGGCGCCCTCTAGGTATGACGGGTGGCGGCTCATCACTCACGTGACGCGTCGTCACTTCCTCTCTGAATGCAGCGACGAATCAGGAATCGGATCGCCTGGCCAATCTCCCGGGACCACCTGTTACGCCGTCATGAATATTCATGAGGACGGAGGCGAGGAGTCCTCGCCCCAGACACGTGGAAGGGGGATGGTCACCCGCCGCGGTCACATGACAAATATGATCAGGTCCAATGCGAATGAATTAATGACGGCGAGATATTGCATAGAACGTGGCGGCCCTGCCATCTGACCCCGTGACCCGGGGGGATAAGGAACACTCTTCATCGAGAGGGGAGAACAGCACGTAACTTCTATACTGTGGGCGTGGCGCGACTCTACCCGATACCAGGATCATTAGCAGGAGGTACGCCTTGTAAAGACACTATAAGTGCTATAATTTCACGGAATATAATACTTTTTACTCCATCTGCCTCCCGCCATGTTTTATTCGTGCCCCAACTGTCCGACGAAGTGTGTAAATGAATGGCGCGATCCTAAATACTAAGTACTAGGGTAAGCCAAAAAAAGAGAAGTGTTTGGCAAGGTGTTGGTTGACTAAGACAAAAGTTGAAAAATAGCCAACAAAACAGACCGAGGACCTCAGCCGTGGACTATAAGAAAAAGAATATTCCTCCGCCTGCAGCGGAGGGGTTTAGTAGACAGATTGGCGGTTGGTAGGTAAACGGGCTGGGGCCCTGGATTCATAGCTCCCGAAGGGGGCATCCCGGACACGGCCGGAGATTGGTCGGAGACTGCTGGCCCCCTCCCAGCACAGCAGGCCGGAGTGATGGCCGCCTCGCAGCACAGCAGGCCGGAGTGATGGCCGCCTCGCAGCACAGAAGACCGGAGTGATGGCCGCCTCCCAGCACAGCAGACCGGTAGACAGCCCAGGACACCCACTCCCGGCATGTAATAACCCAAGTCAAGCCGCCCTCACGCACACCCTAACCGGTCGTACGAATGACCCATGCAACCCCCGAACAAAAAACGAAGGAAGTCAAACAAAAGCAAAAAGACAACATGTTATAGTGGTAAAGGCTCCTTCTCCCTGTGGGAGTCACGTGATTGATGCTGGCCCCAACAAGCGGCTGCTCGCCATTATCCGGCCCGGGCCCCCAACAGCCCACAACCTGCCAGTTTTATACCACCACCCCCTCCCCATCATCCTCCTCCTCCCTGCTTTATCCCCCCCATCCCCCTCTCCCTTCTTGTTTTATGACCTCCATCCCCCTTCCCCTCCCCCTCCCTCTTCCCCTCCCTGTTTTACCACCCCCCACCCCGCCTTCCTCCTGTCTAATGCCCTACTTGTTTTCTGGTCCGACTGAGCTGTCTGTCTGTCAGGATCAGCCTCGTCGTTGACAGGGCTCAAAAGTACCCCACCGACCTGCTGCCCCTGACAGCTACTTGACAACGGTACAAGATCGTGCCGGTGTCGGGGGTACGACGTGGTCTAAGACAAGAACGGTGTTTTAATAAATAGATGAGTGGAAGAGTTGGTGTTTACGGCAACTTTTGCGCACAAACTTGTTAAATCGGGTGAGAAAATGAAATTGAAAGGAGCTTTAGATAAATTTTGTATACGTGAAGGCTCAAATAGCCCAAGAAATCTCGCGGGACAATGTTAGAGGGTTGGACGAGACTTGCCCCGGATGTAGCAGTCAGGACATTTTCAGACACTGCTATACACGTGAAACAACCCCCAGCCTCAGCACGTGCACGGTCGGGGGGTCGAAGCCCCGAGAGTCTCTCGGTCGATTGCTCGTATTCCTTTGGCTTCCGTTTTCCTCGAGGTCTCTTGCTGGCAGACGTTTGGGACTAAAATACCACCTAGCGGCCAACAAGGTGTGGACACCACCTAAGCCCCCCTTAGCCTGATATCAGTTTACCACAGTTTTTTTGGCTTTTTTTGGTTTCTTTGTTGGTTTTTTTTCACCATAAAGATGTGGGTAAACGTGACTAAGAGAAAACACAACAATATACCTTTCAGGTATAAAATCAATCTATAGCAGAGTCTTGGGATAGGGCTGTTCCGGGTACTATTATATTATGGACATGGTGCGAAACAAGTTATAAATTGGATGTGGCCTGTGGTGGTGGTGACAGTGTGGCCTATGGTGTTGGTGCCAGTGTGGCCTGTGGTGGTGGTGCCAGTGTGGCCTGTGGTGGTGGTGCCAGTGTGGCCTGTGGTGGTGGTGCCAGTGTGGCCTGTGGTGGTGGTGCCAGTGTGGCCTGTGGTGGTGGTGCCAGTGTGGCCTGTGGTGGTGGTGCCAGTGTGGCCGGTGGTGGTGGTGCCAGTGTGGCCGGTGGTGTTGGTGCCAGTGTGGCCTGTGGTGGTGGTGCCAGTGTGGCCGGTGGGGTTGGTGCCAGTGTGGCCTGTGGTGGTGGTGCCAGTGTGGCCTATGGTGGTGGTGCCAGTGTGGCCTGTGGTGGTGGTGACAGTGTGGCCTATGGTGGTGGTGCCAGTGTGGCCTGTGGTGGTGGTGCCAGTGTGGCCTATGGTGGTGGTGACAGTGTGGCCTATGGTGGTGGTGCCAGTGTGGCCTGTGGTGGTGGTGCCAGTGTGGCCTATGGTGGTGGTGCCAGTGTGGCCTGTGGTGGTGGTGACAGTGTGGCCTATGGTGGTGGTGCCAGTGTGGCCTGTGGTGGTGGTGCCAGTGTGGCCTATGGTGGTGGTGCCAGTGTGGCCGGTGGTGGTGGTGCCAGTGTGGCCTGTGGTGGTGGTGCCAGTGTGGCCGGTGCCGGCCAACAACCAGCAGTTCCTGGCCAAACACCGGCGGCTCGGTTAGTCGGGGGGTTCTATTGCGATGATTGCTGTTAGTCGGAATGGGTTACTGATTGTGAAAATAAGTTGGTCTGGAGCCAGTTATTAGTAAATTTTGTTAGGAAGCCAGGGTACATACATGCGAAATAAAAGTCTTGTTTAATGCGGAAAGCTAATTTATTGTTGCAAATAGTATGGGTCTAGACTGTGCGACCTTCTTTTTTAAATTGTCGGAAAAGCCAAAGGAAGTATTTAAATAAGTTATGAAGGAAGTGAATGGAATTAAATGGAGTTTTACTTTTGTTATCTTCGGAAGTTGGGTTATTAATAAATAAAATGTTGTGCAAACTGAACGGTTTATTATTTTGTGTCATGGCTTCAAACAATAAAGTGAAGTAAGTTTTTTTTATTGCAAAAAGAGTGGGCATTTTGAAAAGCAGTGGAAGGTGGTTTCTAGTACATCTGGGCAGTAAATACAGTGAGGGTTATCTATTAATGGGGCTATCTAGTAGATCTGGGCAGTAAATACAGTGAGGGTTATCTATTAATAGGGTTATCTAGTACATCTGGGCAGTAAATACAGTGAGGGTTATCTATTAATAGGGTTATCTAGTACATCTGGGCAGTAAATACAGTGAGGGTTATCTATTAATAGGGTTATCTAGTACATCTGGGCAGTAAATACAGTTAGGGTTATCTATTAATAGGGTTATCTAGTACATCTGGGCAGTAAATACAGCGAGGGTTATCTATTAATAGGGTTATCTAGTACATCTGGGCAGTAAATACAGTTAGGGTTATCTATTAATAGGGTTATCTAGTACATCTGGGCAGTAAATACAGTTAGGGTTATCTATTAATGGGGCTATCTAGTAGATCTGGGCAGTAAATACAGTGAGGGTTATCTATTAATAGGGTTATCTAGTACATCTGGGCAGTAAATACAGCGAGGGTTATCTATTAATAGGGTTATCTAGTACATCTGGGCAGTAAATACAGTTAGGGTTATCTATTAATGGGGCTATCTAGTAGATCTGGGCAGTAAATACAGTGAGGGTTATCTATTAATGGGGCTATCTAGTAGATCTGGGCAGTAAATACAGTGAGGGTTATCTATTAATAGGGTTATCTAGTACATCTGGGCAGTAAATACAGCGAGGGTTATCTATTAATAGGGTTATCTAGTACATCTGGGCAGTAAATACAGTTAGGGTTATCTATTAATAGGGTTATCTAGTACATCTGGGCAGTAAATACAGTTAGGGTTATCTATTAATGGGGCTATCTAGTAGATCTGGGCAGTAAATACAGTGAGGGTTATCTATTAATAGGGTTATCTAGTACATCTGGGCAGTAAATACAGCGAGGGTTATCTATTAATGGGGCTATCTAGTAGATCTGGGCAGTAAATACAGTGAGGGTTATCTATTAATAGGGTTATCTAGTACATCTGGGCAGTAAATACAGTTAGGGTTATCTATTAATGGGGCTATCTAGTAGATCTGGGCAGTAAATACAGTGAGGGTTATCTATTAATAGGGTTATCTAGTACATCTGGGCAGTAAATACAGCGAGGGTTATCTATTAATAGGGTTATCTAGTACATCTGGGCAGTAAATACAGTTAGGGTTATCTATTAATGGGGCTATCTAGTAGATCTGGGCAGTAAATACAGTGAGGTTATCTATTAATGGGGCTATCTAGTAGATCTGGGCAGTAAATACAGTGAGGGTTATCTATTAATAGGGTTATCTAGTACATCTGGGCAGTAAATACAGCGAGGGTTATCTATTAATAGGGTTATCTAGTACATCTGGGCAGTAAATACAGTTAGGGTTATCTATTAATAGGGTTATCTAGTACATCTGGGCAGTAAATACAGCGAGGGTTATCTATTAATGGGGCTATCTAGTAGATCTGGGCAGTAAATACAGTGAGGGTTATCTATTAATAGGGTTATCTAGTACATCTGGGCAGTAAATACAGCGAGGGTTATCTATTAATAGGGTTATCTAGTACATCTGGGCAGTAAATACAGTTAGGGTTATCTATTAATAGGGTTATCTAGTACATCTGGGCAGTAAATACAGTTAGGGTTATCTATTAATGGGGCTATCTAGTAGATCTGGGCAGTAAATACAGTGAGGGTTATCTATTAATAGGGTTATCTAGTACATCTGGGCAGTAAATACAGCGAGGGTTATCTATTAATGGGGCTATCTAGTAGATCTGGGCAGTAAATACAGTGAGGGTTATCTATTAATAGGGTTATCTAGTACATCTGGGCAGTAAATACAGTTAGGGTTATCTATTAATGGGGCTATCTAGTAGATCTGGGCAGTAAATACAGTGAGGGTTATCTATTAATAGGGTTATCTAGTACATCTGGGCAGTAAATACAGCGAGGGTTATCTATTAATAGGGTTATCTAGTACATCTGGGCAGTAAATACAGTTAGGGTTATCTATTAATGGGGCTATCTAGTAGATCTGGGCAGTAAATACAGTGAGGTTATCTATTAATGGGGCTATCTAGTAGATCTGGGCAGTAAATACAGTGAGGGTTATCTATTAATAGGGTTATCTAGTACATCTGGGCAGTAAATACAGCGAGGGTTATCTATTAATAGGGTTATCTAGTACATCTGGGCAGTAAATACAGTTAGGGTTATCTATTAATAGGGTTATCTAGTACATCTGGGCAGTAAATACAGCGAGGGTTATCTATTAATGGGGCTATCTAGTAGATCTGGGCAGTAAATACAGTGAGGGTTATCTATTAATAGGGTTATCTAGTACATCTGGGCAGTAAATACAGTTAGGGTTATCTATTAATGGGGCTATCTAGTAGATCTGGGCAGTAAATACAGTGAGGGTTATCTATTAATAGGGTTATCTAGTACATCTGGGCAGTAAATACAGCGAGGGTTATCTATTAATAGGGTTATCTAGTACATCTGGGCAGTAAATACAGTTAGGGTTATCTATTAATGGGGCTATCTAGTAGATCTGGGCAGTAAATACAGTGAGGTTATCTATTAATGGGGCTATCTAGTAGATCTGGGCAGTAAATACAGTGAGGGTTATCTATTAATAGGGTTATCTAGTACATCTGGGCAGTAAATACAGCGAGGGTTATCTATTAATAGGGTTATCTAGTACATCTGGGCAGTAAATACAGTTAGGGTTATCTATTAATAGGGTTATCTAGTACATCTGGGCAGTAAATACAGTTAGGGTTATCTATTAATGGGGCTATCTAGTAGATCTGGGCAGTAAATACAGCGAGGGTTATCTATTAATAGGGTTATCTAGTACATCTGGGCAGTAAATACAGTTAGGGTTATCTATTAATGGGGCTATCTAGTAGATCTGGGCAGTAAATACAGTTAGGGTTATCTATTAATAGGGTTATCTAGTAGATCTGGGCAGTAAATACAGTGAGGGTTATCTATTAATGGGGCTATCTAGTAGATCTGGGCAGTAAATACAGTGAGGGTTATCTATTAATAGGGTTATCTAGTACATCTGGGCAGTAAATACAGTTAGGGTTATCTATTAATAGGGTTATCTAGTACATCTGGGCAGTAAATACAGTTAGGGTTATCTATTAATGGGGCTATCTAGTAGATCTGGGCAGTAAATACAGTGAGGGTTATCTATTAATAGGGTTATCTAGTACATCTGGGCAGTAAATACAGTGAGGGTTATCTATTAATAGGGTTATCTAGTACATCTGGGCAGTAAATACAGCGAGGGTTATCTATTAATAGGGTTATCTAGTACATCTGGGCAGTAAATACAGTTAGGGTTATCTATTAATGGGGCTATCTAGTAGATCTGGGCAGTAAATACAGTGAGGGTTATCTATTAATAGGGTTATCTAGTACATCTGGGCAGTAAATACAGTTAGGGTTATCTATTAATAGGGTTATCTAGTACATCTGGGCAGTAAATACAGCGAGGGTTATCTATTAATAGGGTTATCCAGTACATCTGGGCAGTAAATACAGCGAGGGTTATCTATTAATAGGGTTATCTAGTACATCTGGGCAGTAAATACAGTTAGGGTTATCTATTAATGGGGCTATCTAGTAGATCTGGGCAGTAAATACAGTTAGGGTTATCTATTAATGGGGCTATCTAGTAGATCTGGGCAGTAAATACAGCGAGGGTTATCTATTAATAGGGTTATCTAGTACATCTGGGCAGTAAATACAGCGAGGGTTATCTATTAATAGGGTTATCTAGTACATCTGGGCAGTAAATACAGCGAGGGTTATCTATTAATAGGGTTATCTAGTACATCTGAGCAGTAAATACAGCGAGGGTTGTCTATTAATAGGGTTATCCGAACATCTGGGCAGTAAATACAGCGAGGGTTATCTATTAATAGGGTTATCTAGTACATCTGGGCAGTAAATACAGCGAGGGTTATCTATTAATAGGGTTATCTAGTACATCTGGGCAGTAAATACAGCGAGGGTTATCTATTAATAGGGTTATCCGAACATCTGGGCAGTAAATACAGCGAGGGTTATTTATTAATAGGGTTATCTAGTACATCTGGGCAGTAAATACAGCGAGGGTTATCTATTAATAGGGTTATCTAGTACATCTGGGCAGTAAATACAGCGAGGGTTATCTATTAATAGGGTTATCCGAACATCTGGGCAGTAAATACAGCGAGAGTTATCTATTAATAGGGTTATCTAGTACATCTGGGCAGTAAATACAGCGAGAGTTATCTATTAATAGGGTTATCTAGTACATCTGGGCAGTAAATACAGCGAGGGTTGTCTATTAATAGGGTTATCCGAACATCTGGGCAGTATCTAGTACATCTGGGCAGTAAATACAGAGAGGGCTGTCTATAATTTACAGTGGAATAAGGATTTGCTAGTGGGAAAAAATTGGTATTCTATTTTGTATTGAAAGTATGAGAGTTTTCTGTTAAGTGTGTTTTTGTAGATGTTTGTGAATATGTTTTCTAAATCTAGATGTTTGCGAATAAGTTTTTTATGTCTAGATGTTTGCGAATATGTTTTCGATGTCTAGATGTTTGTGAATATGTTTTCTATGTCTAGATGTTTGTGAATATGTTTTCTATATCTAGATGTTTGTGAAGATGTTTTCTATGTCTAGCTGTGTATAGAAAACTCTCTCCCAGTTTGTCATAGGGATGGGGATATGTTGTGTGGCTAGAAATTGTATATGTTCTTAGTGGTAAATGACTTTGATCTTACTGGTAAACGTCATCAGTTTGTGTGCTTCACGCTGCTTTTGGTGTAAGTAGCAGTGCTCCGAGAGAGTTCTGTGGTTTCCAGGGATGGACACGTTTGCCAGTAGGTTTCTGAATTCATAGAACGAAATAATCGAGTTTTCTGCAAATTGTGATATATATGTTGCCCGGTCTTAGTTTTGGCGGGAAAGAGCTCGATATGCAACTTTAACGCTGACTTGGCTGGGAGTAAAGAGAGGAAGTTAAGCGTACGTGTCACGTGATACTTTACACCAATGTAACTTACCCGTCACGTATTTCTTGTGTACCAATGCATCACGTGACTATACTCTTGCTTCCGACGGCTGACAGGGAACTAATTATGTCACGTCATGTCAGGTCAGCCAACAGTGACGTAAGGTCATACGAAGGTCATGGACCACGTGCCATGAGGCGGTCATGGCGCCTGCGCAGTGCAGTCTTGGGGGCAGCAGGACTCTCCACAGCTTGCGTTGGTGCCGAATGTGTAACTTTCGCCATCCCCCTGTGGACCCTCTGCCCTTACCCTCCTCCCCCTCCCGCTCCCCCCCGCCCCCACCTGTACCCGTCCACCCCTCCCCCCCCCACCCCCAGCCTGTCCACAGCCGCCTATCACGTCGGTGCTTTATATACACATAATCTCTGATCTATTTATGCCTGGTTATATTCGGGACACGTGTTGCCGCTGTGTGTCAGCACCGGCGGCCGGGGACATGGATCATGCTTTATCACGTACCTTGGATCTATATTCCATGGCGGAAGAATACCGATGTACTCCGGTCGCAGTCCTGCGGGCTGGAAAAAATAGGGCCCCACTAGATATTTGTCAAAGGAGAAAGCTGAAAGTGTGGCCGACCAGATCTTTGCCAAAGGGTAAAGTTAAATATGTTGTCCCATTAGATGTTTGTCAAAGGGCAAGATGAATGTGTGATCCCACAAGATCGTTGTCAAGGGGTAACCTGGAAATGTGGTCATACTGGATGTTTGTCAAAGACAAGATAATTCCGTGGTCCGACAAGATTTTTGTCAATGGGTAAGATCCATATGTGGTCTCTTTGTGGAATATCTTTGTGGAATGGGCAAGCTCAAAATGTGATAAGTAAACATGAAAAGTGAAAAATGTCGTCCGACCAAATCTGTACAAATACGGTACAAATACTGGACAACCTGGCGGTCCGGCTAGAGCATTGGTCAAGGGTAGGTTATAGAGAGGTTTCGTTGCATAATTTTAGCCGCTTACTAGGGACCGGTTGCTATTTTGTAACTTATGCATGAAGAGGGCATTTCTGTCATCGTGATGATAGCCGCTGAAGCTCGTGGATGGAGTGTTTGGAAAATCAACGTGATGTTATATTAAATATAAGGACATTTCAGCGTTGAGGCTCAAGAAGAACTTCACGAGGCCGCTTTATATCAGTAATAGCACTTACTTATAGAGACATGCTAAAGACTATGGTAATCGCCAAGAGTATACTTCCTTATTATTTTTACGAGGCGACTTATTATTCAATGCCACTATCTACAAATAGGTAAAGTGAACCTATATTTGTGCCATACTACCTAATAAATAAATTTATTTTGTGAGTAAGATTTCATTACATCTTTCCTTAGACAAATATATCTTGATCAGCGTAGTACTGTGTATCTTTAAATAATTGCTTTATGGATGTAACACACCATTTATGAAATAAAGTTTTAGGGAAAAATTATGCCACTTTATCGCAAACAATCGAAGAAAGAATATATTTCATATATGTTTTATGTACTTATCAAGATGCACCAAACACATGTTCGTGTCACACTTGTGGCGCAAAATGTGTAATAGACTCAGAGGATATTGCACTCAGGTCACATGTCACCCCCGTCTTCAATCCTGCTATTGGGGCCGCCTCGATAGCTCAGTGGGTTAAAGCGCTCGCCTTGAGTGCTCTGGCCTAACGGCACGTGGATCGGTGGGGTCGCTCCTCACAGCAACTGCGCTCCAGTAACGATCCAGTACCAGGTTGACCCCAACGACTCGAAGTCACCCATGCTTTCCGAAGATTGTTTAAGTGTCATTTTTACCTTTATACAATTTAAATTACATTCTCACGATTCTAATCGCGAAAACCTATGACAAAGTAGAAGTGAATCAAAATTTAAGACGCTTCACGCCTTCAAACTTTGACCTCGATAGCCTAATTCCAAAACATTTCTTTAAACAAAGGGATACAGAAATGAAATGAATGTTGGTGTGTCAGACCGCTTATGCACAAACGAATGCTATGTTGGGCTAAATGGGAAAACGGATGAGACTTGCTCCAGATCTAGATACCAGGGCGCGAACTCACGACCTGTAGATCTACACCTCTACCTGCCCCGGCTGCCCGCTTGCCTACTGAGCAAGGCTCTTTAGTGCATATGTAACCTAGGCTCAGTTTAGGTTGTGTCGCCGGCGCGCCCTCTACAGGTACATAGTAGGATAAAAACTCAGGATAAAATGTAAAGTAGCAGTGGGAAGTCAGGCGTCGAGTCTGCAAGAGAAACACTATCGTCGGGCGGTAAACTAACCTATTATATAGGGACCATCCCGCTACGTTCCTAGCCTCCCGCACGTCTTCCTAAATGTAGTGGGGGTCGTATGCACGGTTTTGTTGCGTCAGGCCAATAGGAGAAGGCTATGCTGAAGGCCTGGGATGCGCCGCGACGAGCTAAATAAGAACCTATTTAGCTCGGCGCGGCGCATCCCAGGCCTTCAGCATAGCCTTCTCCTATTGGCCTGACGCAACAAAACCGTGGTCGTATGCCGATAAGCGGGCCGCACCACGTGGTCAGGGGGTGGGTGGAGTGATGGGGGGGAGGAGGGGAGGCAAGAGGGAGGATGCAGGAGTAGGGGGAGGCAGAAAGGGTGGTAGGTGAGGGCAGGGGGTGGGGATTGGGGGCGCGCAAGCGTCGACACTGCTTTTTCTCTCATACATTTTATGTTTTAGTTTTATATGCTTTATGGCTCAATACACATTTCCACACTGCGAGCTAAGCCCCGCCCACCCTTGGGGCCTTTTTCATTAAGGGTGAATATGAAATTGACAATCATAGCTGATGGTAGGTACAAGTGAGAAGTACTCACCTCTGAAACTGACATGAAAGTGCTGTTTTGTCTGTCGGACTTGTTTGTCGAAAATAACGCACATGGAAGAGTTTTTGGCCACACGATTGGATAAAAGCAATAGGGACGTCAAAAATGATGATTGACCGTCTCGTTTAATGCTCGGAAGCATTTTATACTTATACACCTTACATACCCTTAAATTCATCCCTCTATTCGCAGTCAACAAAACAAGAACATTACTTCAAGTCAACCTTCGATGACTGTCTTCTATATATCCTCCCCCCAAACCAGACAGATTTAGCCCCTTCCCGCTATGGCATTAAACAAACTGCTTTGGATTCCCCGCCACGTCCGCCGACCATCCACCCATACAGCTGCCCAAAGACATTCCCGACAGTTGTGCCATAGGCTTTAATTGGGCCTGGAGGGCTTAAGAGAGACTTTAACGCACGCCGAATTGGTCGTTTCTCTCCACCTTTATGGCCAGTAAATTTCAGACCACTTTGTCTCCCCGGCTTTAGTCTCAGTGGTGAACATGTGGCAGTTCACTCATTTACGGCTTCACTTTGCGTCATTTCCCGACCGGCCAAGGGCCATAACATTCTACCCATTTCTTTCAATTATGATTCAATAAGGGTTCATAAGTCGATTACGGATCGTCCATTTCACTTGAGGTTTAATCCTTAACATCAAGGCGATAACCTGTTGGTTCTGACCACTGAATATAGAGGTGGCGTAATATGTGTCTATGTCAAACAAGACGGAATACAATATCCCACACAATGTACGTCTATGTGAGAGAGTGTCTCAACATCGGATGTCGGGCTGGGAATATATAACTTTTATTGTATTTATTTTGTCCTGGGTGTGGTGCGGGGTGGGCTGCGGGGTGGGGTGCGGGGTGGGGTGCGCGGTGGGGTGAGGGGTGGGGTGCGGCGTAGGGTGAGGGGTGCGGTGAGGGGTTGGGTCACGGGGTTGTCATGGGTGGGGTCTGCGTGGGCTCCTGGGTTGGGTCTGGGTGGGGGTGGGGAGTGTCTTGGTGGGGTCTGCGTGGGTTCTGGGTAGGGTGTGGGTGGGGTCCTGGGTGGGGTCCTGGGTGGGGTGTGGGTGGGGTCCTGGGAGGGGTCCGGGTTGGGGTCTGGGTGGGGGCCTGGGTGGGGTCTGGGTGGGGGCCTGGGTGGGGTCTGGGAGGGGGCCTGGGTGAGTTCCTGGGTGAGTTGCCGGGTGGGGGCCTGGGTGGTTGGATCCTGGGTGGGGTGCGGGGTGGCGTCCTGGGTGGTTGGGTCCTGGGTGGGGTCCTGGGTGGTTGGATCCTGGGTGGGGTGCGGGGTGGGGTCCTGGGTGGTTGGGTCCTGGGTGGGGTGCGGGGTGGGGTCCTGGGTGGTTGGGTTCTGGGTGGGGTACGGGGTGGGGTCATGGGTGGGTGTATGCGACGTTAAGGTTATCTTACCGCTTGACGTATTTAGATCTATTTACCAGGTTCTCAACCCCCCCTCGCCGCCTTGCCCCCCCCATGCCATTCCCCACACTTTCCGCGCCCCATTATTACGTTAGGAATCCGCCAGATAGGACCCCAGAGGGAAAGCGGTGTGAGGGAAAAGCGGAACTGGAAGTAAGCCTCGATCTGGGAGGCCTGAGAGTTCCGCTTCCCTCTTTGGACCATGGCTACTCCCCACCCCTCTCCCCCACCCCCCACTCCCCCACCCGCCTCTCCCCTACCCCTCTCATCTGCCCCACCGCCGGTTCGTCCATGGCTGGGTCTCTGACCATGGCTAGTTCGTCCATGGCTGGGTCCCTGTCCATGGCTGGGTCCCTGTCCATGGCTGGGTCTCTGTCCATTACTGGGTCCCTGTCCATGGCTAGGTCCCTGTCCACCTAGCTTCCTGGCAAGGGAGTCGAAGACCTCAAAGAAATAGTCTTCCTCCCCGGAAATCACGGTGGTCGACCGGGTCAGGGCGGGCGGGGTGGGGGAGAGGGTGTATCGTGTGTCGTGTGGGCTGAGAAAGGGAAGAGACCATTGGATAGTGGCTGGGCGGACTCGCATTATAGATGAGGGTGTGAACTATAGGGGGGGGGGTGGAATGCTGGCCCGCAGAAGCCATACTAAGCCAGACAAATTGCTCCATAGTTCTTGCAATATGTAAAGCATGGTTAGAGAAACTCGGCCTTAATTCACTCGAAGATTTTGCACATTGGACATATAACTACCGAGCGATACGTTATATTTCATACCGAGGACTAGCTGTGAAAAAGAAATCCTTGGGGCCAAAAATCGGCCAACCTTGAAATTTAAACAAAGGAGCCAAGTTTTACGTTGATTTATCGGGGTTTATACGGCATCACCGTGCCTTGAAGAGCCATGTATGGAATACACAGGGCTCCTAATGCTGTGACACATCACCATCTCGCCAAGACGCCCAGCACGCGAGTTCCCATGGGTCCGCATCCACCCATCAGCACCACAAAGATTCCATGCAGACCGACTTCCGGTCGCTGAAACAAAACGGCCGCTCTCAGTAGGAAGACGCCATGACAGTTCCGATCTTAGCCCATTTGAACGATAGCAATACTGAACCGTTGGTAAATATTAGCAAGTCTTCTCCAGCTCTATAGACAGTTCAGAGGCTGGAGACTCGTCGTGGAACATGCCACAATATGTCTGCAACATGTTTCCCATTTAGGGTGAGACATTAGTAAGCAATAGCCAATCCGGCATGAACCCAATCGCACATAACAGTCAAGACAGCTGACTGATTAGAAACAAAGGTTGTCACATTTTTTATATGTTTATCAGCTACCGTTAATGCGAGACCCTAGCTAATAACAAACCTGCGTTGATAGTAGTACACCAATAAATGTTTGACCTCAATGCATGGTACATCAAGATTTGTATTCAAGCGAGCGATTTACATATTATGAATGCAATGTGTAGGATACGGGTTACTATTTTCCCAACCCTTTGGTCTTGTCCTGAGGTCAATAATCTAAACCCTATGGGATTTCTACAGGATGTAATGCCTCGTCCTTCGTCTCATTTGTAAGATCGGCATCTTGGATACCCCATCCAAACATTTGTTTCTAAACCATCTGAAAAAAAAGTTTAATACCTGATTTTCTATCGATAACTTATTGCGGTCCTATCCTGAATAACCCCTTTGGGTATCAAACGTTATTTAGTGATGTGTGTTTTTTACGACGCGCCTTGGGTCTGCACTTAGCAATAAACTATCTATATATCTATCAGAAATAAAAAAAATTGGTAAGCCTGACTATGTTTAGTCTGCTGGCGAGCAGTAACCTTCATAATATGTCTTGTGGCGCTTACTCACCTCACGCCAATTCGCGGAAAATATAGAACACAGCAAAACATAGGCATTTATGATGCTTTTTTAGACAGAGTGGCTTATCTTACCCAAGATTATTCCATTAAAGTAACGCGCGAGTCCCACCGCCACACGCAGGGACCCAGAACGAGGTTCATTACAAGTTTGGACACAAATCATTTGTTTCAAATATAAAAAGATGATTGATTTGATGCGATATCCTCACGAGTTTCCCCGGAAGAGCCCAATGGAAGGAAACCTATGAGCTCGTTTCGTACAGCCCAAAACAAAATCTACAGAACCATATAAAGCCGGAAGAAGGGAGATCGCCGTGGAGTTATTACTGTTGACGGCAACGCTGCCGCGCTATGAATCCTGGGATAGGATCCCGTGTTTATCGTCGCTGGGTCGGTTCGTAGCTTCTCCCCCAGACGGCGCCCTATGCGGTATAACCCGGTGCCACGCGTCATAAACCTCAAAGACAAGCGACCCTCTGTGAGGGGGGGGGGGGGGTCTGGGGATCGGGGGGTCGCGGGGGGGGGGGAGGGGGGAGGTGCCTGTCTTTTCAGCACGGCGCTCTCGATATACCTCTTTATCAGATTACCACCCGTTCCCCATGTAAAACCAACTGTTCAAGTAGTACAGATTTTATCCTTGTGTGTAAAATGTCAGAAATGATTCACAAGGATTGTGTTGGTCGGTGATGCCTGCACTGCCTCCCTCGGCCATCAAGGATTTCCCATTGGTATCTACGGGCCGTTATGAGGGACGTGGAGGCGTCAATGGGGGTACTTGTGGGGGGCGGGGTCCAATGGGGGGGGGGCGGAGCGGGGCCCGGAAGGGGGGTCCCTTGTGTAAGCAGGACATCTATGCACGTAAACAAGCAGTCGAAGTGGAAAGGCATGAGATAAAGGGATAAATAAAGATATGAATGAATCGAATCGAATATCAGAGCGGATTGGTCGGACCCAAAAAAAGAAGCACCCGGTTGTAAGAGGAGTGCCGACCACCAAACCCATCCAGAGTCGGGGCGTATTCATGGGGAGCCATCTAGCGAAAGAATGAGTACCTTTAGGGTTCTAGGTGATTCTGGGGGCTACACACACTGGTCGTACACATAGCTTACACATGGCGCTTTCCAATTGAAACCTCTCAAAACAAATGTGTCAAGTTGTCAATCCATCCACGCTGCATGGAATTTGAGAAACACACTTGACAATAAAACATATCTACTACTAAACGCTTGTATCTCTAGATTCATACTTCTTGACCTCAAAGTTGGAATCGTTACGGCTAATTGCATTGAGTCCCCAGTTCCCATAATAATGTCTAAAACAAATCAAGGACATGCTTAGAATCTTTCAGTTGGAAATCCTATAATAATGTTCTGATTGTATGAGCGATCGTTGAAGCTGGCGTCATTGGGTACTATGTCATCAGAATACGGGCATCGGTGTGACAAGCTATGACAAAGGTTCTTTTAAACAGTTAGCATTTACCAAAAAAAGTAGTGGAGTGAACTTCTACTCACAAAGATATTGTTACAGATTTAAAGAATTTCCCACCTTGAGTGACTGGGTCTACTCCATGGATACGACTCGCTACGTTTTTATGCACGTTCACCCGTGTTTGATTTAATCCTAGTGGTTTGTTTCGAGCTGGGACGTTATATATATATGTCGGGGTACACTGCGCGCACGTTGTTGTAGTCAGAATGATTAACTTATTATCAACTCGTGGACAACATGATATAGAAACTATATTTGTGTATAAAACATACGTACCATTATTACTGTGTACGAGTGTCTGACTTTATTCTCTGTAAATGTATGATAATATGTGATTAAGCTCATCGAAATAAATTTTAATAAACCATGTACCGTTGTCAGCTGTTTGTATTTGTTCTCTGGGCGTATACTAGAAATTAGTACAAAGTAATATTAAAATCCTACACAAAGTGAATACAGAGTATTGAACTCGTTTCAAGATACAGAACCAAACACTATATATGCTGACCTCTACAACTTGCAGACAGTATAGCAACCTAATAATTGTCTGTATCCTTATGTTATCTTTTCGAATGCAAGCGCGAAACAAGGCATAGCTCATTATTCGCTGATTTGCATATGGCGTTGTTGGATTGAATTGGGTTTGTATGAAAGGAGGTGGCACGAAAAACACTGCCTTATGCCTTTCCCGAACGAATCTGTAACCGTAAATTTCACCCCGAGAGGTTACAAACGAACTGAGCACTTCGTGATCTGTGTTTGCCCAGTACGAAGTACGCAAACAAATGTCGACATGGAGAGGAAAGGACATCCCTGAAGATAATTGTGAAATCGAAGGGGACAGTATTATATCATTATTTCATCCAATATGACGCATTTCTGTTGTATTAGTGCAGACACTCAGGTGATGAGACCCTCAGACTAGCCCCCAATCTAAATCGAAATGGCATAGATTCATCCTCCCTTTCTGATATATGTTAGCCTGATTCATGCCAGCCAATGCATGTGCTATTCTCTCCCCGTGATATATGTTAGCCCGATTCATGCCCGCCAATGCATGTGCTATTCTCTCCCCGTGATATATGTTAGCCCGATTCATGCCCGCCAATGCATGTGCTATTCTCTCCCCGTGATATATGTTAGCCTTATTCATGCCAGCCAATGCATGTGCTATTCTCTCCCCGTGATATATGTTAGCCTTATTCATGCCAGCCAATGCATGTGCTATTCTCTCCCCGTGATATATGTTAGCCTTATTCATGCCAGCCAATGCATGTGCTATTCTCTCCCCGTGATATATGTTAGCCTTATTCATGCCAGCCAATGCATGTGCTATTCTCTCCCCATGATATATGTTAGCCTTATTCATGCCAGCCAATGCACGTGCTATTCTCTCCCCGGATATATGTTAGCCTGATTCATGCCCGCCAATGCATGTGCTATTCTCTCCCCGTGATATATGTTAGCCCGATTCATGCCCGCCAATGCACGTGCTATTCTCTCCCCGTGATATATGTTAGCCCGATTCATGCCCGCCAATGCATGTGCTATTCTCTCCCCGTGATATATGTTAGCCTTATTCATGCCAGCCAATGCATGTGCTATTCTCTCCCCGTGATATATGTTAGCCTTATTCATGCCAGCCAATGCATGTGCTATTCTCTCCCCGTGATATATGTTAGCCTTATTCATGCCAGCCAATGCATGTGCTATTCTCTCCCCGTGATATATGTTAGCCTGATTCATGCCAGCCAATGCATGTGCTATTCTCTCCCCATGATATATGTTAGCCTTATTCATGCCAGCCAATGCACGTGCTATTCTCTCCCCGGATATATGTTAGCCTTATTCATGCCAGCCAATGCATGTGCTATTCTCTCCCCGTGATATATGTTAGCCCGATTCATGCCAGCCAATGCACGTGCTATTCTCTCCCCGGATATATGTTAGCCTTATTCATGCCAGCCAATGCATGTGCTATTCTCTCCCCGTGATATATGTTAGCCCGATTCATGCCCGCCAATGCATGTGTTATTCTCTCCCCGTGATATATGTTAGCCTTATTCATGCCAGCCAATGCATGTGCTATTCTCTCCCCGTGATATATGTTAGCCTTATTCATGCCAGCCAATGCATGTGCTATTCTCTCCCCGTGATATATGTTAGCCTGATTCATGCCAGCCAATGCATGTGCTATTCTCTCCCCGTGATATATGTTAGCCTGATTCATGCCTGAAAATGCATGTGCTATTCTCTCCCCGTGATATATGTTAGCCTGATTCATGCCAGCCAATGCATGTGCTATTCTCTCCCCGTGATATATGTTAGCCTTATTCATGCCAGCCAATGCATGTGCTATTCTCTCCCCGTGATATATGTTAGCCTGATTCATGCCTGAAAATGCATGTGCTATTCTCTCCCCGTGATATACGTTAGCCTGATTCATGCCAGCCAATGCATGTGCTATTCTCTCCCCGTGATATATGTTAGCCTTATTCATGCCAGCCAATGCACGTGCTATTCTCTCCCCGGATATATGTTAGCCTTATCCATGCCAGTCAATGCATGTGCTATTTTCTCCCCGTGATATATGTTAGTCTGATTCATGCCAGCCAATGCATGTGCTATTCTCTTCCCGTGATATATGTTAGCCTTATCCATGCCAGCCAATGCATGTGCTATTCTCTCCCCGTGATATATGTTAGCCTGATTCATGCCAGCCAATGCATGTGCTATTCTCTCCCCGTGATATATGTTAGCCTGATTCATGCCAGCCAATGCATGTGCTATTCTCTCCCCGTGATATATGTTAGCCTTATTCATGCCAGTCAATGCATGTGCTATTCTCTCCCCGTGATATATGTTAGCCTTATTCATGCCGGCCAATGCATGTGCTATTCTCTCCCCGTGATATATGTTAGCCTTATCCATGCCAGCCAATGCATGTGCTATTCTCTCCCCATGATATATGTTAGCCTGATTCATGCCAGCCAATGCATGTGCTATTCTCTTCCCGTGATATATGTTAGCCTTATCCATGCCAGCCAATGCATGTGCTATTCTCTCCCCGTGATATATGTTAGCCTGATTCATGCCAGCCAATGCATGTGCTATTCTCTCCCCGTGATATATGTTAGCCTTATTCATGCCAGCCAATGCATATGCTATTCTCTCCCCGTGATATATGTTAGCCTGATTTATGCCAGCCAATGCATGTGCTATTCTCTCCCCGTGATATATGTTAGCCTTATCCATGCCAGCCAATGCATATGCTATTCTCTCCCCGTGATATATGTTAGCCTGATTCATGCCAGCCAATGCATGTGCTATTCTCTCCCCGTGATATATGTTAGCCTTATTCATGCCAGCCAATGCATATGCTATTCTCTCCCCGTGATATATGTTAGCCTGATTCATGCCAGCCAATGCATGTGCTATTCTCTCCCCGTGATATATGTTAGCCTTATTCATGCCAGCCAATGCATATGCTATTCTCTCCCCGTGATATGTGTTAGCCTGATTCATGCCAGCCAATGCATGTGCTATTCTCTCCCCGTGATATGTGTTAGCCTGATTCATGCCAGCCAATGCATGTGCTATTCTCTCCCCGTGATATATGTTAGCCTGATTCATGCCAGCCAATGCATGTGCTATTCTCTCCCCGTGATATGTGTTAGCCTGATTCATGCCAACCAATGCATGTGCTATTCTCTCCCCGTGATGTGTGTTAGCCTGATTCATGCCAGCCAATGCATGTGCTATTCTCTCCCCGTGATATATGTTAGCCTGATTCATGCCAGCCAATGCATGTGCTATTCTCTCCCCGTGATATATGTTAGCCTTATTCATGCCAGCCAATGCATATGCTATTCTCTCCCCGTGATATGTGTTAGCCTGATTCATGCCAGCCAATCCATGTGCTATTCTCTCCCCGTGATATATGTTAGCCTTATCCATGCCAGCCAATGCATATGCTATTCTCTCCCCGTGATATGTGTTAGCCTGATTCATGCCAGCCAATGCATGTGCTATTCTCTCCCCGTGATATATGTTAGCCTGATTCATGCCAGCCAATGCATGTGCTATTCTCTCCCCGTGATATATGTTAGCCTTATCCATGCCAGCCAATGCTTGTGCTATTCTCTCCCCGTGATATATGTTAGCCTGATTCATGCCAGCCAATGCATGTGCTATTCTCTCCCCGTGATATATGTTAGCCTGATTCATGCCAGCCAATGCATGTGCTATTCACTCCCCGTGATATATGTTAGCCTTATTCATGCCAGCCAATGCATATGCTATTCTCTCCCCGTGATATATGTTAGCCTGATTCATGCCAGCCAATGCATGTGCTATTCTCTCCCCGTGATATATGTTAGCTTTATTCATGCCAGCCAATGCATGTGCTATACTCTCCCCGTGATATATGTTAGCCTGATTCATGCCAGCCAATGCATATGCTATTCTCTCCCCGTGATATATGTTAGCCTGATTCATGCCAGCCAATGCATGTGCTATTCTCTCCCCGTGATATATGTTAGCCTTATCCATGCCAGCCAATGCATGTGCTATTCTCTCCCAGTGATATATGTTAGCTTGATTCATGCCAGCCAATGCATGTGCTATTCTCTCCCCGTGATATATGTTAGCCTTATCCATGCCAGCCAATGCATGTGCTATTCTCTCCCCGTGATATATGTTAGCCTGATTCATTCCAGCCAATGCATGAGCTATTCACTCCCCGTGATATATGTTAGCCTTATTCAGGCCAGCCAATGCATGTGCTATTCTCTCCTCGTGATATATGTTAGCCTGATTCATGCCAGCCAATGCATGTGCTATTCTCTCCCCGTGATATATGTTAGCCTGATTCATGCCAGCCAATGCATGTGCTATTCTCTCCCCGTGATATATGTTAGCCTTATCCATGCCAGCCAATGCATGTGCTATTCTCTCCCCGTGATATATGTTAGCCTGATTCATGCCAGCCAATGCATGTGCTATTCTCTCCCCGTGATATATGTTAGCCTTATCCATGCCAGCCAATGCATGTGCTATTCTCTCCCCGTGATATATGTTAGCCTGATTCATGCCAGCCAATGCATGTGCTATTCTCTCCCCGTGATATATGTTAGCCTTATCCATGCCAGCCAATGCATGTGCTATTCTCTCCCCGTGATATATGTTAGCCTTATCCATGCCGGCCAATGCATGTGCTATTCTCTCCCCGAATACATGGTTAATTCAAAGCGTATTTCTAGCATATCCCCTTAGATATAACAATTGCAAAGTAATTTGCGTTCAAGCGGTCATTATTGTCGCCAATATCACACCCAATGAGTATTTCTGTTGTGTCACATTGGTGGTCATCTAACCTTGTATGAACTGTGCTCTTTGATGTTGTAAAGGTGGACATATCATTAAACAAAGACAACCAGCGCAGTTGAGTACTCCAGTGTGCGTGACCCTCCCCCCCCCCCCCCACCCCCCCGCCCAGGCCCTTGGCCCCGGGAGGTCACAGGGTCATCCCCCGCCTCGTTACTCCAGCGGGTGGCTACCCCATAATAACAGTGCGGACGGCCAACGTTAGTGGTGTGACCGATGGGCTCTTTACGCGTAGACCCCCCACAGCCCCCCCCCCCACGCCCTACTCCTCCCCCCACCCCACGACACCCCCCCAGTACACCCCTCCCCTGCCTCTGGATCTGGTAAGAGAGCGATCAATCATTCAGTGGCGACAAGTGCTGCCATCTCGCGGGCTACAACTGGAGACGGCTGGCTATCCGACCGCCATTGCTGACAGTGGCGCCCTCTAGGTATGACGGGTGGCGGCTCATCACTCACGTGACGCGTCGTCACTTCCTCTCTGAATGCAGCGACGAATCAGGAATCGGATCGCCTGGCCAATCTCCCGGGACCACCTGTTACGCCGTCATGAATACTCATGAGGACGAAGGCGAGGAGTCCTCGCCCCAGACACGTGGAAGGGGGATGGTCACCCGCCGCGGTCACGTGACAAATATGATCAGGTCCAATGCGAATGAATTAATGAGGGCGAGATATTGCATAGAACGTGGCGGCCCTGCCATCTGACCCCGTGACCCGGGGGGATAAGGAACACTCTTCATCGAGAGGGGAGAACAGCACGTAACTTCTATACTGTGGGCGTGGCGCGACTCTACCCGATACCAGGATCATTAGCAGGAGGTACGCCTTGTAAAGACACTATAAGTGCTATAATTTCACGGAATATAATACTTTTTACTCCATCTGCCTCCCGCCATGTTTTATTCGTGCCCCAACTGTTCTTTCAGACGCCTAGACTGAGAGTCCGACGAAGTGTGTAAATGAATGGCGCGATCCTAAATACTAAATACTACGGTCAGCCAAAAAAAGAGAAGTGTTTGGCAAGGTGTTGGTTGACTACGACAAAAGTGGAAAAACAGCCAACAAAACAGACCGAGGACCTCAGCCGTGGACTATAAGAAAAAGAATATTCCTCCGCCTGCGGCGGAGGGGTTTAGTAGACAGATTGGCGGTTGGTAGGTAAACGGGCTGGGGCCCTGGATTCATAGCTCCCGAAGGGGGCATCCCGGACACGGCCGGAGATTGGTCGGGGACTGCTGGCCCCCTCCCAGCACAGCAGGCCGGAGTGATGGCCGCTTCGCAGCACAGCAGGCCGGAGTGATGGCCTCCTCCCAGCACAGCAGGCCGGAGTGATGGCCTCCTCCCAGCACAGCAGGCCGGAGTGATGGCCGCTTCGCAGCACAGCAGGCCGCAGTGATGGCCCTCCCAGCACAGCAGGCCGGAGTGATGGCCCCCTCCCAGCATCGTCGGGGACTGCTGGCCCCCTCGCAGTACAGCAGGCCGGAGTGATGGCCGCCTCGCAGCACAGCAGGCCGGAGTGATGGCCTCCTCCCAGCACAGCAGGCCGGAATGATGGCCGCCTCGCAGTACAGCAGGCCGGAGTGATGGCCCCCTCCCAGCACAGCAGGCCGGAGTGATGGCCGCTTCGCAGCACAGCAGGCCGCAGTGATGGCCCTCCCAGCACAGCAGGCCGGAGTGATGGCCCCCTCCCAGCATCGTCGGGGACTGCTGGCCCCCTCGCAGTACAGCAGGCCGGAGTGATGGCCGCCTCGCAGCACAGCAGGCCGGAGTGATGGCCTCCTCCCAGCACAGCAGGCCGGAATGATGGCCGCCTCGCAGTACAGCAGGCCGGAGTGATGGCCCCCTCCCAGCATAGCAGGCCGGAGTGATGGCCGCCTCGCAGCACAGCAGGCCGGAGTGATGGCCCCCTCCCAGCACAGCAGGCCGGAGTGATGGCCGCCTCCCAGCACAGCAGGCCGGAGTGATGGCCGCCTCGCAGCACAGCAGGCCGGAGTGATGGTCGCCTCGCAGCACAGAAGGCCGGAGTGATGGCCGCCTCCCAGCACAGCAGGCCGGAGTGATGGCCGCCTCCCAGCACAGCAGACCGGTAGACAGCCCAGGACACCCACTTCCGGCATGTAATAACCCAAGTCAAGCCCCCCTCACGCACACCCTAACCGGTCGTACGAATGACCCATGCAACCCCCGAACAAAAAACGAAGGAAGTCAAACAAAAGCAAAAAGACAACATGTTATAGTGGTAAAGGCTCCTCCTCCCTGTGGGAGTCACGTGATTGATGCTGGCCCCAACAAGCGTCTGCTCGCCATTATCCGGCCCGGGCCCCCAACAGCCCACAACCTGCCAGTTTTATACCACCACCCCCTCCCCATCATCCTCCTCCTCCCTGCTTTATCCCCCCCATCCCCCTCTCCCTCCCTGTTTTATGAGCCCCGATCGCCCTCCTCCCCACCTCCCCCCCTCCCCCTAAGACAAGATGGGTGTTTTAATAAATAGATTGAGTGACAGAGTTGGTGTTTATGGCCACTTTTGCGCACAAGCTTGTTAAACAGGGTGAGAAAATGAAATTGAAAGGAGCTTGAAAGATCGATTTTGTATACGTGAAGGCTCAATTGGCCCAAGAAATCTCGCGGGACAATGTTAGGTTTGGGCGAGACTTGCACCGGATGTAGCAGTCAGGACATTCTCAGACACGGATACACACGTGAAACAACCCCCAGCCTCAGCACGTGCACGGTCGGGGGGTCGAACCCCCGAGAGTCTCTCGGTCGATTGCTCGTATTCCTTGGGCTTCCGTTTTCCTCCACAGAAGAGGTCTCTTGCTGGCAGACGAGGATCACATTGGTATCTGTCATATAAAGTTTGGGACTAAAATACCATCTAGCGGCCTACAAGGTGCGGACACCACATTATAGAATGAAATAATCGAGTTTTCTGCAAATTGTGATTTATATGTTGCCCGGTCTTAGTTTGGGCGGGAACGAGCTCGATATGCAACTCTAACGCTGACTTGGCTGGGAGTAAAGAGAGGAAGTTAAGCGTACGTGTCACGTGATACTTTACACCAATGTAACTTACCCGTCACGTATTTCTTGTGTACCAATGCATCACGTGACTATCCTCTTGCTTCCGACGGCTGATACTGAACTAATTATGTCACGTCATGTCAGGTCAGCCAACAGTGACGCAAGGTCATACGAAGTTCATGGACCACGTGCCAGTCTTCCGGCAGCAGGACCCTCCGCGGCTTGTGTTGGTGCCGAATGTGTAACTTTCGCCATCCCCCTGTGGACCCTCTGCCCTTACCCTCCTCCCCCTCCCGCTCCCCCCGCCCCCACCTGTACCCCTCCACCACCCCCACCCCCCCAGCCTGTCCACAGCCGCCTCTCACGTCGGTGCTTTATATACATATAATCCCTGATCTATTTATGCCTGGTTATATTCGGGACACGTGTTGCCGCTGTGTGTCAGCACCGGCGGCCGGGGACATGGATCATGCTTTATCACGTACCTTGGATCTATATTCCATGGCGGAAGAATACCGACGTACTCCGGTCGCAGCCCTGCGGGCTGGAAAAAATAGGGCCCCACTAGATATTTGTCAAAAGAGGAAGCTGAAAGTGTGGCCGACCAGATCTTTGCCAAAGGGTAAAGTTAAATATGTCGTCCCACTAGATGTTTGTCAAATGGCAAGATGAAAATGTGATCCCACAAGATGTCAAAGGGGTAAGCTGGAAATGTGGTCATACTGGATGTTTGTCAAAGGGCAAGATGAAAGTGTGATCCCACAAGATCGTTGTCAAAGGGGCAAGCTGGAAATGTGGTCACACTGGATGTTTTGTCAAAGAGATAGCTAGTTCTGTGGTCCGACAAGATTTCAAATGTGGTCTCACAAGATCTTTGTGCAATGGGCAAGCTCAAAATATGATAACATAAAAAGTGAAAAAATGTGGTCCCACCAAATCTGTACAAATGCTTTGCCACTGGAAAACCTGGCAGAAACAGTCTCGCAAGAGCATTGGCCAAGGGTAAGCTATAGAGGGATCTTGTCGCATAATTTTAGCCGCTTACTGCCTGTCAATAGGAACCAGGAACCGGTTGCAATTTCGTAACTTATGCATGGAGAGGGTCTTTCTGTCTTCTTGATGATAGCTGCTGAAGCTCGTGGATGGAGTGTTTGGAATGTCAACGTGATGTTATATTAAACTTAGTACATTTCAGCGGTGAGGCTCAACAAGAACTTTACGAAGCCGCTTCATATCAGTAATAGCATTTATTTATGCAGAGACATACCAAAGACTGCTAACCGCCAAGAGTTTACTTCCTTATTATTTTTACGAGGCGACTTGTTATTCAATGCCACTATCTACAAATATGTAAAGTGAACCTATATTTGTGCCATACTATGTAATAAATAAAGTTCTTTTGTGACTATTAATTAGATTAGATTTCATCTTTCCCTAGACAAATAAGATCAAGATCTTGATGTAGTACTTTGTATCTTCAAATGAATGTTGAATAACACCATTTGTGGTATAAAGTTTGAGGGAAACAACGAAGCCACTTTATCGCAAGCAATCGAAGAAAGAATATATTTCATAGATATTTTATATACTTAGCAAGATGCGCCCAACATATTTTCGTGTCACACTTGTGGCGCAAAACTTGTCACAAAACGTGTCACCCCCGTCTCCCATCCAGCTATCGGGCTGCCCAGGCCCCGATAGCTCAGTAGGTTAGAGCGCTCACATTGAGTGTTCTGGTCACCTGAGAGCCTAACGGCACGTGGATAGGTGGTTCGAGCCCTGCTGTGGCCATTTTTACTTCGATAAAATTTAAATTACATGCTCACGATTCCAATCGCAAAAAAACAATGACAAAGTAGAAGTGAGTCAAAGTTTAAGCCGCTTCACGACTTGAATATTTGGCCTCGACAGCTTAATTCGAAAAGAACATTTCTTTAAATAAATGCATACAGAAATGAAATGAAATATCGGTGGTTCAGACAGCCTATGCACACACGAATGTTAATTGGGCTCAATAGTCTTAGAGAAAATGATAATGGATGAAACTTGCTCCAGATGCAGATACCAGGGCGCGAACCCACGACCTGTAGATCTACACCTCTACCTGCCCCGGTGGCCCGCATTCCAACTGACCAAAGGAGACTCACTGGAGCATATGTAACTTTGGCCCAGTTATGTATGGGCCGCGTCGCGTCGCCGGCGCGCCCTCTACAGAGAGATCGAGTGCACAATGGTTGAGTTAACCTCCAGATCAGACTGTAAGTGCCAAATATAGACACGTACGTCCGTGGTTGTACGTCTCCGGCCTACCCACCGTACCCTGCCGCCTCACACAGTCAGGATCCGCACGTGGAACCAGCCAGAGATTATGGGCGCTTCTAACAGCCGACATCATGGCTATATATATATATATATTTATATATATATATGTACATAGTTTGATAAAAACTCAGGATGAAATGGAAGTGAGCCGTGGGGAGTGGTGGAGCCTGTAAGAGGAACGTTATCGTCGGGCGCTAGAATAACCTGTTATATAGAGACCATCCCGCTACGTTAGTAGCTCTCTTCATAAGTCTTCCATAATGTAGTGGTGGTCGTATGCCGATAAGCGGTCTGCATCACGTGGTCAGGAGGTCAGCGGAGTGTTTGTGGACGTGGTGGGGGGAGGCAAGCGGTGGCGGCGGGAGAAAGGGCTGTTGGTGAGGGGAGGGAGGGGGGCAAGCGTCAACACTGCTTTGTTCGTTTATACATTTTCTGTTTTATTTTTTATTTGCTTTAGGGCTCAATACACATTTCCACACTGCGAGCTAAGCCCCGCCCACCCTTGGGGCCTTTTTCATTAAGGGTGAATATGAAATTGGCCATCATAGGTGATGGTAGGTACAAGTGAGAAGTACTCATCTCAGAAACTGACAAGAAAGTGCTGCTTTGTTTGCCGGGCTTGTTTGTCGAAAATAACTCTCGTGCAAGAGCTTTTTTGGCTACACGATTGGATAAAAGCAACAGTGACGTCAATAAATGATTGATCGTCTCGTTGAATGCTCGGAAGCATTTTATACTTATGCTTCTTTTAAAACCCTAAATTCATCCCTCTATTCGCAGTCATCAACACAAGAACATTACTTCAAGTCGACCTTCAATGACTGTCCTCTATATATCCTCCCCCCAAACCAGACAGATTTAGCCCCTTCCCGCTATTACATTAAACAAACTGCTTTGGATTTCCCGCCACGTCCGCCGACCATCCACCCATACAGCTGCACAAAGATATTCCCGACAGTTGTGCCATAGGCTTTAATTGGGCCTGGAGGGCTTAAGGGAGACTTTAACGCACGCCGAATTGGTCGTTTCTCTCCACCTTTATGGCCAGTAAATTTCAGACCACTTTGTCTCCCCGGCTTTAGTCTCAGTGGTGAACATGTGCCATTTCACTCATTTACGGCTTCACTTTGTGCCACTTCCGACCGGCCAAGGGCCATAATATTCTACCCATTTCTTTCAATTATGATTTAATAAGGGTTTATAAGTCGATTACGGACCGTCCATTTCAGTTGAGGTTTAATCCTTAATATCAAGGCAATAACCTGTTCGTCCTGACCACTGAATATAAAGGTGGCGTAATATTTGTTTATGTCAAACAAGACGGAATACAATATTCAACACAATGTAAAAGAGTGTTTCAGAATGTCCTGCTGGGACGCAAGAATTTGGTGTGGGCCCTCCATCGATATAGGAGATCAGTCAACCAGTCAGACCGGATCAACATTATTATTTATAATAAAGCCCTCTCGACATAGCGCTCAGCTGTATATGACGACCTCTATGTCACTACAACTGAATTTAGATTATATAACACATATCTGGCAAATATATGTACCTGATATGGTGGACCGTAAAAGCAGGATAAGAGATGTTTACAGAGTGACGATCATCAGTTTTGTCACATAATAGTTGAAGATCGATGGAAACCTTGCCCATAAAGGTAAGAACGGCGGTCTTCAAACTGGGAACATCGCCCAGATGGGCGAGATGTCTTGGAAGCTAAGTAGTAGAAGTAGTGATGTACTTAAGCTGGCTACTAAAATTGAAATAATAACTCATTTGAACATGTCACCATTTCAACATACCTTTAATAAGTAATATATTGGCATTGTACTGTGCTGACCGGCCATGTCACCGTTATCCTCGAGGCTAGCTTTCCACAGACCTTAGGGCCCATCCAGTTTTCTGATCTCCCGGCAGAGGGCGCTACGCTTGCGCCATAGCCCTCTGTCCCACGTCAAATTTAACCATCAGAATTATTCTGCATACGCGAGAATTAAAATGAATCTAATCGAAGATAAATTCGCAGTTTGGCATCAAATACACCACCGTTTAGCATTTACTGTGTCACTGGTACCATACCTGACGAAGGCATTTGAGTATGATTAATTTGAAGCCATGTTACTGTCGAACTATATTTTCGAGTGCGGTCGAGGTCAAAGGCGTGAAGCGTTTTGAAATTTGACCCCGTGTTATTTTGCAATAATTTTTTCACTTAACTCTTCCATTGTCATCATTCGACAACGAAGTGCCTATATTTTTCAAATTCTGCATCAAAAATTCAATATTCAATCTAAAAGACCCTCTAAGACCATTCGTGACCAGGGTCAACCGTGAGGTGGGCGGTGACGTGGGGCAGAGGTGATGTGAGCACGAGCGCTTAACTTCTTCGTTCATTATTAGTCCCCACGCCGTCATCTGCACTGAGCCCCACCTCTCATAGTCTAGATATAGCAAAGGGTATGCAACAAACAACCGGCGCTGTCGATACCGCCTCAACTTCCAAGTCCCTCGGCAAGCTAAAATGCCATTATCCCACCATACGTCTCCATTTCCAACATCACAAATAGTTTATCTTCTTAACTACACTTACTTTAGATAATAATATTTGCAGTAAATACGGCAAAATGACGCATTTGCACAAAACACCACACAATTCCACTTTTCACAGAGGGATCGCGATAGACGGCACGCATATTTATGAGAGGTGGGGCTTAGTGCAGATGACCGCGTGGGGACTAATAATGAACGAAGAAGTTAAGCGCTCGTGGATGTGAGGAACGAGCGCCCTCTGCCGGCATAGTGCCAGTTTTCATAGTGACATAAGCGTGATAATGTTGCCGTCACTGTGACAACATGACTTGCCATGGTGACCAGCGTCACACATTGTTGGGAGGCGTGCGATGCCGTCGACCGGACCAGGCACCGATAACGTCCGCGTGCATGATGAAATAAGGCCCAGATTAACTAAACATGCCTTTAATATGCCTACAAATTGGTAAAACAAAATTATCTAGCAACAAGTGGAAAATTAGTCGGCGAATGACAATGACATACGACCATTTCATGCACTACTTGACGGCATATACTTGTCTTTGCACGTCCTACTGTTGCGTAACCTGTAATTATACGAATGTAGTCGTTGGTTAACCCTTTCATCGACCTATTTACGCCTGCCAATGTGTGTACGAAAATACAATATTATGCTTTGTTTGGTGCATCGGTTTAGATCCGCGTTGACGGTGAATGTTACCGGATAACGAAACATGATTGTTACTGACCCACTGCCATGTGGGTATGGCTCGGGAGAGTCAAAGGCTAAGGGACTGACCGAAAACAGTTCTCACCGCACCGTAATGGTGAGCAACATGACACGGCCTGGTGTGTCAGGATGGGGAAGTCAAAGGCTAAGGGACTGACCGAAAACAGTTCTCAGCACACCGTAATGGTGAGCAATATAACACTGCCTTGTGTGTCAGGCTTGGGAAAGTCAAAGGCTAAGGGACTGACCGAAAACAGTTCTCAGCACACCGTAATGGTGAGCAATATAACACTGCCTTGTGTGTCAGGCTTGGGAAAGTCAAAGGCTAAGGGACTGACCGAAAACAGTTCTCAGCACACCGTAATGGTGAGCAATATAACACTGCCTTGTGTGTCAGGCTTGGAAAAGTCAAAGGCTAAGGGACTGACAGAAAACAGTTCTCAGCACACCGTAATGGTGTGCACCACGTCACTGCCTTGTGTGTCAGGCTTGGGAAAGTCAAAGGCTGAGGGACTGACCGAAAACAGTTCTCAGCACACCGTAATGGTGAGCACCATGACACTGCCTTGTGTGTCAGGCTTGGGAAAGTCAAAGGCTAAGGGACTGACCGAAAACAGTTCTCAGCACACCGTAATGGTGAGCAATATAACACTGCCTTGTGTGTCAGGCTTGGGAAAGTCAAAGGCTAAGGGACTGACCGAAAACAGTTCTCAGCACACCGTAATGGTGAGCAATATAACACTGCCTTGTGTGTCAGGCTTGGGAAAGTCAAAGGCTAAGGGACTGACCGAAAACAGTTCTCAGCACACCGTAATGGTGAGCAATATAACACTGCCTTGTGTGTCAGGCTTGGGAAAGTCAAAGGCTAAGGGACTGACCGAAAACAGTTCTCAGCACACCGTAATGGTGAGCAATATAACACTGCCTTGTGTGTCAGGCTTGGGAAAGTCAAAGGCTAAGGGACTGACCGAAAACAGTTCTCAGCACACCGTAATGGTGAGCAATATAACACTGCCTTGTGTGTCAGGCTTGGAAAAGTCAAAGGCTAAGGGACTGACAGAAAACAGTTCTCAGCACACCGTAATGGTGTGCACCACGTCACTGCCTTGTGTGTCAGGCTTGGGAAAGTCAAAGGCTGAGGGACTGACCGAAAACAGTTCTCAGCACACCGTAATGGTGAGCACCATGACACTGCCTTGTGTGTCAGGCTTGGGAAAGTCAAAGGCTAAGGGACTGACCGAAAACAGTTCTCAGCACACCGTAATGGTGAGCAATATAACACTGCCTTGTGTGTCAGGCTTGGGAAAGTCAAAGGCTAAGGGACTGACCGAAAACAGTTCTCAGCACACCGTAATGGTGAGCAATATAACACTGCCTTGTGTGTCAGGCTTGGGAAAGTCAAAGGCTAAGGGACTGACCGAAAACAGTTCTCAGCACACCGTAATGGTGAGCAATATAACACTGCCTTGTGTGTCAGGCTTGGGAAAGTCAAAGGCTAAGGGACTGACCGAAAACAGTTCTCAGCACACCGTAATGGTGAGCAATATAACACTGCCTTGTGTGTCAGGCTTGGGAAAGTCAAAGGCTAAGGGACTGACAGAAAACAGTTCTCAGCACACCGTAATGGTGTGCACCACGTCACTGCCTTGTGTGTCAGGCTTGGGAAAGTCAAAGGCTGAGGGACTGACCGAAAACAGTTCTCAGCACACCGTAATGGTGAGCACCATGACACTGCCTTGTGTGTCAGGCTTGGGAAAGTCAAAGGCTAAGGGACTGACCGAAAACAGTTCTCAGCACACCGTAATGGTGAGCAATATAACACTGCCTTGTGTGTCAGGCTTGGGAAAGTCAAAGGCTAAGGGACTGACCGAAAACAGTTCTCAGCACACCGTAATGGTGAGCAATATAACACTGCCTTGTGTGTCAGGCTTGGGAAAGTCAAAGGCTAAGGGACTGACCGAAAACAGTTCTCAGCACACCGTAATGGTGAGCAATATAACACTGCCTTGTGTGTCAGGCTTGGGAAAGTCAAAGGCTAAGGGACTGACCGAAAACAGTTCTCAGCACACCGTAATGGTGAGCACCACGACACTGCCTTGTGTGTCAGGCTTGGGAAAGTCAAAGGCTAAGGGACTGACCGAAAACAGTTCTCAGCACACCGTAATGGTGAGCAATATAACACTGCCTTGTGTGTCAGGCTTGGGAAAGTCAAAGGCTAAGGGACTGACCGAAAACAGTTCTCAGCACACCGTAATGGTGAGCACCACGACACTGCCTTGTGTGTCAGGCTTGGGAAAGTCAAAGGCTAAGGGACTGACCGAAAACAGTTCTCAGCACACCGTAATGGTGAGCAATATAACACTGCCTTGTGTGTCAGGCTTGGGAAAGTCAAAGGCTAAGGGACTGACCGAAAACAGTTCTCAGCACACCGTAATGGTGAGCACCATGACACTGCCTTGTGTGTCAGGCTTGGGAAAGTCAAAGGCTAAGGGACTGACCGAAAACAGTTCTCAGCACACCGTAATGGTGAGCACCACGTCACTGCCTTGTATGTCAGGCTTGGGAAAGTCAAAGGCTAAGGGACTGACCGAAAACAGTTCTCAGCACACCGTAATGGTGAGCAATATAACACTGCCTTGTGTGTCAGGCTTGGGAAAGTCAAAGGCTAAGGGACTGACCGAAAACAGTTCTCAGCACACCGTAATGGTGAGCAATATAACACTGCCTTGTGTGTCAGGCTTGGGAAAGTCAAAGGCTAAGGGACTGACCGAAAACAGTTCTCAGCACACCGTAATGGTGAGCAATATAACACTGCCTTGTGTGTCAGGCTTGGGAAAGTCAAAGGCTAAGGGACTGACCGAAAACAGTTCTCAGCACACCGTAATGGTGAGCAATATAACACTGCCTTGTGTGTCAGGCTTGGGAAAGTCAAAGGCTAAGGGACTGACCGAAAACAGTTCTCAGCACACCGTAATGGTGAGCAATATAACACTGCCTTGTGTGTCAGGATGGGGAAGTCAAAGGCTAAGGGACTGACCGAAAACAGTTCTCAGCACACCGTAATGGTGAGCAATATAACACTGCCTTGTGTGTCAGGCTTGGGAAAGTCAAAGGCTAAGGGAATGACCGAAAACAGTTCTCAGCACACCGTAATGGTGAGCACCACGACACTGCCTTGTGTGTCAGGCTTGGGAAAGTCAAAGGCTAAGGGACTGACCGAAAACAGTTCTCAGCACACCGTAATGGTGAGCAATATAACACTGCCTTGTGTGTCAGGCTTGGGAAAGTCAAAGGCTAAGGGACTGACCGAAAACAGTTCTCAGCACACCGTAATGGTGAGCACCATGACACTGCCTTGTGTGTCAGGCTTGGGAAAGTCAAAGGCTAAGGGACTGACCGAAAACAGTTCTCAGCACACCGTAATGGTGAGCACCACGTCACTGCCTTGTATGTCAGGCTTGGGAAAGTCAAAGGCTAAGGGACTGACCGAAAACAGTTCTCAGCACACCGTAATGGTGAGCAATATAACACTGCCTTGTGTGTCAGGCTTGGGAAAGTCAAAGGCTAAGGGACTGACCGAAAACAGTTCTCAGCACACCGTAATGGTGAGCAATATAACACTGCCTTGTGTGTCAGGCTTGGGAAAGTCAAAGGCTAAGGGACTGACCGAAAACAGTTCTCAGCACACCGTAATGGTGAGCAATATAACACTGCCTTGTGTGTCAGGCTTGGGAAAGTCAAAGGCTAAGGGACTGACCGAAAACAGTTCTCAGCACACCGTAATGGTGAGCAATATAACACTGCCTTGTGTGTCAGGCTTGGGAAAGTCAAAGGCTAAGGGACTGACCGAAAACAGTTCTCAGCACACCGTAATGGTGAGCAATATAACACTGCCTTGTGTGTCAGGATGGGGAAGTCAAAGGCTAAGGGACTGACCGAAAACAGTTCTCAGCACACCGTAATGGTGAGCACCACGACACTGCCTTGTGTGTCAGGATGGGGAAATCAAAGGCTAAGGGACTGACCGAAAACAGTTCTCAGCACACCGTAATGGTGAGCAATATAACACTGCCTTGTGTGTCAGGATGGGGAAGTCAAAGGCTAAGGGACTGACCGAAAACAGTTCTCAGCACACCGTAATGGTGAGCACCACGACACTGCCTTGTGTGTCAGGATGGGGAAATCAAAGGCTAAGGGACTGACCGAAAACAGTTCTCAGCACACCGTAATGGTGAGCAATATAACACTGCCTTGTGTGTCAGGCTTGGGAAAGTCAAAGGCTGAGGGACTGACCGAAAACAGTTCTCAGCACACCGTAATGGTGAGCACCACGACACTGCCTTGTGTGTCAGGCTTGGAAAAGTCAAAGGCTAAGGGACTGACCGAAAACAGTTCTCAGCACACCGTAATGGTGAGCAATATAACACTGCCTTGTGTGTCAGGCTTGGGAAAGTCAAAGGCTAAGGAACTGACCGAAAACAGTTCTCAGCACACCGTAATGGTGAGCAATATAACACTGCCTTGTGTGTCAGGCTTGGGAAAGTCAAAGGCTAAGGGACTGACCGAAAACAGTTCTCAGCACACCGTAATGGTGAGCAATATAACACTGCCTTGTGTGTCAGGCTTGGGAAAGTCAAAGGCTAAGGGACTGACCGAAAACAGTTCTCAGCACACCGTAATGGTGAGCACCATGACACTGCCTTGTGTGTCAGGCTTGGGAAAGTCAAAGGCTAAGGGACTGACCGAAAACAGTTCTCAGCACACCGTAATGGTGAGCACCACGTCACTGCCTTGTATGTCAGGCTTGGGAAAGTCAAAGGCTAAGGGACTGACCGAAAACAGTTCTCAGCACACCGTAATGGTGAGCAATATAACACTGCCTTGTGTGTCAGGCTTGGGAAAGTCAAAGGCTAAGGGACTGACCGAAAACAGTTCTCAGCACACCGTAATGGTGAGCAATATAACACTGCCTTGTGTGTCAGGCTTGGGAAAGTCAAAGGCTAAGGGACTGACCGAAAACAGTTCTCAGCACACCGTAATGGTGAGCAATATAACACTGCCTTGTGTGTCAGGCTTGGGAAAGTCAAAGGCTAAGGGACTGACCGAAAACAGTTCTCAGCACACCGTAATGGTGAGCAATATAACACTGCCTTGTGTGTCAGGCTTGGGAAAGTCAAAGGCTAAGGGACTGACCGAAAACAGTTCTCAGCACACCGTAATGGTGAGCAATATAACACTGCCTTGTGTGTCAGGATGGGGAAGTCAAAGGCTAAGGGACTGACCGAAAACAGTTCTCAGCACACCGTAATGGTGAGCACCACGACACTGCCTTGTGTGTCAGGATGGGGAAATCAAAGGCTAAGGGACTGACCGAAAACAGTTCTCAGCACACCGTAATGGTGAGCAATATAACACTGCCTTGTGTGTCAGGATGGGGAAGTCAAAGGCTAAGGGACTGACCGAAAACAGTTCTCAGCACACCGTAATGGTGAGCACCACGACACTGCCTTGTGTGTCAGGATGGGGAAATCAAAGGCTAAGGGACTGACCGAAAACAGTTCTCAGCACACCGTAATGGTGAGCAATATAACACTGCCTTGTGTGTCAGGCTTGGGAAAGTCAAAGGCTGAGGGACTGACCGAAAACAGTTCTCAGCACACCGTAATGGTGAGCACCACGACACTGCCTTGTGTGTCAGGATGGGGAAATCAAAGGCTAAGGGACTGACCGAAAACAGTTCTCAGCACACCGTAATGGTGAGCAATATAACACTGCCTTGTGTGTCAGGATGGGGAAGTCAAAGGCTAAGGGACTGACCGAAAACAGTTCTCAGCACACCGTAATGGTGAGCACCACGACACTGCCTTGTGTGTCAGGATGGGGAAATCAAAGGCTAAGGGACTGACCGAAAACAGTTCTCAGCACACCGTAATGGTGAGCAATATAACACTGCCTTGTGTGTCAGGCTTGGGAAAGTCAAAGGCTAAGGAACTGACCGAAAACAGTTCTCAGCACACCGTAATGGTGAGCAATATAACACTGCCTTGTGTGTCAGGCTTGGGAAAGTCAAAGGCTAAGGGACTGACCGAAAACAGTTCTCAGCACACCGTAATGGTGAGCACCACGACACTGCCTTGTGTGTCAGGCTTGGGAAAGTCAAAGGCTAAGGGACTGACCGAAAACAGTTCTCAGCACACCGTAATGGTGAGCAATATAACACTGCCTTGTGTGTCAGGCTTGGGAAAGTCAAAGGCTGAGGGACTGACCGAAAACAGTTCTCAGCACACCGTAATGGTGAGCACCACGACATTGCCTTGTGTGTCAGGCTTGGGAAAGTCAAAGGCTAAGGGAGTAAACACTAAAAATAAAATCAGGAGGTGGAGTCCAACAGGCGGCTGGTGTTCTAAAACTCGCCTTCCGGCAACTCCTGCAACCGAGCGGGCTCCGGATGTATTGACATATGTCATTCCTCTGGACTAAGCCCGCTAGTTCCAGAGAGGCGAATTAGATGCTGGGCATAACTAGTTTGCCTGAAATTCTTGGCCATGCTATTTCAGCAAAACATGGAGAGGATACTTTCTATTTGCACACCTCGCAAGGGAAAAAAAAATAGAAGCAACAGTTTACGGGTTATATGCTCGATTGGCGTAGACCATTGGCGCCAGGAGCTGCCTCTAACGCTATGGGAAGGGTTACTTAACCCTACTGGTCAGTTACCGCCCGCCTCAGGCTGGTCAGCCTCTAGTCAATAAGGTACTGACCCGCCACGTCTGCCTGCCCTCATAAGGTGCGTGGGGCTACAAGGTATACATTAGCTTGGTAAGCAGACGTAAACTACTCACCGTATGGACATGGAAGGTCAGGACCAGGACAATGTTCGTGAGACAGCGCTGATCGACCGGGATCTTCACAAAATAAACATGGATATAGTTGCCCTACAGGAGACACGATTGGCTGACGCAGGATCGGTAAAGGAGGCCAATTACACGTTTTACTGGCGCGGAAAGGGTGCCCAGGACCGTCGGTGTGGGTTTTTCCGTCAAAAATAGCTTGGCAAGGACAATCGAAACGCTTGTCGCTGTTTCTGAAAGATTAAAGTACTGTTATGACATCATCCTATTGTCTAAACTGTACATTAATTTTCAAGAATGTACTGTTTTAGCGAGCTGATAAATAGCGATTGGCTCTATTTTTCTCTTGAACAATCTTCATTCTTTTACGAACTCGACAATCGTAGTAAATGTCCATGTCCGGGCGAACCATTGTTTTAGCTTGGCTCACGTATGCCTCACGCCTAACGTTGCTACAATAATAAATTTCGTGGGTTCTAAGATGGAAGATGGGCCGACTTCAGTCAGCTATTTTATTGGTTTCGGAAGCGATTCGGAAGCGAGAGATGCAATGTACATTTTAAAAGAACTCTTATTCTACGGGAAACAGGTGAGGCTCGTCGTACTTGAAGTCAGAGAATACCCGTGTAACAGTTCATTCTGGAAAAGACATGTACTCGGCTTGCGCCTCGTACATTCTTTTTCAAGAACGTACTTCTACATGGGCATCTCCTTACCGTAATGTCACTTCGTATGCACTCAAACGGGGCGTCCGTTACCATAATCAGCGTATACGCTCCAACGCTATAAGTCATCGCTGGCGACAAAGACTTTACGACTCCCTGAGGGAGGTCATAATTCAGGCGCCAAAGGGCGATCATTTGTTCATTCTCGGGGATTTTAACGCACGCGTTGGGGACGACCATGGGTCTTGGCTCTAGTTGCATAGGACATTTTGGCGTTGGAAAGATCAACGAGAATGGTTATTAGAGCTACGAGCGCAGAGCGAGCTATGTATCACAAACATTATTGTCATGGCGCTAGCCCTGGTACATGCCTCTCTGACCACGCTCGTACACGGAGCAAGGGTGAGAGCCATGCCGTTCACCAGACCGAAAATCAGAAATCGCGGACCGGTGGAAGTTGAAGATCGTAACTGAATAAATATGCAGTGCCTACCCATCAATGTGCTCCACTAGGTTCCTTAAGCTTTTATAGCTTTCGTCGGACGGTCATTTATTTGGTCGGTAATGTATGTTCTCGGAATCCGTGTGATTTGTGTCACCTCTGTCAGCAAACGCCGCCTGGCAGCGAGCGATCACGCTAACTTTGTTCACTTCCGGCGAATGGCGGGGCATTGAAAACGAAGCGAGAGGTGACACAAATCACCCGGATTACAAGAAAATACATTACCGACCAAATAAATGACTGTCCGACGAAAGTTGATAGCGCGGTGACTACGGATCGTAGCAAGCCGCTGTCTCGCTGGGTGGAACACTGCGTCTCATTGTAGTCGCGCGAGTCTCGTGTATCGACAACGGCGCTTGACGCATTACCCCGAGCTGGGTGATGCAATCGAGTCCTTGGGCAGCGGGAAATCGCCGGGCAATGACAGGTTTCCCGCTGAAGTAATCAAGTGTGGGAAAGGTACTGTCAGCAGATCTGGGGTGTACAACATCTTGGAGTCTATTGGCTGCCCCGCAGACTGCTTAACCTTATCGGCTCCTTTCATGTTCATGTTCAGCACAGTACAGTTCGAAGTCAGAGAGCTCACAAATCGAAATGGCGTGAAGCAGGGTTGTGATATTTTTATCTATGCTCCTTTCGCAGGCATTTGATGATAATGCGGAGGGGGTTTACCTGCACACCAGATCGGATGGGAAATTGTACAACCTTTCCAGATTGCGTGCTAAGTCCAAGCGGAGGCGCTTCCCAATAAGAGAACTGCTATTCGCTGACAACGCAGCGCTGGTTGGAAGGCCAGCTACAGAGACTCATCGATCGACTCTCAAATGCGTGTGCAGTATTCGCTTTGACTATTAGTGTTAAAAAAACGGTCGTGCTGAGCCAAGGGGCCATCACACCGCCAGTGATTACCCTAAATAACATGCCCATAGCGGTGGTTAATAAGTTTTGTTACCTGGGAAGTACCGTCACGGATAATCCAGCCCTGGAAGGGGAAATAAATACTCTTATTGGGAAGGCAGCTACCACTGTCGGTGGGTTAAACAAACGTGCTTGGCAATATTCAAAACTAACCATTCGCACCAAAATGTTAATCTGCAAGGCGTGTGTTCTAAGTTGCTTGCCGTATGGCAGTAAAACGTGGACTACATATTGTGGCCAAGAAAGTAAAGTGAATAACTTCCGTTTCCGTTGCGAAACATTTTATGCATATCTTGGCAAGACAAGGTCACGAATGCTGACGTGTTAGCCAGGGCCAGCATACCAAGCATCTTGCTCTTGGGAAACATAGAAGTCTTTGTTGACTTGAAAACGTTCATCCTATGCAGGATGAACGCATTCTAATGTATGTGCTTTAGGGTGAACTCGCCGCCTGCAGAAGGCCAACTGGACGGCCAAAGCTTAGGTTTAGAGATGTTTGTAAGCGTGACATGAAGGCTTTTGGCATCGATTCAGATTCTTAGGAGGAACTAGCATCTCAAACGAGGGGATGTGCACGTGTCGTGCGTGAGAGAATGGCCTACCACGACGGGCTCTGGTTTGAGAAACTGAACTTGAAACGCCAATCTAGGCGTCCACCATCGAGAAACCGAGACCAAGACCTAGCGACAAGTCACCGACTGCGTAAGATCTGTCGCTCACAGATAGGCTTATTCAGTCATAAGCGCAAATGACGCGTTACAAATCAGTATAAATCTATCGTCTTTCGCAGACGAACGGACGGTGGGGTGCGGGATGGGGTCCTGGGTGCGGTGTGGGGTGGGGTGCGTGATAGGGTCCTGGGTAGAATCCTGGGTGGGGTGAGGTCCTGGTTGGGGTCTTGGGTGGAGTGGGGTGGGGTCCTGGGTGGTTCGGTCCTGGGTGAGTTGCCGGGTGTGGGCCTGGGTAGGTCCTGGGCGGGGTGCGGGGTGGGGTCCTGGGTGATTGGGTCCTGGATGGGGTGCGGGGTGGGGTCCTGGGTGGTTGGGACCTGGGTGGGGTGCGGGATGGGGTCCTGGGTGTTTGGGTCCTGGATGGGGTGCGGGCTGGGGTCCTGGGTGGTTGGGTCCTGGATGGGGTGTGGGGTGGAGTCCTGGGTGGTTGGGTCCTGGGTGGGATCCTGGGTGGTTGGGTGCTGGGTGGGGTGCAGGGCGGGGTCCTGGGTGGTTGGGTGCTGGGTGGGGTGCGGGGTGGGGTCCTGGGTGGTTGGTTCCTGGGTGGGGTGCGGGGTGGGGTCTGGGTGGTTGTGCTTTGCACGGTGATGCGACGTTAAGATCTTACCACTTGACGTATTTAGATCTATTTACCAGGTTTTCACCCCACTCCCACCCGATTGTGCCCCCCTCCCCCCCCACCCCGCCCCTCCCGCCATTCCCCGCACTTCCAGCGCCCCACTTTCACGTTAGGAGTCCGCCATATAGGACCCCAGAGGGAAAGCGGTGTGAGGGAAAAGCGGAACCGGAAGTAAGCCTCGATCTAAAAGACCTGTGTGTTCCGCTTCCCTCTTTGGACCATGGCGCCTCCCCACCTCCTCCCCCGGTTCGTCCATGGCTGGGTCCCCGACCATCCCTGGTTCGTCCATGGTTGGGTCCCTGTCCATGGCTGGGTCCCAGTCCATGGCTGAATCCCAGGCCACTTTTCTTCCTGCCAAGGGACTCGAAGACCTCAAGGGAATCCTCTTCCTCCCCGGAAATAACGGGGGTCGACCCGGGCCAGGGCGGGCGGAGGGGTGGGGGGGGGGGGGGCAAGATTGGAGGTGTGGGTGTATGTATGTCGTGTGGGCTGAGAAAAGGAAGAAAACATTGGACAGTGGTTGGGCGGACTCGCATTATAGGTGAGGGTGTGAACTAGGTGGGGGGGGGGGGCAGTGCTGGCCCGCAGCACTCCACAGCATATCCGCAGATATATGTTTATCAGCTACCGTTCATGCGAGACCCATAGCAAATAACAAACCTGCGTTGGTAGTAGTACAGCAATAAATGTTTGACCTCAATGCATGATAAGCTTATATCAAGACTTGTATTCAAGCGAGCGATTTACATATTACGAATGCAATGTGTATGATACGCGGTCTTGTCCTGGGGTCAATAATCTAAACCCCAGGGGATTTCTACAGGATGTGATGCCTCATCCATCGTCTCATTTGTAAGATCGGCATCTTGGATACCCCATCCAAACCTTCGTTTCTAAACCATCTGAAAAAAACTGTGAGGTTCTCGAGTTTAATATCTGATTTTCTATCGATAACTTATTATGGTCATATCCTGAATAACCCCTTTGGGTATCAAATGTTATTTTAGTGCTGTGTGTTTTTACGATGCGCCTGGTGCCTGCACTTATCAGTAAACTATGTATATATCTATATGGAGTGAAAAACGTGATAAGGTCTGCTGGCATAATATGTCTTGTGGCGCTTACCCACCTCACGCCAAATTTGCGCAAAATATAGGTCGCTCTACAGCATTTATGATATTCATTTTTTTAGACTGAGTAGCTTATCTTATCCAAGATTGTTCCATTAAAGTAATGCGCGATTCCCACCGCCACACGACGCGAGGTTCATTACAAGTTAGGACACAAATCAGTTGTACCAACTATAAAAAGATGATTGATTTGATGCGATATCCTCACGAGTTTCCCCGGAAGAGCCCAATGGAAGGAAACCTTAGAGCTCGTTTCGTACAGCCCAAAACAAAATCTACAGAACCATATAAAGCTGGAAGAAGGGAGATCCCCGTGGAGTTATTACTGTTGACGGCAACGCCGCCGCGCTATGAATTCTGGGATAGGATCCGGTGTTTATCGTCGCTAGGTCGGTTCGTAGCTTCTCCCCCAGACGGCGCCCTATGCGGTATAACCCGGTGCCACGCGTCATAAACCTCAAAGACAAGCGACCCTCTGTGAGGGGGTGGGGGGGGGGGCGTGTCCCTTCAGCACGGCGCTCTCGATATACCTCTTTATCAGATTACCACCCGTTCCCCCTGTAAAACCAACTGTTCAAGTAGTACAGATTTTATCCTTGTGTGTAAAATGTCAGAAATGATTCACAAGGATGGTGTGGGTCGGTGATGCCTGCACTGCCTCCCTCGGCCATCAAAGATTGCCCATTGGTATATACGGGCCGTTATGGACGTGGAGGCGCCAACGGGAAGACTATGTGGGGGGGTCCAGGGGGGGGGGGGCAGGGGGTTCCAGATGGGGTAGCGGGGGGGGGTCCATGGGGGGGTCCAAAGGCATGCGATAAGGAGATAAATAAAGGTAAGATAAAGATAAAGAGATAAACTTGATAAACTTGCGCAACAAAGAAGATATCGAATATCAAAGCGGATTGGTCGACCTCTGTTGCCTGGTGACCTGCCAGGGCTCCCACACCACCGCATGCCGTATCTTGACAAAGCGCGACGACTCATTAATCTGCTTCTGGAAACAAACAGCGAGGCGTTGGGCGATCGCGTGCGGTACCGACTGCCGCGGTGCGAGTGTACTGTTGTGTGTGGGGAAGGCGGGGGGAGAGGGGTGGGGGGGGGTGGTAAAGCTATGAAACTAATGTGCATGGTAGGGATGTAGAAACTAGAAATGTAGACCGAAACTGAATAAACGGGCAGCTTGGTTTCAGATGTCTACCGAGTGAGATCGTTGAACCTGGGGGCGAAACTGAAGAGTGACTTTTACTTTTGGGATGGGGCTCACAGTTGAGAGGATGTTCATTATAACGACAGTTATGGAGCTGCCGGATCTGAGGGGTCAATATTGATCTGAGGTATCAAATCTGGATCTAAGAGGCTAAATACCAAATCTGGATCTCAGCGTGTGTCTGTGCACTCTGTGTAGGCCACAAAACGCAACTTTTCATCGTATTAATAAGCTGGCCATCCATTTATCCGTGTCCTGTGATCCGCGTCCGTGTCCGCGTCCGTGTCCGTGTCCGCGCGTCCGTGAGGTAAGCATCCTTATATACGTGAATAGGTCTACGTGAAACACTCTTTTGGGTTCGAAATTGTAAATTTTTCCTACATGATGATATATGCGTAGTTTGCATACCTGTTAACCCAGTAATCTTCAGTTCTCTGGCGATGCTCTTCCAAACGTTGTCAATGTATATGGCGTCCATGTGTTGTGGCGCTCTCGCATTATAAATGACCGAATTATGTCTGACCAGTTCGATCATTCTTTCACATACATCTGCACCAGTAAGTCTGACACTACCTTTCTTCAGTTTTGGCATTTTGGAGCAAAATAGAAACTATCGTTATCACACACAATGTATCTATACACCTCCAAAGATGCACGAGGGAAACTACTGACCGAAAGTAGGTCACACAAACGAACAACCCCGGGCGTCCGTGTCCGTGAAAATCGCTCACGAAGCGATTCCCCACGGACACGGATACGCACACGGAGCGGACCAATGGATGTTTCTCAAGTATTTCTCTATATAAGCGATTTTTCGCGGACACGGACACGGATCACGGATAACGGATAAATGGATGGCCAGCTTACATTTACTCATCGATATCCCAGCAAGTTCGTTAACGGGGTCTGTAGGTCACAGGTCAAAGTCACAGTCAAGTCAACTGTTAAGATCAAGGTCATTTTAGTGGACTGAAGAAATAATCTGGATGTTACATTTTACGTCATCTCACCCAATGGGTGACGCAATCTCGTGTTTTATTATCTCTTGGTTGTCCCTTTCATGGCATCTTCTGTTTAATGAAATGTGTCCGGTGTGTTTTCCCCTGTTACGTGGCCAATGTAACCAAGAAATGTCAACGAGTAAAGCGTAGGGGGTAATGTCGCTGTAAAGTTGTTTTAGCGTAGCTCCAACAATTGAAAGCAAGTGGCAAATGAGCCAATCAAGTGACATATGGGCAAATGTAGATTGGTTCAAATCCATATCATTTTAGGCTCAGACGCCATGCAGTGAGCCCTCTCTTGGATTCAAACTTGGATGCCTTCCCCCCTGCCCCACTCCCATCCTCTCTTTGCCCCCACACCCACCCTCGCCTCCATCCCCAACCCCAACCCCACCATCACCCCAACCACCAGCCCCACCCCCACCACCAGCCCCACACAGACCCCCACCGCCACTCTCAGCCTTCCCTTACCCCCGCCCTCTTCGGACCCCTGACCCCCGACCCACTCAACGAGCGTTATCGGGTGAATCGGCTGCAGATCGCGAGAGAGAGAGCTGGAGTGGCACAAGGTCAAAGTCCCTGGTTAAGGTCAGCACTCTATCCAGTGGCAATCATGTTGGGGTTCCATCAGGGCTGTGGACGCCATGTTGAGGCCGACTCTCAATTACTTAATGGCGTCTCTACCCGTAATACCCGGCATTCCCCCCAGGGGTCTCTAAGTCACGTGCCCTCCAATTGCCGTTGCAACGCCACACTATTTTACCTGCGTAAGAGTTCTTATTGCACCGTTCACTTGAACGCCTCCAGCTGCAGCCAAAACAACCCAGCCAGCAACTGACTTGGGTCCCTTGTCACATATCAAGCATTTAATGACATTTCAGAACCCTAAACCACTTTGCCTCGTTCCCCGATGTCTGAGTAGATCAGACTGCCTTGCCACAAGTCGGCAGTCTCCATGGCTTAATACGTGGAACGTCAATTTTTGGCAGTCTGGGATATGACGTCTGGCTGCGGAACACATTTCTTACACTTTAAATGCATGGGATGTCCGAAATATCCTCGCCTTTCGGATGGCAATATATTTCCCTCGATCGCTGATCGAGAAGAAACCCCAGTTGGAAACCATGACCTTCGAATGAGCCATCTATGAGCGGCAAGGGGTTGGGGGTAGGGGGGTAGGGGGGGGGGGCAGGAACACCAGCAGAATAGTTGTCGAGAGAATGGAAGGGTGGGCATAAAGGTTGAATAGAACGGAAGAAAATGAGACTCGCGATTTCGCGAAGGGAGGGAGGAAGCGGGTGGGGGACGGGACGGGACGAGGTCGCAGCCATGGCGACCGGACCCAGCGTTATGAGAGGTATACAGACAGACGGTCCAGGACCCGGATGAGGAGTGGCGTTTCTATTTGGCCAGCACGACAGGGGCCTCCACTGACCTCGACCCCGGGGTGACCACCCGTCTGCTGCCCCTGGGACACCTGGCTTATTGGCTTCTCTACCCCCTCCTCACCCCCCCCCCCCCCCCACACACACCGCCCCATCCACGCCCCCGTCTTCACCCCCCCCCCCACCGCCACACCCCTCTTCCCCAGACACTAGGGCTGCACTTCCTGGCCTGAAGACTGAGGCAATAGGGACACATATTTATGCATGAGTCGCTTCCCCTTGCAATCCCCTCCTTTCCTATCTCTTTCCCTTGTCCTTCTTTCCTCGTCTCTCGGCATCAATTTATTAAACAAAGTGTCACAATAGAGTGTGATATACAAAATTGTTTTTTGTGTCAAGCACAGGGATTCTATTTTGAAATTATGTACCATATGTATTTTTACGTTTTGCTTTGCATGTTTTACCATCAACTAGAGCAAGTTTTTATTTTTGTTAATTTGTTTAGCTTAGTCCCGTCTGTTTGCTTTCACTTAAATATGGTCATCATTTACCGGATTTAATTGATCAGGTGGCTCTAGTGCCAGCGGCCTCACATGGACTTAACTACAGTCTCCTCGACTAAGTGTGATTTATACTTAGACAGACATTGTTCGGTTTATTTTATCACACTTTGTTGTATAAACGAATTCATCCATCTTTGTCCATATCTCCCCTCTCCTTGTCCAAATTACTGCATGCACCCCGCTCCTATGTTTCTCTCTCTCCAAATTATTTGCCTCCATCCTCTATTTGTTTGCTTCTAGTTTGCCCTGTGTGCCTGCATGGCGTGTGTCACTGTTTCACAGACGCGTCCACTCCACGCAGTTTCACAACAGTAATCCCAAACCAGATACCTTCTATGGCAATACAGACACCAAGCTTTAGATAACAGAAGTAACACACTACTATCTACCTTTGCGATAATTCTCGCGATAGATAGGAGATAGGACCTCACTGACAACACTGCATAACTAACAACACTGGGATGACTGACAACACTGGGATCACTGACAACACTGGGATCACTGACAACACTGCATAACTAACAACACTGGGATCACTGACAACACTGGGATCACTGACAACACTGGGATCACTGACAACACTGGGATCACTGACAACACTGCATGACTAACAACACTGGGATCACTGACAACACTGGGATCACTGACAACACTGGGATCACTGACAACACTGGGATCACTGACAACACTGCATAACTAACAACACTGGGATCACTGACAACACTGGGATCACTGACAACACTGGGATCACTGACAACACTGCATAACTAACAACACTGGGATCACTGACAACACTGGGATCACTGACAACACTGGGATCACTGACAACACTGGGATGACTGACAAAACTGGGATCACTGACAACACTGGGATCACTGACAACACTGGGATGACTGACAACACTGGGATCACTGACAACACTGGGATCACTGACAACACTGGGATGACTGACAACACTGGGATCACTGACAACACTGGGATGACTGACAACACTGGGATCACTGACAACACTGGGATCACTGACAACACTGCATAACTAACAACACTGGGATCACTGACAACACTGGGATCACTGACAACACTGGGATCACTGACAACACTGCATGACTAACAACACTGGGATCACTGACAACACTGGGATCACTGACAACACTGGGATCACTGACAACACTGGGATCACTGACAACACTGCATAACTAACAACACTGGGATCACTGACAACACTGGGATCACTGACAACACTGGGATCACTGACAACACTGCATAACTAACAACACTGGGATGACTGACAACACTGGGATCACTGACAACACTGGGATCACTGACAACACTGCATAACTAACAACACTGGGATCACTGACAACACTGGGATCACTGACAACACTGGGATCACTGACAACACTGCATGACTAACAACACTGGGATCACTGACAACACTGGGATCACTGACAACACTGGGATCACTGACAACACTGCATAACTAACAACACTGGGATCACTGACAACACTGGGATCACTGACAACACTGGGATCACTGACAACACTGCATAACTAACAACACTGGGATCACTGACAACACTGGGATCATTGACAACACTGAGATCACTGACAACACTGGGATCACTGACAACACTGGGATCACTGAAAACACTGCATAACTAACAACACTGGGATCACTGACAACACTGGGATCACTGACAACACTGGGATCACTGACAACACTGCATAAATAACAACACTGGGATCACTGACAACACTGGGATCACTGACAACACTGCATAACTAACAACACTGGGATCACTGACAACACTGGAATCATTGACAACACTGAGATCACTGACAACTCTGGGATCCCTGACAGCACTGGGATCACTGACAACACTGAGATCACTGACAACACTGGGATCACTGACAACACTGAGATCACTGACAACACTGGGAGCCCTGACATCACTGACAACACTGGGATCACTGACAGCGCTGGGATCACTGACAACACTGAGATCACTGAGATCATTGACAACACTGATATCACTGACAACACTGGGATCACTGACAACATTAGATCACTGACAACATTGGGATTACTGAAAACACTGAGATCACTGACAATACTAGGATCACTGACAACACTGGGATCACCGACAACATTGGGATCACTGACAACACTAGGGTCACTCACAGCACTGGGATCACTGACAACGCTGCATTTGCTGACAGCACTATGATCACTGACAATACTGCGAGCACCGACAACACTGGGATCTTTCACAGCACTGGGATTAATGACAACACTGGGATCACCGACAACACTGGGACCACTGAAAACACTGCGATCACCGACAACACTGGGATCACTCACAGCACTGGGATCACTGACAACACTGCGATCGCTGACAACACTGGGATCACTGACAACACTGCGATCACTGACAACACTGGGATCTTTCACAGCACTGGGATTAATGACAACACTGGGATCACTGACAACACTGCGCTCACTGACAACACTGGGATCACTGACAACACTGCGCTCACTGACAACACTGGGATCACTGACAACACTGGGATCTTTCACAGCGCTTGGATTAATGGCAACACTGGGATCACTGACAACACTGGGATCACTGACAACACTGGGATCACTGACAACACTGAGATCACTGACAACACTGGGATCACTGACAACACTGGAATCACTGACAACACTGCGATCACTAACAACAATGGAATCGCTGACAACCCTTGCGATCACTGACAACACTGGGATCACTGACAACACTGGGATCACTGACAACACTGCGATCACTGACAACACTGGGATCACTGACAACACTGGGATCACTGACAACACTGGGATCTTTTACAGCACTGGGATTAATGGCAACACTGGGATCACTGACAACACTGGAATCGCTGACAGCGCTGGGATCACTGACAACATTGCGATCACTGACAACACTGGGATCTTTTACAGCACTGGGATTAATGGCAACACTGGGATCACTGACAACACTGCGATCACTGACAACACTGCGATCACTGACAACACTGGGATCACTGACAACACTGGGATCACTGACAACACTGCGATCACTGACAACACTGCGATCACTGACAACACTGCGATCACTGACAACACTGGGATCACTGACAACACTGCGATCACTGACAACACTGGAATCGCTGACAACACTGGGATCACTGACAACACTGCGATCACTGACAACACTGGGATTTTTTACAGCACTGGGATTAATGGCAACACTGGGATCACTGACAACACTGCGATCACTGACAACACGGGAATCGCTGACAACACTGGGATCACTGACAACACTGCGATCACTGACAACACTGGGATCTTTTACAGCACTGGGATTAATGGCAACACTGGGATCACTGACAACACTGCAATCACCGACAACACTGGGATCACTGACAACACTGCGATCACCGACAACACTGGGATCACTGACAACACTGGGATCACTGACAACACTGCGATCACTGACAACACTGAGATCACTGACAACACTGCGATCACTGACAACACTGGGATCTTTCACAGCACTGGGATTAATGGCAACACTGGGATCAGTGACAACACTGCGATCACCGACAACACTGGGATCACTGACAACACTGAGATCACTGACAACACTGCGATCACCGACAACACTGGGATCACTGACAACACTGGGATCACTGACAACACTGCGATCACTGACAACACTGAGATCACTGACAACACTGGGATGACTGACAACACTGGGATCACTGACAACACTGGGATCACTGACAACACTGCATAACTAACAACACTGGGATCACTGACAACACTGCATGACTAACAACACTGGGATCACTGACAACACTGGGATCACTGACAACACTGGGATCACTGACAACACTGCATAACTAACAACACTGGGATCACTGACAACACTGGGATCACTGACAACACTGGGATCACTGACAACACTGCATAACTAACAACACTGGGATCACTGACAACACTGGGATCATTGACAACACTGAGATCACTGACAACACTGGGATCACTGACAACACTGGGATCACTGAAAACACTGCATAACTAACAACACTGGGATCACTGACAACACTGGGATCACTGACAACACTGGGATCACTGACAACACTGCATAAATAACAACACTGGGATCACTGACAACACTGGGATCACTGACAACACTGCATAACTAACAACACTGGGATCACTGACAACACTGGAATCATTGACAACACTGAGATCACTGACAACTCTGGGATCCCTGACAGCACTGGGATCACTGACAACACTGAGATCACTGACAACACTGGGATCACTGACAACACTGAGATCACTGACAACACTGGGAGCCCTGACATCACTGACAACACTGGGATCACTGACAGCGCTGGGATCACTGACAACACTGGGATCACTGACAACACTGAGATCACTGAGATCATTGACAACACTGATATCACTGACAACACTGGGATCACTGACAACATTAGATCACTGACAACATTGGGATTACTGAAAACACTGAGATCACTGACAATACTAGGATCACTGACAACACTGGGATCACCGACAACATTGGGATCACTGACAACACTAGGGTCACTCACAGCACTGGGATCACTGACAACGCTGCATTTGCTGACAGCACTATGATCACTGACAATACTGCGAGCACCGACAACACTGGGATCTTTCACAGCACTGGGATTAATGACAACACTGGGATCACCGACAACACTGGGACCACTGAAAACACTGCGATCACCGACAACACTGGGATCACTCACAGCACTGGGATCACTGACAACACTGCGATCGCTGACAACACTGGGATCACTGACAACACTGGGATCACTGACAACACTGGGATCACTGACAACACTGTGGTCACTGACAACACTGCGATCACTGACAACACTGGGATCTTTCACAGCACTGGGATTAATGGTAACACTGCGATCACTGACAACACTGGGATCACTGACAACACTGGGATCACTGACAACACTGTGGTCACTGACAACACTGCGATCACTGACAACACTGGGATCTTTCACAGCACTGGGATTAATGACAACACTGGGATCACTGACAACACTGCGCTCACTGACCACACTGGGATCACTGACAACACTGGGATCTTTCACAGCGCTTGGATTAATGGCAACACTGGGATCACTGACAACACTGGGATCACTGACAACACTGGGATCACTGACAACACTGAGATCACTGACAACACTGGGATCACTGACAACACTGGAATCACTGACAACACTGCGATCACTAACAACAATGGAATCGCTGACAACCCTTGCGATCACTGACAACACTGGGATCACTGACAACACTGGGATCACTGACAACACTGCGATCACTGACAACACTGCGATCACTGACAACACTGGGATCACTGACAACACTGGGATCTTTTACAGCACTGGGATTAATGGCAACACTGGGATCACTGACAACACTGGAATCGCTGACAGCGCTGGGATCACTGACAACATTGCGATCACTGACAACACTGGGATCTTTTACAGCACTGGGATTAATGGCAACACTGGGATCACTGACAACACTGCGATCACTGACAACACTGCGATCACTGACAACACTGGGATCACTGACAACACTGGGATCACTGACAACACTGCGATCACTGACAACACTGCGATCACTGACAACACTGCGATCACTGACAACACTGGAATCGCTGACAACACTGGGATCACTGACAACACTGCGATCACTGACAACACTGGGATCTTTTACAGCACTGGGATTAATGGCAACACTGGGATCACTGACAACACTGCGATCACTGACAACACTGGAATCGCTGACAACACTGGGATCACTGACAACACTGCGATCACTGACAACACTGGGATCTTTTACAGCACTGGGATTAATGGCAACACTGGGATCACTGACAACACTGCGATCACCGACAACACTGGGATCACTGACAACACTGCGATCACCGACAACACTGGGATCACTGACAACACTGGGATCACTGACAACACTGCGATCACTGACAACACTGGGATCTTTCACAGCACTGGGATTAATGGCAACACTGGGATCTTTCACAGCACTGGGATTAATGGCAACACTGGGATCACTGACAACACTGCGATCACCGACAACACTGGGATCACTGACAACACTGAGATCACTGACAACACTGCGATCACCGACAACACTGGGATCACTGACAACACTGGGATCACTGACAACACTGCGATCACTGACAACACTGAGATCACTGACAACACTGGGATCACTGACAACACTGGGATCACTGACAACACTGAGATCACTGACAACACTGGGATCACTGACAACACTGCGATCACTGACAACACTGCGATCACTGACAACATTGGAATCGCTGACAACACTGGGATCACTGACAACACTGCGATCACTGACAACACTGGGATCACTGACAACACTGGGATCACTGACAACACTGAGATCACTGACAACACTGGGATCACTGACAACACTGCGATCACTGACAACACTGGGATCACTGACAACACTGGGATCACTGACAACACTGGGATCACTGACAACACTGCGATCACCGACAACACTGGGATCACTGACAACACTGGGATCACTGACAACACTGCGATCACTGACAACACTGAGATCACTGACAACACTGCGATCACTGACAGCACTGGGATCTTTCACAGCACTGGGATTAATGGCAACACTGCGATCACTGACAACACTGGGATCACTGACAACACTGGGATCACTGACAACACTGAGATCACTGACAACACTGGGATCACTGACAACACTGAGATCACTGACAACACTGGGATCACTGACAACACTGCGATCACTGACAGCACTGCGATCACTGACAACACTGGAATCGCTGACAACACTGGGATCACTGACAACACTGCGATCACTGACAACACTGGGATCACTGACAACACTGGGATCACTGACAACACTGAGATCACTGACAACACTGGGATCACTGACAACACTGCGATCACTGACAACACTGGGATCACTGACAACACTGGGATCACTGACAACACTGGGATCACTGACAACACTGGGATCACTGACAACACTGCGATCACCGACAACACTGGGATCACTGACAACACTGGGATCACTGACAACACTGCGATCACTGACAACACTGAGATCACTGACAACACTGCGATCACTGACAACACTGGGATCTTTCACAGCACTGGGATTAATGGCAACACTGCGATCACTGACAACACTGGGATCACTGACAACACTGGGATCACTGACAACACTGAGATCACTGACAACACTGGGATCACTGACAACACTGAGATCACTGACAACACTGGGATCACTGACAACACTGCGATCACTGACAACACTGCGATCACTGACAACACTGGAATCGCTGACAACACTGGGATCACTGACAACACTGCGATCACTGACAACACTGGGATCACTGACAACACTGGGATCACTGACAACACTGAGATCACTGACAACACTGGGATCACTGACAACACTGCGATCACTGACAACACTGGGATCACTGACAACACTGGGATCACTGACAACACTGGGATCCCTGACAACACTGGGATCACTGACAACACTCACTGCGATCACTGACAACACTGGGATCCCTGACAACACTGGGATCACTGACAACACTCACTGCGATCACTGACAACACTGCGATCACTGACAACACTGCGATCACTGACAACACTGGGATCCCTGACAACACTGCGATCACTGACAACACTGGGATCACGCACTACACCGCGTCCCCTGTGTAGCTGTAGCTCAAGCACCGGACTGGGACCCGCGCAGTGAGGTGGCACTTTAAGCCATGACGAAGTAGTCCAGTGGTGCAACATTGCAAAACATGTCCACATTAATGGACATGCGGCGGATGGTGTTGGCGCCTTGGTTCTGGTTGTCCGCGCTAAACCGAGTCCTGAAAAACTGGTCTAATGCGGCGTTTAAGTGACGTATCGGCGACCGAGGCACACTTCACAAGGACTTGACGGTTCCTGCCCAGTTGGAGAACCGACAACTACCCCCCCCCCCCCCACCCATCTCCCAACCTTCACCAGTTACCCACTCACACACCTATGCCGTCGCTGCGGCACCATTGCGCGACACTGGGGCACATGATCACCCCACGGGGGTGTCAGCGGCTCCACCCTCTACCCTTGACTCTCTCGCCTTGCCCCCCGCCCCTCTCTCTCTCTCTCTCTCTCTCGCCCGTCCTACCCCTACTCTCTCATCGTTCCCCTGTCCTTCCATTGCCTCCACTCCCTTACGTCTCCGCCCCCCCCACCCGCCCTCCATCCCAGGGGTGGATCCAGGGGTGGGCACAGCGGGCACGTGCCCCTCATCCCCTTTCGCTGGAATCTAGGCGAATAAAGGCACATGCTCCACCCCCCCCCCCCCCCCACCCCTTTCTCTGAGTAGGGGTACAGGGGGCACAGTTACTAGTCTTTCTGCACAACCTCAGCAGCCCCCCCACCCCGCCCCCGGTCGCAAGTTTCTCACTAACTCCGCGCCTGGATAGCAACTCACCAGCACCCCCACCCCAGTCGAAAGTTTTTTACTGGATCCGCGCCTGGATAATACCGGTGATCTTTTTCCCACATCACACCTCTCGTTAACACTCCACCTCCCCCTCCCCCCCCTCTAATACTCGGTCTTTCCTCTTCCTCTTTCGGTCTATTGCTCTTACCCCCCCCCCCCCACACACACACTTTTAGTCCCTGCCGCCGTTGATTACAGCCATCACGAGAGTGTGGCGTGATCGGTGTACCGCCCGGTGTACCGCCCCCCGCTACGTGGCCGTTTAGTGGCCGTTAAGCGGTTGCCCAGCGCCGCATTGCCTGGCGCACCTCGGCCGCCCGCCGCCACACGGCAGAGGGTAGCGGCAACGGCCCAACCTCCCGCCCCCCCCCCCAGAAGTGGGCTGGGTCACCCATACTAGACCCACACCTCCACCACCCCCATCCCCACCCACTGTGCCAGGAAACGGCGGCGACAAAAGCCAAAATGTATTAAATCTGCCGAGAGTCACATCAGCGAACCGGCGCGGCGTCCAAATTGCCAATAAGCACCTCCAGTTTATCACAATAGCCCGATGGCCGGAGTCGGGCGGCGGGTGTCGTTGGGGCGGGTGGCGGCGCGGCGGGAGGGTGGCGGGGAGGCAGCCACCGCCGCGCCCATCAACCAACCATTAGCGACCATTGTGGTCAATTTCCCGCGGGACAAAGCCTGGCGAGAGGCTGCCAGCTATTAGTGCCTCTCGGGGCGGGCCGCGCACCCCTCACGCTTCGGTGGACAGTCCATGGGTCTGCAGTGTGGGGGTAGGTGGGGGATGGGAAGTGGGGGGGGGTCGACCCTAACCCCCGCCCCCCCCCCCTCCTCCCCCCCGTGGTTACCCCGGGGATGTGGCCTCTGCACCCCATGCACACAGTGTGGAGGCTGCGGCGCCGTGGTCCACACCCGCGGTGAGATTGGGTTTCCTGTTCGCTGAAGCGGATTCCATGGTGTCCCCGTCTCTTGGTTTCCCGAAGCCAGTCCCGCCCCCACCGCTGGGGGCCATGCGGCGATAGGATCTCTGCCCATCCTGACCGCCACAGTCCGCCAGCCACTGGCTGCACTGATTTGAGGTGTGAAGCGGGAGGACAATCTCCGCCGTTCAGCAACTTCATCACAATAGCAACTAGCCACCGCCAATTTGGCCGGCAAGGGTCAAGGTCATCCGGAGGATACTAAAAGTTCAAGGCTACCAGGATTGATACTCAAAGGGCAAGGTCGCCCGGATTGATACTCAAAGGGCAAGGTCGCCCGGATTGATACTCAAAGGGCAAGGTCACCAGAACTTGTACTCAAAGGACAAGGTCGCCAAGATTTGTAAATCGGCCGCAAAAGTCACCAGGTTTCAATATTTCCGTCACCCTATCACCTGGTCTACCCTCAAGGCTGGTAGTCTACAGAATACTGAGGTCACTCAAAGGTCATCGAACATGTCAATTTACGTTCATGAAACGATGATGAAAGTCGAAACTCACTTGGAGCCGTTAACTACTACATTGTGGACTTAAACAGCGTATAGCCTAATCATTAAGTGAATCAAAGTTTACTTTTAGAAAGCGACTGCTTTTCTCTCGACGGCAGCGCACTGGACTTCAACATGGACTTAACTGTATCTATGTTTCTGTGTCTTATAAATACATCAAAACGGGCGAATTTGACTTCACCGTGAATCTATTGGGATTCAACTTTAAATATCGATTTCTTTGGCATAAACGTCCGTTTTCCTAGTGGTATATATTCAGTGGTATATATTCAGTGGTATATATTCAGTGGTATATATTCAGTGGTATATATTCAGTTGAATGTTTCTCTGTGAACAATTCAGTCGCAAGGTCAGAACAGCAAAGTGGCTGTGTGCCTAATTTCAATTACCGTCTTTCCTAGCATTCAGCTTGCTACTCCAGCTCTTTCTTGACCCCATATAGCTAATATCTGCCCTGAAACAGCACAACAACACTAATTGATTGATCTGCTAGTACCAGGGCCACATTTTTTCGCCTGGCGATGCGCCATCGATCTTTCTTAGGACACTAATAGCATCCTTTATACGTCCCCCATTGGACCGAATGGAAATACCTTTTATCCAGTGTTCAATGTTACCTTGACTTGCCATCCATATTCACTGACAGTCACCAATGGCGTTGATCGAAGGTCAAATAGCCACCCCAAGGCTACAAAATCCAAGGTAATGAACCGCAAAAAAATATGAGGGGGAGGAGGAAAACGATACTCGTTGCCGGCTTAATTACGCCCGCCCCCCTCGCCCCCACCCCCTCCCATTACTGGCTCTTGGTCGGCATTTTCAATTTCATGTTTATTCTTCTTTCCATAAGTCAATCCAACTCAATAATAAATCTGAAAAAAAAATCCACCTGTATTTCATCCTTAATGCACATGATACGAGAATCTCTCTGCGTGAGTGAGTGAGTCCCTCTCCCGGTGGTGACGGGGCCGTCTAGCACCAGGGTCTCACTGCACCCCGTTAATCAGTATGACGGAGAACGGCTCTCATGTCAGACCAGCGAGACGACCCCACCTGGAAATCACCCCGTGACCCCCAGACACCGACAATACCAAGTTATTGCTCGGTATCACGTGTTTCGGTAATCAGCCGGTCACAGGGCCGGGGAACAAATCGTGTGCGGCGGCTTTCAAACGGGGTTCACAAATCCCGAATTCAGGGAAGTCGTGTCGGAAATGGCTGTCCGTAAATTGATTTTAGGATAATGGCTTTCAGCTCAACAATGAAATTGTAACCTCTCAGAAGGTAATGCAATAACCCAAGGGATACTGTAGCTCCAGGCCCATAAAGTGCCTAAGCTAATGGAACCTGGCGTGTTTAGTAGAACGGCGAAGAAACCAAAAGATCTATGACTTTATCGTTTTGTGTTTAATGGGAGGTTCAAAAGGTACCTTCTTCATTCGCGACTTTTGTTATTGTTATAAAAGGAAACTAATATTTAATGAGTTATATGGATTTGGCAACATTTGTTCGTTGAGCAGTGAAATGATGTAAAGATAAGATTGAACACTTTATCCATGGGAGTAGATATTTTTTGGTGGAACCTTAGGGCGTGTTCGATTTACATGAAAATAAAACCGGTTTGTCGGACTGACTGTTCAACGCGAGAAGAACCAAAACAACTGTCAGTTCGATCAACACATACACAATAGGTAATCATCAATATAATGACTAAAACGAATAGAAACTTATGGACAAACGTATGACACCAATTTATTAACGGACAATCCAATCGCGGGTTGAAAAAGAAACATACGGCACTTTTATGGTGGCACAACTTCATAAACACATGGCCGCTGCCTCACTACATGCTGAAACTGTAAATAAATGAAATGATGCGTTCGCCTTTAGGTGGGCAAACCGGTGAAACCAGTTTCAAAAACGGTTTCGGTTTTCCTTCGGTTTCAGGTAACATGCCCCTTGCTGGTAAATGTCAAAAAAGTCAAAATCAACTGGGAATGTGTCATTTAGTCTGTAGTCTTGACATTAAGAAATGATTTGTTTATAGCAATATTTAATTTTTGATATAAAAACTTACGGACTAGATGTCTTGTCTTGCTTATGCTGCTCCAAACAACCTGAACCGTCAAGCATGCTGTTTTTTGTAAAATTGATGTTTTCGAACATACCAGTTTCGGCGACTCGTATTTCAAACCGCCAGATCGCTAATAAATAATAAACCGGTTTGCGCTTCGCGTAAATTGGACTTGTTAGCATGTCTTGACTGGCAAAATTTACCAATCAGTGAAGGCGACTAGACTGAGGTCAAGGCCACTTTTTATTGACAGGTAGAGACGTGGGTTAAAACCATTTGCTTCTTACTACTATTATATAATCATATCACTACACTACACTTTTGGTAACAAAATTGTGTAAATATTGCTAAACTTTCAAGGTTTTGGGGCCATACGTCATGTCATAGTTTATCGAGAAGCGTCCAGCGTATTAGTTCCTGTGCAACTCACCCAGCGCGCATTTGCAGCACACACCTTCGCATGGCGTTCATGCTACCTGACAAATGGTAGGTAAATGCCATTTAATGGCCTAAGACGCCAAGATTTGACGCTTTTAAAGTTATTTAAACAGATAAATCGTCATTTTTCAGAAATTTTGCATACTATGCTGAAACGAAAGAGTTGTGAAGCAGTAGATCTGGACAGTGATTGAAGTCTGAATCACTGCTTTGAACCGCCTTTGAACTAATCGACAAATCGTACTTCCAATTCATACGCTGCTGAGGTGTGAGGCTATGAAATCCAAGATCATATTAACTTTCAAAAGCTTGTTGGAAATGTTAATGTTTTTAAGAATTTTTTTTTTCAAAAAATGAAAGATTGTGCCCAAAAAGATTGAAGCAGGGATGTTACAGACAGCAGTAGTAAGCTGTGTACTTATGCTACATTATAAATCGGACGTTCAAAAGTTAGATGTTCGGATCACCGATGAGCTAATGAAACCGGTTGGAGAATAAATGAACCTAGGGACTCAAGATGCAGAAATTTCATTCTAGGTGTAGAAGTCATTTTTATAGTGCTATTCAAACAAAATATTTACCTTGGGTGCATAACTATTGTATCTCAGACTTTATGTTTCTACTTAAATCAGAAAAATATGATATACTTTACCACCTGGATCAGTTTATTTGATATGCAGGGAGATTAAGGTAAACAATTTATTTTAAACCGATGTTGGCGAGGGCAAGGACAGAAACCAGAAAATCGCGATCGTACAATGTATTTGAGGCCTTTCAGTGCAATAAACTTATTATTATTATTATTATATTGGAATAAGTAGACATACTAATATTGTATATGTCTTTAATGTGAAGGCTCTTCGAGGTGACTGTTTATTCTGCGAACTGATACTTAAAAACGTCAATTTTTCCCATGACATCACAATCTATGAGATGAACTTCGCCCCAGATCAGAAGCGCCAACCGCGCCATTGGCGCTCGCTGCTCATGTACATTTTATCCCCTGTTTCATTGTACATTTCACTTTCCGTATGAACGTAAACGAACTTCATGCATCATTTATGCCACAAACATGGCAACAGCAGTCCCTGTTTTGCCGCGGCCTCCCGGTGCTGACCATCCGTGCAAGATCAACGTGGGGTATAACTGTGCCATAGGTTAGATGGCTAGCATCACGGCCTTGAAATATGCATGACTAGCCGTTGACAGGACCAGGGCGGCGGACGCCTCTCCTGTGTTAACCACGTGAGCTGTGACTGATGGGCGCACGTCTCTGGGCCCCATGATGCTCTCATGATGCAGCGCTCGGCAGGCTTCGTACGTCGTTGGTTAACGTCATGGGAATATACAAGGGTCCCTGAAAGGGGTAGCCATGTCGCATGTCGATTTTAGGAAGAGGTCCATGTCGCGTGTCGCAATAAGTCTTATGTCGCTTGTCGATTTTAGGAAGAGAACCAGGAATCCCGCGTGCCTCTCGCGCACTCCTTGCAGTAATACGGCAACAACGTGTAAGAGACAACAGTGTTAACCTCCTCATGCAAGCAGGATCTACGTATATATGTAATACATCTCCCCTAACCGTTCTTTTTTAATACATACCCTTCTCATGTCACCGGCAACGACAACATGCCAGAGGTAGTCCATCGTGACAGTGGATGCGGATGGCAAACCTTCCATGGGTGGGTCCCCTCTCTATACGTTATAGCCAACCAAATAGAATGCTTTACATTCCATGCCGTATTATCGTAGTTCCTGACGTAGATCTCGCATGACAGATTTTCAGTTCGCGTTGAGCAGATTCAACAGCCTTCCAGTTGATACTGAGACGACTTCCGGTTAATACTGGGCCTACTTCCGGTTGACACTGGGCCGACTTCCGGTTGACACTGGGCCGACTTCCGGTTGACACTGGGCAGACTTCCGGTTGATATTAGGCTGACTTCCGGTTGATACTGTGCAGACTTCCGGTTGACACTGGGCCGACTTCCGGTTCATACTGGACAGGCTCCCAGTTTGTACCGGGCAGACTTCTGCAGATCCATACTCTACAAGGATTAAACACCTCTACGTGAATATCGTTGCCCTCAATAACCAGGTTGGAAGTGTGGCTTTTCTGTACACTATGTCATCATAATGAACACAATGCCGCGGCATGTTCGTCACATTGTCAACGACTTCAAGTCCATTACGTTCAACAATAACCAGTGTCTTACTGACACGTTATTCTAAATGTATCCTTTCCCCTATTTGGTTCCTTACTCATTCAAACGAGAGCTGTGCAGGAACAAGTGCAGGGAACATATAGGATTGCTGGTCAAAGATCATTATAGAACCACATCCGTCGTGAGTGAACTGTTCAACATGCGCTGTAACCATTTCCAGATTTCTGGGATGCGACAGGTATTTTGAGCTACACTCACGTGTATAGCACGTTATATACACCAGTTTTATTTCTTGCATCTCCATTACAACATTAAATTATTGACATACTGACTTAATGGAATAAGCCACTTTACATAATTGTGCGTCCAAAGCGGCTGATAATGGAAGCATCATTCCCTGAGTTATGTATCATGCAGAACCAGATATATCGCTATCCACACATACACAGGTAAATGGCGTTTGTAGCCGCCTAAGCTGTTGTTGTGGTGATCAGCGGAAAGCTCTTGAAGCTGTTGTTGTGGTGATCAGCGGAAAGCTCTTGAAGCTGTTGTTGTGGTGATCAGCGGAAAGCTCTTGAAGCTGCACATGGAGCGCTTTACTTTGCAATTGCGGTCAACATTCTCTAGTAATGCAACAAGACCGACATCAGCCGTAGGCTGACGGTTGCTGACAGAAGGAACTTTGCGCGCATTCTACATCTGTCCCCACCGGGATACTATTAGTATTCATACTAAATTCGACTTTTCCCCTGTTTTGCAACCGGTCCCAAGTCTCTAGCGCCCATATTGAGCGAGGTTGTTGTTTGCCTTTCAAACTCGCAAAAAAAGCCAGTCGTTTTCCCCGTTGACTTATCATTAGCGGCAGAGCAGGGGAAGCTGCCCTTCTTTAGAAGGCCCTAACATCCTAATTACGCATGGTAGTCCATATGAACGTCATGTGTTATCTGGAGGTGAATGTTCTCTGCCATTTGGCGAAAATACCACAGCTCTAAGACCTGCATATGATTTTTTGATGATTTGTTTTTAAATTAGATAAACCAGAAATCGCTATGACGTATAATAGCCGCGAAATGGCCTTTGCCAAACTATGACGTCACCACGTCATGGTGACGTAATGGCATGATGCATAACAACGTCCAAAAAGCGAAACACAAACGTCCCCACCCTGAGGTGAAAACGTTGACCAGCTCGATGGTAGCAGCATCAACCCTATAGAGATGGTTTGACGTAATTACCGAAAATTGCTATACTTAGCAATACTGCTATACTGCAGACGTAAGAAGGGCACTGCAGCAATAAGGAAAACGGCAATAATGTTTTTCTTCAAATAGTTATCTGATGTATATTTCCTATCATTATCTGGAAAGGTCACAGCTCTAGCTCGTTCTTCTGATTTTTGACGATTTTTCAAATTTTGCCAAATTTGTATACATTACTATTGGGCAAATATTCGGTTGCCATGGAAACGGAAGTAAAGCACGCGTTCGCAGTGGGCGTACCCTACTTCTCTTGTACTCGTCCACATATCCCTCAATGGCAAAGTAAAGTGAAATCACACAATCGGAAGTACGTCATATTAAAGGATGTTTGATTATCTCCATAGGATCCCATGTTAAACGCTTTCAACTATATACCACTAAGTAATCGGGTCAAGTCACCAGGGCTAGAGTCGATGACTTAGATCAGTAATCCATAGCTGCAAACATAGAGTGATGGCTTGAACAGGACGCCCGTGGCAGCCCTTGTTAGCACCAACAATCTGTATCTTTCACCATTGGGCAAATTTCAAACAATTCCTGTGACGTCATTTCTTACTCGAATTCTACATAATGAGCACTGTGACTACTGGGTAACATGTTTAACCACAATAAAAATCCTAGTACTGTTTGAAGAAGGCAAAACAATTTTCCCAGCTTGAGAGATAAAGGGCTTTAACATGGGACGTTCCATAGAGAAATGCCGTCGTAACTGGAACCGGAAGTAAGATTGGAACGTATTGTTTTTATGATTCAGCTCTATCGTAGAGCACTTTCCCTACAATATGACACCGATATAGCATGTTTTGCTTTTTTTCTGATTCTTGACGATTTTTTGTATGTCATCGTGACGTCACATGACGCGTCGAAAAATCTAAAATTCGACAGAGGTGTGTTATTGTTGAAATAGCCGCCATGATGGCAAACTAAAGACGCCTTGCTCTTGAAGACAAGTTGTTGAATTCCTTGACCCTGAAAACCAATACATGGACTTAAATAGAGTGATCCCACTTCGTTTTGGAGATGTTGTGTACTGTTACAGGCCGTATACGCCATCTTGTAAAAATGGCAGATGCGTTGCCCCAACTTACACAATAGCACTTCTTTATTCCCAAAAACGTATAGATAAACATAAAAATCATCAGGGTTATTTTCAAAATATTGAGTATTTTCGTGGTCTTGTCCGCCATTTTGAAAAAAAAACACGTTGCAACAGGATATTCAATAATTATTTTCTTTTCAATTCAGCGACCCCGAAAAAATATGTACTGGTATCAAAATAATAGTTCCATCCCTCTTGTTTTCAAGATACTCAGTATTTTTGCTGGCCTGGTCCGTCATATTGGAAAATGGCGGATGCGTTGCTCCTAGATCCACGAGGAATGTTTTTTTTTTTCAGGGGCCTGAGCTAGCTCAGGAGGCTAGCTCTGGCCCAGGTTACTAGCCCATGCCGCTGGCCCAGGGCACCAGCCGAGGCCCCTAAACCAGGCCTAGCCCTGGCCGCTAGTCCAGGCCGCTGGCTCTGGCCGCTACCCCCGTAAGCTAGCCTAGGCCGCTAGCGCATGTTTAGTCCAGTATGCTAACCCAGGTTTAGCCCAGTATGCTTGCTAACACAGGCCGTTAGCCAAGGCACCAACCCAGGCGGCTAGCCAGGGCATCAATCTGGGCTTTGCCAAGGCCGCTAGCTCAGGCCGCTAGCCCAGGCCCCTAGCCCAGCCTGACCGAGGAAGCATTGTCTTGGAGGGCAGGGGGCATGGGGCTGACCCAGTGGTGGGTGACCCTCGTAGTGCCCAGTGGTTGGTGACCCCCATAGTGTCCAGTGGTTGGTGACCCCCGTAGTGCCCAGTGGTAGGTGACCGCCGTAGTGCCCAGTGGTCGGTGACCCCCGTAGTGCCCAGTGGTTGGTAACCCCCGTGGTGCCCAGTGGTTGGTGACTCCCGTAGTGCCCAGTGATTGGTGACCCCGATAGTGACCAGTGGTTGGTGACCCCCGTAGTGCCCAGTGGTAGGTGACCCCCGTGACCCCCATAGTGCCCAGTGGGCGGTGACCCTCCGTAGTGCCCAGTGGTTGGTGACCCCCGTAGTGCCCAGTGGTTGGTGACCCCCGTAGTGCCCAGTGGTTGGTGACCCCCGTAGTGCCCAGTGGTTGGTGACCCCCATAGTGCCCATAGGTGGGTGACCCCCATAGTGCCCAGTGGTTGATGACCCCCGTAGTACCCAGCGGTTGGTGACCCCCATAGTGCCCAGTGGACGGTGACCCCCGTGGTGCCCAGTGGTAAGTGACCGTTTTGAGAATAAGCCGCCGGTAAAAGTGATACCGTAAATTTGTACTGATGAGAAGACAGTGTCCAATTCCCTATTCGCCATGTTTCTTTTGTTTGTGCTTTCACTTGATACTGAATCACCGTCAGTCACGTGTGTTGTCAACCCGTCGGCGGCCATTTTAATAACACTGAAACCCAACGGTAGAGGGCGCCACCAGAGTGAAGCCTTATTAAATCACTGTACGACATAATTTACAAGTACATGTATCTGCGAAACAAGAACACTTTTATATAGCATCGTTTTGTAACTAGCTATTGATATCGGGCAAGGCGTAAGGAGTTGTAGCCGCTCGGCATAATGTCACTCTCAGCACGACCGTACTCAGTGGAGACCAGCATTCGGCTGTAATATAAAGGTTTCTGTATTGACTCTGTTGTTACGAGGATTTTTTTTGTGTAAACAATATTTATTTACTATTGGCAAACAGTACAAAATGCCTCTAGTGAAACGAGGATTCTGATTGGCAATGTGATATTGAGGGATCTGATTGGCTCCCTAACATTGAGGGTTCTGATTGGTTCCCTAATATTGAGGGCTCTGATTGGCTCCCTGATATGGAGGGCTCTGATTGGTTCCCTCACTTTTTTGGCGATGCTGAGTAGAAGTTAAAGATGTTGTAGATAACGGGAGTAAATATGAGGCATGACGTCACTTTCAGCCACTTATGCAATAGCCAACATCCCCGGAATGCACGAGTAGGCAGAAAGCTAACATAGAAGCCGTACGCGTTGTTCATTTTCGTAACCGTCATTGACTTTCTATGACGTCACGGTGACGCCATATTAAATAATAAGTCGTAGAACCAAGAATAGTAAGGTTAAGAGAATGGCTCCTGGCTGCAAAATGTAAAGTTCAGTTAAGCTCTAATTTGTTATTGAATAGACTAGCAACTGATGCGTCACGTGACGTCATCGTCACGTCCAAGCACACACGGGTCCTACACCTTCACTAAAATAGAGATAGCGAGTTGCAAACGGCACCAAAAGATGCACGATGGTTAAAGGCATAGGACAAGTGCCCTCAACCCCCTCAGCCAGCACGTGGATCAGGCCACCGCGGACATACGACTGGTCCCAGAACGTCACGCTTGTAATACGTGTCGAGGGCAACCCGCCACATCTGCACTCTCGCACTGGACAACTTGCACTGGACACTGGACTACATGTACTGCGGTACTGTACCAGTGTTCGGGATAGTCATAACGCTCTCCTACACTGTCTCTGTTTTCACACAGCCGGTGTTCCTACAGGTGAAGTACTGTTGCACTCTGCCGGCAGAGGGAGCTCGTTCCTCAAATAACTATGGACAATGGCGCAAGCGTAACGCCATCTGCCGGGAGATCGGCACTGTTGCTGTCATAACGTGGTAGCCACACGAGCCTAGAGTCCATGGAGGACCGACGCTCAACACAACCAACGACCAAGCGGACGGGGAGGAGTTAGTGGTAGTAGTTGGGCGTGGGGGGGGGGGGGTTAAAGGTTTGGTGTAGCTGGTCTACAAATGACGATGGGCACACGAGCCATTCCCTGAAGAGATGCGCCGGTGTGACGTCATCGCCGCTATCCGCCGGTGTGACGTCATTCCCTCAGTCCGCTGGCGTGACGTCATTCCCTCAGTCCGTCGTCGTGACGTCATTCACTCCGCTCTTTGACCCAGAGTAGGCAGACTATTGGAAAGGCTGGGTCCTGTCTGCAGCGACGCATAGAGCTTTACAGTTGCTTAGAATTAAAAACGGAGCTGTGCAGTTGAAATTTAATTTCATGTGCTTATTACCTATTATATAGTGCTCAACGTGGTTTGTAAATTTGTTAAGACGAAATATCATATATAATTTGGCTTATGTCGGTCTTACTACATTTTTTAACCTCTTCACTCCCAAAGTTTGTATGTTTGTATTTATTTCGTACTATCTACTGTCCTAACGACAACAGCTATCCTTCACCAACTTTTATAGAAATGTGGCATGTCCTAGCCTGTACAATTTTCTAGTTAGGACTTCCCAATGCCAAAGGTCAAGAAAAAACGTAAAAGTGTTTGCTTAATATTTGTCCTGAAGAGATGCGACTAGTGTCAAAATGTTCCACAAATTAGGGGACACAACTTTAATATCGATTATCGTAGCGCAGTGGGAAGAAGTTTTGGGCAAAATGGCGTCATAGTTCACCGTGTCCTTATGTTCAAACTACATGGACATTGTTTTCCCATTTTCGCTTTCTCAATCGTCGTCAACCTTCAAAGATCTATTAATGAAGTCGGTATGACCCATTTCCCAAAAAAGTTTGCCGTTAGTGACGTCACGTGACGCAATAAAACCCCCAGAATACTTAGATACGAAGTAAATTAACTGCATAATTAATATTGAGAATAGAGAGATCGGCTTCGGGTCACAGGACGTCTAATTTTACCGCCTAGTTATTTCTTAGTTAACAAAAGATAATTTCTATTTTGCTTGTGATGAGCGGGAACTCTTCTTCTTCCTGCTGGTGTCGTCGGTCTCATGGGAACTTTTCTTCTTCCGGCTGGTGTCTTTGGGAACTCTTCTTCTGGGTGATGTCGTCGGTCTCCTGGGATGCCCTCTTCTTATGACTGGTGTCTTGGGAACTCTTCTTCCGGCTTGTCTTAGTGTCGACCACCTCCTCTGAACCCTTTTTCTTCTGGCTGGTGTCTTGCGTCCGCGGAACTCTTCTTTTTCCGCTAGTGTCGCCGGTGTCCAGGAACTGTTCTTCTTCCGGCCGGTGTCATCCGTCTCCTTGGAACTCTTCTTCTCCCGGCTGGAGTTGTCGGTTTCCTGTGAACTTCTACATTTAGTTCCGCGGGAACTCTTCTTCTTCCGACTGACAGCTGGCGCCTGATGACTTCGGAATTCCGGCGTGTTTCGCTTGGACTGAATGAGCAGGCACCTCGTTGGTGATCGTTTGTAAACGGTCAATGAGACCAATGATAATTTGAGTAAATATGACCCTAGACAGGGGTAGGATTTGAACCCGCAACCTACTGGTTTAAAGTCGAGTGCGTTACCTCTCGACCACGGCGGCTTCTGTGATAACTTTGTACATAATGCATGTCCAATGATGCTCGTTTGGAAGGAAATACTGTGGCAAACAGACATGTGTGTATGGAACTAGTGCCTAAATTTCACGTCACTGACGTAGTTACCCGACTTGGTCGAGGGTTGAGAGCTCGACTGCAGATCAACCTGCGGCTGGTTCAAACCCAGCGGGGTCGCATAACAATTTATTTTTTAAATTATAGACATTTTAGTCCTTTTAGCTTTGCATTTGTGTATTATTATAGCAACAACATTATGACAGTAAAGTCAAAATTCATCAGGCCCCATTTGTGCCTTTTTCGTGGTTGGCCCAGGAAATCGATTATTGAGTGAGTTTACCGCGGGAGTCTGACATAGACACACCTCACCCACCGTCTCGCCAGCCCGTGTTGTGCATTTCTACTTCTGCAGAGTTGTTCATTTCGCTCATTGGTGACAGGGACGAGATGTTCAAACGTAGGCGGGGTAGCGATGCTTGTTGACTTGCCTGTTCCAGATGCGATATTCATTACTATGGCATGCCCTATCATCCTCAATTACTTATTTGCACATATCTCTAAATAATTGCAAATTTACTCTATGGCTATTAAAACAAAGAAGACATGAATTTACTCTCTGGCTATCAAAATAAAGAATGCATTTACTATTTATTGTTGGGTTGCGTTTATGCCAGGTATGCAAACAGTGTAAGCAATTTTTCATAGCCTATAAATCTTCTTGTGCGGAGAGGCAGGAGTCCGTGACACTGGTGGGCGGCTGCGGGGTCGATTCTTTCGGAACTCTGTGTACTGTTATTACCGACAGAAGTTTTCAACTTCTGTCAGTTTTAAACTTCTGTCAGTAATAAGAACTTTCAACTGCACATCTCACTTTTTAAGTTCTGCGCAATTGTAAAGCTATATGCGTCGCTGCAGACAGGACTCAGCCTATCTAATAGTCTGCCTACTCTGGGTCAAAGAGCGGAGTGAATGACGTCACGACGACGGACAGAGGGAATGACGTCACGCCAGCGGACTGAGGGAATGACGTCACACCGGCGGACAGAGGGAATGACGTCACACTGGCGGATAGAGGGAATGACGTCACACCGGCGGACTGAGGGAATGACGTCACACCGGCGGATAGAGGGAATGACGTCACACCGGCGGACTGAGGGAATGACGTCACGCCAGCGGACTGAGGGAATGACGTCACACCGGCGGACTGAGGGAATGACGTCACACCGGCGGACAGAGGGAATGACGTCACACTGGCGGATAGAGGGAATGACGTCACACCGGCGGACAGAGGGAATGACGTCACACTGGCGGATAGAGGGAATGACGTCACACCGGCGGACTGAGGGAATGACGTCACACCGGCGGATAGAGGGAATGACGTCACACCGGCGGACTGAGGGAATGACGTCACGCCAGCGGACTGAGGGAATGACGTCACACCGGCGGACTGAGGGAATGACGTCACACCGGCGGACAGAGGGAATGACGTCACACTGGCGGATAGAGGGAATGACGTCACACCGGCGGACAGAGGGAATGACGTCACACTGGCGGATAGAGGGAATGACGTCACACCGGCGGACTGAGGGAATGACGTCACGCCAGCGGACTGAGGGAATGACGTCACACCGGCGGATAGCGGCGATGACGTCACACCGGCGCATCTCTTCAGGCTCGTGTGCCCATCGTCATTTGTAGACCAGCTACACCAAACCTATAACCCCCCCCCCCCCCACGCCCAACTACTACCACTAACTCCTCCCCGTTCGCTTGGTCGTTGGTTGTGTTGAGCGTCGGTCCTCCATGGACTCTAGGCTCGTGTGGCTACCACGTTATGACAGCAACAGTGCCGATCTCCCGGCAGATGGCGTTACGCTTGCGCCATTGTCCATAGTGATTTGAGGAACGAGCTCCCTCTGCCGGCAGAGTGCAACAGTACTTCACCTGTAGGAACACCGGCTGTGTGTAAACAGAGACAGTGTAGGAGAGCGTTATGACTATCCCGAACACTGGTACAGTACCGCAGTACAGGTAGTCCAGTGTCCAGTGCAAGTTGTCCAGTGCGAGAGTGCAGATGTGGCGGGTTGCCCTCGACACGTATTACAAGCGTGACGCTCTGGGACCAGTCGTATGTCCGCGGTGGCCTGATCCACGTGCTGGCTGAGGGGGTTGAGGGCACTTGTCCTATGCCTTTAACCATCGTGCATCTTTTGGTGCCGTTTGCAACTCGCTATCTCTATTTTAGTGAAGGTGTAGGACCCGTGTGTGCTTGGACGTGACGATGACGTCACGTGACGCATCTGTTGCTAGTCTATTCAATAACAAATTAGAGCTTAACTGAACTTTACATTTTGCAGCCAGGAGCGATTCTCTAAACCTTATTATTCTTGGTTCTATGACTTATTATTTAATATGGCGTCACCGTGACGTCATAAAAAGTCAATGACGGTTACGAAAATGAACAACGCGTACGGCTTCTATGTTAGCTTTCTGCCTACTCGTGCATTCCGGGGATGTTGGCTATTGCATAAGTGGCTGAAAGTGACGTCATGCCTCATCTTTACTCCTGTTATCTACAACATCTTTAACTTCTACTCAGCATCGCCAAAAAAGTTAAGATCCCTTGGGACCAAACAGTGTCAACATAACCGGAAATCGCTATTATGCAAAAAAATACACCGCCGAATGATAGCTTATTGAGGATCACTCGTATGATGATGTATGGTTTATGTGGCCATGGTGACGTTATGACAGGATATGAGACCAGCACGTCAAGTACTACGTTTAGTGTTACGGGACAGCCTCAACTCAGTCCTTAAACATGACAAGGCGGAACAGGAAGTTCTTCAGTTACCTCACGAATTGCCGGAAGATTGGTTGTACTTCATCATTGGGAAAATATTCCGTTGCCTTGAAAACGAAGTTGAACGATCGCAGTCCAGAGCTATCTAACTAATGTGACGTCATCGTGACGTTACATGGCCCGTAAAAAATTGTCAGATTTCACAGAACCCATTCGCATTCATACGGTGAGGACCTAACCGATAGCGATAGCTTAAGCCTCAATGTGTGCGGAACGTGCCTGGTTTGATTGGCCTTTGACCCATATATATGCCGCGCCAGATAGCAATCTGGTGGTAAAGTTTAACAACAGTAAATGCAATCCATTTAAAAATCATGCACATATCAACAAAAGGCAAACAAGTGAAAGAGTGCCTAGTAAGGTGTTTATTCGGCTAAATTCATTTTACATTGGTACTGGTTTAAAACTCCATCCAGTCATGCAGGGTGAGTATTATGGAAATTGGTGGGGGTGGGGGACGGGGGTAAATGGTGGGGGTGGGGGACGGGGGTAAATGGTGGGGGTGGGGGACGGGGGTAAATGGTGGGGGTGGGGGACGGGGGTAAATGCCTGGTCTCGCTAGGGCGGTTGGGGTGCGTTACGGGTGGCTGAAGACGTTAGGTTGTGAGTGAGTGGAGAGTCCAAAGTGGTTTGGTTGGTTGTATAGTCAGAACCCTTTAACCACTTTTGGTCATATCGCGTCAATGGGAGAGTGGAGCCATGTCCTCGGGTTAACCCCCAACTCGTTGCGAATGAGATAGGATCTTTATCCTATGGCCACAGCGGGGCGCGAACCACCGATTCACGTTTCGTTAGGATCTCAGGTGACCAGAACGCTCAAGGCGAGCGCTCTAACCCACTGAGCTATCGGGGCGACACCAAATCGAGAGTGAAGTAGGATGGCTGGGTTGGCCTGGGTGTGAGGGGAGTTGAAGGGGAGTGGGGTGGCTAAGTTGGTTGAGGCATGAGTGGGATGGTTGGGGTATAGGTGGGAGGAGAGGGGAGGGGGGTTATGAGGGTGGAGAGGTGGAGAACTCCATTTTGTGGGATTAGAGGCCAGGGCTGCAGTGATGGCCAGCTCTAGGACTGGGACGCGACCCGTATGGACGCCGGCTCTAGCATTGGGACACGACCCGCGTGGACGCCGGCTCTAGCATTGGGACACGACCCGTGTGGACGCCGGCTCTAGCATTGGGACACGACCCGTGTGGACGCCGGCTCTAGCATTGGGACACGACCAGCGTGGGCGCCGGCTCTAGCATTGGGACACGACCCGTGTGGACGCCGGCTCTAGCATTGGGACACGACCCGCGAGGGCGCCGGCTCTAGCATTGGGACACGACCCGTGTGGACGCCGGCTCTAGCATTGGGACACGACCCGTGTGGACGCCGGCTCTAGCATTGGGACACGACCCGTGTGGACGCCGGCTCTAGCATTGGGACACGACCCGCGAGGGCGCCGGCTCTAGCATTGGGACACGACCCGTGTGGACGCCGGCTCTAGCATTGGGACACGACCCGCGAGGGCGCCGGCTCTAGCATTGGGACACGACCCGTGTGGACGCCGGCTCTAGCATTGGGACACGACCCGTGTGGACGCCGGCTCTAGCATTGGGACACGACCCGTGTGGACGCCGGCTCTAGCATTGGGACACGACCCGTGTGGGCGCCGGCTCTAGCATTGGGACACGACCCGTATGGGCGCCGGCTCTAGCACTGGGACACGACCCGTGTGGACGCCGGCTCTAGCATTGGGACACGACCCGTGTGGGCGCCGGCTTTAGCATTGGGACACGACCCGTGTGGACGCCGGCTCTAGCATTGGGACACGACCCGTGTGGGCGCCGGTTCTAGCATTGGGACACGACCCGTGTGGGCGCCGGCTCTAGCATTGGGACACGACCCGTGTGGACGCCGGCTTTAGCATTGGGACACGACCCGTGTGGGCGCCGGCTCTAGCATTGGGACACGACCCGTGTGGGCGCCGGCTCTAGCATTGGGACACGATATCGTATGGGCGTTATTTCAAAGAAACCACCCAGACAGCAAAACGATTAGTTGCAAGGGGAAACAGTTCGATCTGGTGTACTAAGTAATATAAATATAAGCCCAATGACAGCCAAAAGCCGATTTATCTTTCGAAACTAAACTTGGGACTGCGGTTCGCTTTGGCCACACTGTCGGCGCCTCAAAAGCACAGTGAGGAAATCGTCAAACAAAACATCTCCTTTACATATTCTTACGGTGATAATTGCCACATTCAATTAACAGTACAAGTATTCTCCACAACTTAAAACGATCAACAATGACCTTGACCATTGGCCAACAACGGCGACCTCGACCCTTGGCCAACAACAGTGACCTTGACCTTAACGTATCGATGAATAACCGTTATAACGGTCGAGTACACGCGCACCGCCTCCTCACCCAGGCCTCTGGTGACGGAGTACGGGTGACGGGCTCCCCACAACAACATAATAACATAATAACATAATCTGTGGCAAATTAATGTTTTCCGGATCTCCAACCTCGGATTTCTGTCCAGTGAAGACTTTGTGTTCATTCTACAACTCACAGATGGCGCGCAATGCATCCAAGGAGGCTTGGAGGGGGCACAGATGCCAGGTCGCTCCTAGTAAACAGTGATACGGTATTACTATACCTTTGTCTGATAGTAACAGCAATAATAAAATACTCTTTGACAACCGCCAAGCAACCGTGTGAGTCCGCGGGTGGAGCGGGTGGTTATGTACAAACAGAGCTAACTGACGAGTCACAGCCTTCAATTCAAGTATATCATCTAGCTACCGTAGTTCAATGTTTGGAGGCCTGGACAGCTCAGTGAAAGGGCCATGGCTGATGGGAAGGAGATGGGGGTGGGGTGTTTGGCTCGGGGAAGACAAAACAAGGATGTTAGTAAGAGTGATTGGGAGTACAAGAAATACAAGTCTGGGGTATTACTTTGCCGTCGTCATTCAACGAGTAATAGTCAGGCCCCATCTCAGCCAATCAGAATCATCGATACTATAAGAGAGCCAATCAGAACCCTCAATATTACAGAGTACATCAGAGCCATCAATATTACAGAACCAATCAGATGTCCCAAAAATAGAGGCAATCAGTCCTCTAAAAGAGCCAATCGGCGCCCACAATAATAAGAACCAATCAGAGCCCTCAATATCAGGGAGCCAATCAGAACCCTCAATATTTGGGAACCAATCAGAGCCCTCAGTATTAGGGAACCAATCAGAGCCCTCAATATTACGGAGCCAATCAGATCCCTCAATATCACATAGCTAATCAGAATCCTCGTTTCACAAGAGGCATTTTGTACTGTTTGCCAATAGTAAATAAATATTGTTTACACAAAAAGAATCCTCGTTACAACAGAGTCAATACAGAAACCTTTATATTACAGCCGAATGCTGGTCTCCACTGAGTACGGTCGTGCTGAGAGTGACATTATGCCGAGCGGCTACAACTCCTTACGCCTTGCCCGATATCAATAGCTAGTTACAAAACGATGCTATATAAAAGTGTCCTTGTTTCGCAGATACATGTACTTGTAAATTATGTCGTACAGTGATTTAATAAGGCTTCACTCTGGTGGCGCCCTCTACCGTCGGCTTTAAGTGTTATTAAAATGGCCGCCGACGGGTTGACAACACACGTGGCCGACGGTGATTCAGTAGCAAGTGAAAGCACAAACAAAAGAAACATGGCGAACAGGGAATTGGACAATGTCCTCTCATCAGTACAAATTTACGGTATCACTTTCACCGGCGGGTAATTCTCAAGACGTTAGGCTTAGAAGCAGTTCCTTGATGCCGATATTATGCCAAAGGATTAAAGCATATAACTAATAAATCTACATTAAATAATAACAATAAATTAAGCGAAGTACTGGAGGCGATTTCTAACAGGGGAGACTGGCAGAGCAACGTCTAGCGGAATGGAGGCCCAAGGTCAGCGCAAGGTCAGCCCAAGGTCAGCCCTATCACGACATCAGACAGCAGGACACCGCAGCAAACACACAAACACACACGCGTAGAGGTCAAAGTCTGGCCCAGGCTGGCGTGGCCGCTTCCCGCCGTTGAATATTCCAATGATAATCATGTTACACGTAAGTGGCTGCATTCCACGCGCCGAACTGTCCTTTCACGTAGAAACGGCGAGCGGGTGACGGACAGAGAAAAGGGGAGAGAAAAGCGTGTCCAATGTCTGTTGTTTCCTTTCCTCATCGTCGTCACGCGCGTTGGTGACACTGGTACAATATCCACCAATCACAGAGCTTTGTATACTTGAGTGCAGAGCCACCGGATGTCAGTCCGTTGGATGCTCGGGACAAGAGCGGTTAACGCGAAACCAATTGTCAATGCAACTGAAACGAAAAAAAAAGATCTTTTCAAGAATTGTTACCAAACGACATTTTTTCACGGCAACGTAAACATTACCTTTTCATGATGTGTTACTAAACTACATTTATTTACGAAAAACGCTTTCCACGATTTGATAATAATAATTGAACAAACAATGATGCTACCGCTACTGCTTCCAATAACAATATCAATAACTTGTGAAGTATATTAATAATAATATTCAAACAACTTGCAAGATTAAATCTTCACGTCCTAAATACGATAATATAATGTATTAGCGTCATGGACAAGTCACTCACGGTTTGTGATAAATGCATAAGCATGGCAACCGCGCAATAGTATCTCCCTGCTGCAGCTCATCAAGGCATATGACGCACTCTCCTTTGTCCTCCGTTAACACATCCTCTGAAAAAACCCACACACAACAGTCATCTCACAGATAACACGAGCTTCTGCCCAGAGAAAAAAAACACCTGTGGTGTACGAATATCGCGGGTTTGATTCAACACTCACTGTTTCATAGAACGCGTTTCATGTGTCAGACCCGTGTAATCTGCTTCTTAGTAAAACGTATCAAAGAAGAGTTGATAGTTCTAGGTTCTGTTAGCAAGATGTCGCCCTTGTGAAAACACACGCGCGTCTGACCTCAGCGAGTTTATTCTGCTGGAGATAATCGGCGCAGAACACGTGAGAGGCACACAGGGCGCATGGCACACAGGGCGCATGGCACACAGGGCGCATGGCACACAGGGCGCATAACACACAGGGCGCATGGCACACAGGGCGCATGGCACACAGGGCGCATAACACACAGGGCGCATGGCACACAGGGCGCATGGCACACAGGGCGCACGGCACACAGGGCGCATGGCACACAGGGCGCATGGCACACAGGGCGCATGGCACACAGGGCGCATAACACACAGGGCGCATGGCACACAGGGCGCATGGCACACAGGGCGCATGGCACACAGGGCGCATGGCACACAGGGCGCATGGCACACAGGGCGCATAACACACAGGGCGCATGGCACACAGGGCGCATGGCACACAGGGCGCATAACACACAGGGCGCATGGCACACAGGGCGCATGGCACACAGGGCGCATGGCACACAGGGCGCATGGCACACAGGGCGCATGGCACACAGGGCGCATGACACACAGGGCGCATGGCACACAGGGCGCATGGCACACAGGGCGCATGGCACACAGGGCGCATGGCACACAGGGCGCATTGCACACAGGGCGCATGGCACACAGGGCGCATGGCACACAGGGCGCATGGCACACAGGGCGCATGGCACACATGGCGCATGACACACAGGGCTCATGGCACACAGGGCGCATGGCACACAGGGCGCATGGCACACAGGGCGCATAACACACAGGGCGCATGGCACACAGGGCGCATGGCACACAGGGCGCATGGCACACAGGGCGCATGGCACACAGGGCGCAGGGCACACAGGGCGCATGGCACACAAAACACATGGCACACAGGGCGCATGGCACACAGGGCGCATGGCACACAGGGCGCATGGCACACAGGGTGCATGGCACACAGGGCGCATAACACACAGGGCGCATGACACACAGGGCGCATGGCACACAGGGCGCATGGCACACAGGGCGCATGGCACACAGGGCGCATGGCACACAGGGCGCATGGCACACAGGGTGCATGGCACACAGGGCGCATGGCACACAGGGTGCATGGCACACAGGGCGCATAACACACAGGGCGCATGACACACAGGGCGCATGGCACACAGGGCGCATGGCACACAGGGCGCATGGCACACAGGGCGCATGACACACAGGGCGCATGACACACAGGGCGCATGGCACACAGGGCGCATGGCACACAGGGCGCACAGGGCGCATGGCACACAGGGCGCATGGCACACTGGGCGCATGGCACACAGGGCATATGGCACACAGGGCTGCACCTGTTAAAGCCACCAATACAAATATTTCCCATTAACATGCATAGTTTACTGAAATGGACAACTGACTCTTGGTCCGATACACGACTCGCCCACGATACATGAATCTGTTACATTTAAGCGTCCATTTAATACATACAGCTGACCGCCATACTTACCGTTATAACTAATTCTAGGTCTGGTCAGGCACATCACGAGGTGACATTCTATGTCATCTGATGGGATGAATTTGTTACATACGGGACATTTTATACCTGTGGAGTAAACAAAAAGAAATTTTGACAAATCGACGCCACGAAACCATACGACAGACAATTCACTCATACAGCACGTTTTCCTGACATATTTTGCTTGGAAATGATGCATTTAGGTTCTTAGTGTATAAGAACACACATGTTGTCTGCAATCAATAACAGTGCATGTTGTCAAGCCATTGACTGGCGCATCTCCTGTGGCAAAGTGTGGCTTCCTGGTCAACATTCCGATATCGCTGACGTGTTTTCTTTTTAACATATGATAACATATTCATTCCGTACGGCGTTAATATTCACACAGTACTGTGTCCAAGAGATTTCTCCGATAGGTGTCGGAAATCACGTTTGAAAAACCTGCAACCAACACAAATGTCATTCGGTGTATCGTTCTCCACAAGCACAAGCTCCCCCCTCCCCCCGCATGGCGTAGAGCCCCCCTCCCCCCGCATGGCGTAGAGCCCCCCCCTCCCGCATGGCGTAGAGGCGACGGTGTTATATTATAAGCCCCCCCCCCCCCTCTGATAACGAGGCTAGGTACGTCAGTCCATGTGAAGCCAATACTATGTCTGATTAGTTACTTTTTCACCAACAAATTGGCAGGCGGGGGAGGGTTCCGTCAGATCGGAGGGAGGCATCTTCGCTTGGAACAGCAGTAAACATTGTAACACTCTGCCGCCAGGAGGCTCTACAGTCGGTAAATATAAGTGGTTGCGCGCCCTCTGTCGGAAGAGTATATTCCTGCGGGTTACGTCAATCTGCTGACGTCACTGCACCGTTCTGAGCGTTCCCGCTCGTTCAAGGTTTACTTCTTGTTACTACCAGAAATAGTAACTTCAAGGTCAAACAAGTATCACATTGATGGGGTTTTATGCGAGAATACGAAACGTCGTTGCATGTGATGACGGACCACAATTTAAATACGTTTTTTGTTTCTTTGGATTCCAGGCGGGTGGGAATGGAAGAGGGGGTGTGAGGGGGGGGGGGGGGCTGAGAGGAGTGTCCGGTGCCGGTAACAATGGCAACAGAAGCCAAGGTCCGTTTCCACTCTGTAAACTCACATGGGTTTGGCCTCCACAGCCTTCACTCCCACAAACAGGTCTGTAGAACAGGTATATGGAGCGCTAGACATGAGCCGGTGAAACACACCAAGCCACGGCATTCACCCACCGCCTCCACCACCCTCTCCCTCTCCCTCTGCCAGGCCCTCCCCATGAGTTCCATCCTTCCGTCTGTCGATCTTGCCGGCGGCCCGCCGCGCTGGCCCACTTAGTTCATTGCCATCCCAGGGGAAGCACCTGGAGGCACCACCAGGAGGCCAGGCCAGCCACCCTCCCCGCGACCCCCACCCTACCTGGTGGCGCCAGACCAACCCCACCCCAGCACCAGGAGGTCAGTCCAGCCACCCTCCCCACGCCCCCCACCCTACCTGGTGGCGCCAGACCAACCCCACCCCACCACCAGGAGGCCAGGCAAGCCACCCTCCCTTCGCCCCCCACCCTACCTGGTGACGCCAGACCAATCCCACCCCACCACCAGGAGGCCAGGCCAGCCATCCTCCCCCCGACCACCACCCTATCTGGTGGCGCCAGACCAACCCCACCTCACCACCAGAAGGCCAGACCAGCCACCTTCCCCCCGACCCCCACCCTACCGCGTGGCGCCAGACCAACCCCACCCCAGCACCAGGAGGCCAGGCCAGCCACCCTCCCTCCGCCCCCTACCCTCCCTGGTGGCGCCAGACCAACCCCACCCCACCACCAGGAGGCCAGGCCAGCCATCCTCCTCCCGACCTCCACCCTATCTGGTGGCGCCAGACCAACCCCACCCCACCACCAGGAGGCCAGACCAGCCACCCTTCCTCCGACCCCAACCCTACCTAGTGGCGCCAGACCAACCCCACCCCACCACCAGAAGGCCAGGCCAGCCACCCTCCCCCCGACCCCCACCCTACCTGGTGGCGCAAGACCAACCCCACCCCACCACCAGGAGGCCAGACCAGCCACCCTCCCCACGACCCCCACCCTACCTGGTGGCGCCAGACCAACCCCACCCCATAACTAGGAAGCCAGACCAGCCATCCTCCCCCCGACCTCCACCTTACCTGGTGGCGCCAGACCAACCCCACCCCAGCACCAGGAGGCCAGGCCAGCCAGACTCCCCCCGACCTCCACCTTACCTGGTGGCGCCAGAGCAACCCCACCCCCCACCAGGAGGCCAGACCAGCCAGCGACCCACAATCCCTGGGGGCCAGACCAACAGGGCAGGTGACCCCCGTAACTAGGCACTAAGGGGGTCACCTACCACTGGGCACTACGGGAGTCACCAACCACTGGGCACTACGGGGGTCACCTACCACTGGGCACTACGGGGGTCACCAACCACTGGGCACTACAGGGGTCACCAACCACTGGGCACTACGGAGGTCACCGACCACTGGGTACTATGGGGGTCACCTACCACTGGGCACTACGGGAGGGGGGGGGGGGGCACCCACCACCAACCACAGGCAAACATGAGGGAGAACACAATATCGCAACTCGTTTTTGAGCTCGAGACGACAAGCAATACGGCGTGGCAGCTTGGGTCAAGGGTTAACAAGTTCCTCTGGTTCTAGTTGAAGGTCAACTAGAAAAAATGTATGCAAAGCCCTCTGCCTGCTTCGGTGATTCGCTTGGATGATGGAGGGCAGAGATATGGGCTGCGGTTTATAGTTACACAATCTGCACTCGGTAGGCTGCATCAAGACATTGCAGCCTAACATCTCATTTTCTTTGTATAAATATTTTAGCACTGGCGCCCGCTTAGACATTAAAAAGTGCCACTAGAGTTTTTGGTCTTACTGGTGCATCGCTTGGTGGAGTCGGGGATGGGTTCAGAACGCAACGAGTACGTGAAGAGGAAAGGTTGATCTCGGCAAGTGCAGGCGACGGCAGCAGGGAAACCGGAGAGGCGGGGGTGGGGGGGGGGGCAGAGGAACCGGGGAGGGGGAGGGAGAGCAGGCAGCAGAAGAACCGGGGAGGGGGAGGGAGAGCAGGCAGCAGAAAGGGGGGAGGGCCCCTCGTCCTCAGCGGGTTGTTGACCGGCACCGGCACCAGCACCCGTTAAGACATCGACCAGCGATACCAGGTAGGTACCGCAGGGAGGGCGGAGATACAGGCTACTGGGTGGGGAGGTCGGAGATACAGGCTACTGGGTGGGGAGGTCGGAGATACAGGCTATTGGGTGGGGAGGTCGGAGATACAGGCTACTGGGTGGGGAGGTCGGAGATACAGGCTACTGGGTGTGGAGGTCGGAGATACCGGCTACTGGGTGGGGAGGTCGGAGATACCGGCTACTGGGTGGGGAGGTCGGAGATACAGGCTACTGGGTGGGGAGGCCGGAGATACAGGCTACTGGGTGGGGAGGTCGGAGATACAGGCTACTGGGTGGGGAGATCGGAGTTACAGGCTACTGGGTCTGGAGGTCGAAGATACTGGCTACTGGGTGGGGAGGTCGGAGATACAGGCTACTGGGTGGGGAGGTCGGAGATACAGGCTACTGGGTGGGGAGGTCGGAGATACCGGCTACTGGGTGGGGAGGTCGGAGATACAGGCTACTGGGTCTGGAGGTCGGAGATACAGGCTACTGGGTCTGGAGGTCGAAGATACTGGCTACTGGGTGGGGAGGTCGGAGATACCGGCTACTGGGTGGGGAGGTCGGAGATACTGGCTACTGGGTGGGGAGGTCGGAGATACAGGCTACTGGGTGGGGAGGTCGGAGATACTGGCTACTGGGTGGGGAGGTCGGAGATACAGGCTACTGGGTGGGGAGGTCGGAGATACAGGCTACTGGGTGGGGAGGTCGGAGATACTGGCTACTGGGTGGGGAGGTCGGAGATTCAGGCTACTGGGTGGGGAGGTCGGAGATACTGGCTACTGGGTGGGGAGGTCGGAGATACAGGCTACTGGGTGGGAAGGTCGGAGATACCGGCTCCAGTTGGTTGGTTGTATATTTAGGACGCTTTAAACTTGCGGTCATATCGCGTCAATGGGAGAAGGAAGGGAGAGTGGAGCCATGTCCCCGGGGTAACCCTCTACTCTTTGCGAACAATGACATGGGATCCATCCTGCGACCACACACTTGGGGGGGGGGTCGGAGATACCGAACCCTGGCTTGTGGGGGGGGGGGAGGGGGCTGGAGATCGCTGGAGACAGGGGTGTATGTGTGGGGGAGGGGGAGCTTCTCGCGACCCGGATGTGGTGGTTGAGTCGGTTGCCAAGGGAGATGCAGCCACGCGCACCCACAGACAGCGTAGTGGCCGGTCCTTCGGTCAGCTCCCTTCCCTAAGTACAGGAAGTCTCACGCGATCAGACGTCCTCCAGACGAGAGAACCCGATATCTTATACTAGCCTCGTGTTCTCGCAGCACTTACAACACAGCTCCGAGGATCATTCCACCTGATTACTCTGCATTGCCGCAAACGGGGGGGGGGAGTGGATGAAGGGGGGGGGGGGATTGGAGTGAAAGGTTGAAGAGGGGGCGATGACAAAATACCGTCGCGGTCTGGCTCCACAACATAACCTTTATAGCTCCCGGATACAGACAAAATCAAGGTCAAGGCCGAATCTGAGCCGAAAAAGTTTAATGACGTCACCCATTCACCGTCCTCAATGCGTTTGGCCGCCACGTACCCTCAAGAGATGGGCCGGCGCGACAGCTCAGTAAGGTTAGAGCGCTCGATTTGAGTGCTCTGGCCACCTGAGAGCCTAACGGCACGTAGAACGGTGGTTCGAGCCCCGCTGTGGCCATGTCTGTGTGGTCGCAGGATAAAGATCCCATGTCTTTCTTCGTAAAGAGTAGGGGGTTACCCCGGGGGACATGGCTCCACTCTCCTTTCCCTCTCCCATTGACGCGATATGAGCAAAAGTGGTTGAAGCGTCCTGAATATACCATCAACCCTCGAGGGAGCCGTCCAATGGCCACCATACGTCATTTCCAATGTTAACCGTAATACCGCAGTTCTATTGAGCGGTGAATGCTAAACGGCGAGAGATTTCCGCGGCTGCGCGGAACACTAAGTTCACTGGTTAAACGGACCAAGGTTCACGTGGAAACATTCACGAGAGCACTGACTGCCCATAGAGGGTGCAGTGTTGATCTCACAAGGTGGGTTGGGACACGTCGCAGGCAGGAATTTGTCCATCTCATCGTGACCGGCAGAAATGACTCATGTGCGGAACCGGCTAGAAATGAGGGCCACACAAAAAGTTCTTCGTGTCAGTCGTGTCAGGTCCCGAGGCACATTGATATCATGGCAGGTCACGTGATCCTCCTCATTTATGGCCATTTTAGTTACTTTATCCGCTGTGGTTATTTGCCAGTCGTGACTGAGTGCTAGAGTACTACGTGAGAGGCAGAGTGGCACATGGAAGAACGCCATTAATTTGGTTGGCTTATTGGTAGAGCGATCCCGATCCCTACCCTCAGCCCCCCCCCCCCGTCCTCCAGCAGCTCTTCCCGTTACCTGGTTACTTGTATTCAAACCCGACCCAACCTCAACTTGCTAATTCGGGTGCATGTGCTGGAGATTCTATAAATAGCACGCTTTGGCTTTGGGGAGGGGAAGGGGGAAGGGCTGATCCATATACTAGATCCCCCGCCCCGACCCCTCCCCCATCGTAGGCAAACGGCTGTTCCATATAGATTCCCCACCCCCAGCCATCTCCCCCATTGTAGGTAAACGGGCATAAACGTTCTCGTGTGAAATGGAATCAACAGATCGAGATCTGGGTAACGTCTCCTATAACTGTTCAGGCCTGTACCTCACACAAAAGTTCACCCAAATGAATGGGGTCCCTCAGGGGGGGGGGGGGGGGGTAGCCATGACGCATGTCGATCATAAGAAGAGGTCCATGTCGCATGTCGATTTGAAGAAGAGGTCCATGTCGCCGTGTCGGAAAATGCCTCCTGGGGCCCTATGTATCTAACTTGTCCAACTCGCACGTAAAACATATTATCAGTCAGTCTAGAACAAACAAAACCAGGAAGTTCAAAGGCAAATTCAGACAGTGGCAATAAAACTAGGTTTTTTTAACTCGCGTAATATGCTGAGGCCTCGGGGGCCTACAGCACCCCTCCCCCTCACCACCGCCCCACCCCCATCAGCCATCGCCTGGCTTTAGAAGCCAACAACGAGGGGTCAGGGAGCGTACAGTGTAGTAAACCTTAGTACAAGGCAATTGGACTGGGACAGGAAAAAACCGCCAAAAAGTCCATGTCATTTGCACCAGTGTAACCATTCCTATTATTTTGGCAGAAGTACATGCGAGGCCCTGTATTTCCCGAACAGACATTGAGCAGGTAGGTATGCGGTTCTATTGGCAGTGTTGTGGTCACGCCTCCCGGGGCACTGTACAGCAGAGTACAGTTCACAACAACCCGGGCCGCATATTTTGCCCAGCTCCATGTTAATTTGCTATTCGAGAGCAAAATTCGGCCTCGCCCGTTTCGCACTTGCGGGCTCATGACCGCATGTCCTCAAAGTAGGCCATATAAGACCGGGTTCTGAAGTCACCAAGGTGAACTAGCCGACGTCTAGCGTTCGTAGTAATAAGCGAAAGAAATAACAGTATGACAGTATTTAGGTTTATACGTCAAATAGTAGCAGGCAGAAGGTAGACATTGGGCAGGAATAATATCGATAATAATATTGACCGGGAGCTACTGAATAACGGGACATAAATGTTAAGAATAATTTCAACATATATGATAATTAGAATTGTTTCTGTACGTCGGTCTTTAACGACACGCGTCCGCTCAGTTATTTTGCGCACGTCACGCTTCCGGTACTTTGTTGGTACAGATTGCATCTAGAAATGTTGTTGTTATTCCAACTGAAATACATATATGCCATGTACACATTTTTGTCAGCGTGCTTTAGCTGCAGTTTGCGTATTCTGTACTGGATACAATAATACTTGAAAATTGTAGAGGCTCGGACATGCCACATTTCCATAAAAAGTTGGTGAACGATAGCTGTTGTCGTTAAGTCAGTAGAGGGTACGAACAAAGAGTCGGGTGGATGGGTGTGGGGGATGAGCAGAGAGGAGTCCATTAACCCTGGTTGGTGCGGGTGGAATTGGATACTGCCGTGACTGATGTTAAGAGCAGCGTATTATGGGTTTCCCGGGCGGAGTTCGTTCTCTTGCTACTAATGGGAAGTTGTGGAAGCGAGACAGTACGGGATTTGTTTGTTTTGATGACGGTTCGGGCGATAAGGCGTTGGAAGAAATATTATTACTGTTGGCACCAAGCCAGGAAGCCCGCCGCAGGCCGCGGGATAAGGTTGTGTTGACACATGTGATAGCTTTGTCACATCTAAGAGCGACGGCTGGATATTAATAGGTTCTCATGGCGTAGGTTCTCAAGGCGGCTGCTGAGGCCAATGGGCTCTTGCATGCCGCGGCATAGTGGGACAGACAGCTTTATTTTATTAGTATATAGATAGAAGGGAACAGTGAAGGTTGGACACACCCCGGGGTGCGGCAGAGTAGCGAGGCACGGCATGCCCAGCACACACCATACGACGTCACTACCATGGTTTATTCATGGTCGACCGATATTTATTTCATCAACAGCGTATTGGGTTTTATCCTCGTTCACACAGAAATCGACATCTCGTACCAAGCAGACGACCACGCAGCGACACGGACTGTCTCTTTATTATGGCGACAGCTACACGGCCTTTTCCCGCCGTTGTCACTCACCCGCACAGTCGGGCAGACGACAGGTGAGAGACGCTGAGCATTGTACTATGGGAATGAAATGAAGTAGGTGTGTTAGGCCGGTTTTGTACAAACAAGGGGTAACCCGGGCCAATAAACCCTCCTGTAACGATGGTGAGTGGATGAAACATGCCCCAGATTAGGTGCCCAGCCCGGGATTCGAACCCAAGACCTATTGATCTGCGGTCTAGTGCGCTAACCACTACACCATGGAGGCTTCCCGCGTTATACTATGGCGTGTCATGCCGACAATTACAATACTAAAGGATGAGAGGGGGGGGGGGGGGTATACATTTATGGTGATGAGAGGGTATCTGACCCACGTTCTATGCTATGTAAGCGTATAGCTGGACAACTAACTTGTCCCTCATAGTCACGTAAATTGTGCAAGTAAACAACATCGCAAACGTTATCATAGAAGGCTGCCTGAATTATTCCCAAGCTACCGGTGCGGGGTCCTGTGTGCTCTGCTAGGCCAGCCCAAGCTACCGGTGCGGGGTCCAGTGTACTCTGGTAGGCCAGCCCAAGCTACCGGTGCGGGGTCCAGTGTACTCTGGTAGGCCAGCCCAAGCTACCGGTGCGGGGTCCAGTGTGCTCTGCTAGGCCAGCCCAAGCTACCGGTGCGGGGTCGAGTGTGACCTGCTGGGCCAGCCCAAGCGGCCGGTGTGTGGTCCAGTGTGCTCTGCTGGGCCAGCCCAAGCGGCCGGTGTGTGGTCCAGTGTGCTCTGCTGGGCCAGCCCAAGCGGCCGGTGTGTGGTCCAGTGTGCTCTGCTGGGCCAGCCCAAGCGGCCGGTGTGTGGTCCAGTGTGCTCTGCTGGGCCAGCCCAAGCGGCCGGTGTGTGGTCCAGTGTGCTCTGCTAGGCCAGCCCAAGCTACCGGTGCGGGGTCCAGTGTGCTCTGCTAGGCCAGCCCAAGCTACTGGTGCGGGGTCCAGTGTGCTCTGCTAGGCCAGCCCAAGCTACCGGTGCGGGGTCCAGTGTGCTCTGCTGGGCCAGCCCAAGCGGCCGGTGTGTGGTCCAGTGTGCTCTGCTGGGCCAGCCCAAGCGGCCGGTGTGTGGTCCAGTGTGCTCTGCTGGGCCAGCCCAAGCGGCCGGTGTGTGGTCCAGTGTGCTCTGCTAGGCCAGCCCAAGCTACTGGTGCGGGGTCCAGTGTGCTCTGCTAGGCCAGCCCAAGCTACCGGTGCGGGGTCCAGTGTGACCTGCTAGGCCAGCCCAAGCTACCGGTGCGGGGTCCAGTGTGACCTGCTAGGCCAGCCCAAGCTACCGGTGCGGGGTCCAGTGTGACCTGCTAGGCCAGCCCAAGCGGCCGGTGCGGGGTCCAGTGTGCTCTGCTGGGCCAGCCCAAGCGGCCGGTGTGTGGTCCAGTGTGCTCTGCTGGGCCAGCCCAAGCGGCCGGTGTGTGGTCCAGTGTGCTCTGCTAGGCCAGCCCAAGCTACTGGTGCGGGGTCCAGTGTGCTCTGCTAGGCCAGCCCAAGCTACCGGTGCGGGGTCCAGTGTGCTCTGCTGGGCCAGCCCAAGCGGCCGGTGTGTGGTCCAGTGTGCTCTGCTGGGCCAGCCCAAGCGGCCGGTGTGTGGTCCAGTGTGCTCTGCTGGGCCAGCCCAAGCGGCCGGTGTGTGGTCCAGTGTGCTCTGCTAGGCCAGCCCAAGCTACTGGTGCGGGGTCCAGTGTGCTCTGCTAGGCCAGCCCAAGCTACCGGTGCGGGGTCCAGTGTGACCTGCTAGGCCAGCCCAAGCTACCGGTGCGGGGTCCAGTGTGACCTGCTAGGCCAGCCCAAGCTACCGGTGCGGGGTCCAGTGTGACCTGCTAGGCCAGCCCAAGCGGCCGGTGCGGGGTCCAGTGTGCTCTGCTGGGCCAGCCCAAGCGGCCGGTGTGTGGTCCAGTGTGCTCTGCTAGGCCAGCCCAAGCTACTGGTGCGGGGTCCAGTGTGCTCTGCTAGGCCAGCCCAAGCTACCGGTGCGGGGTCCAGTGTGACCTGCTAGGCCAGCCCAAGCTACCGGTGCGGAGTCCAGTGTGCTCTGCTAGGCCAGCCCAAGCGGCCGGTGCGGGGTCCAGTGTGCTCTGCTGGGCCAACCCTAGCGGCCGGTGTGTGGTCCAGTGTGCTCTGCTAGGCCAGCCCAAGCTACCGGTGCGGGGTCGAGTGGGACCTGCTGGGCCAGCCCAAGCGGCCGGTGTGTGGTCCAGTGTGCTCTGCTGGGCCAGCCCAAGCTACTGGTGCGGGGTCCAGTGTGCTCTGCTGGGCCAGCCCTAGCGGCCGGTGTGTGGTCCAGTGTGCTCTGCTGGGCCAGCCCTAGCGGCCGGTGTGTGGTCCAGTGTGCTCTGCTGGGCCAGCCCTAGCGGCCGGTGTGTGGTCCAGTGTGCTCTGCTGGGCCAGCCCAAGCGGCCGGTGTGTGGTCCAGTGTGCTCTGCTAGGCCAGCCCAAGCTACCGGTGCGGGGTCGAGTGGGACCTGCTGGGCCAGCCCAAGCTACCGGTGCGGGGTCCAGTGTGACCTGCTAGGCCAGCCCAAGCTACCGGTGCGGGGTCCAGTGTGACCTGCTAGGCCAGCCCAAGCTACCGGTGCGGGGTCCAGTGTGACCTGCTAGGCCAGCCCAAGCTACCGGTGCGGGGTCCAGTGTGACCTGCTAGGCCAGCCCAAGCTACCGGTGCGGGGTCCAGTGTGACCTGCTAGGCCAGCCCAAGCTACCGGTGCGGGGTCCAGTGTGACCTGCTAGGCCAGCCCAAGCTACCGGTGCGGGGTCCAGTGTGACCTGCTAGGCCAGCCCAAGCTACCGGTGCGGGGTCTAGTGTGCTCTGCTAGGCCAGCCCAAGCGGCCGGTGCGGGGTCCAGTGTGCTCTGCTGGGCCAGCCCTAGCGGCCGGTGTGTGGTCCAGTGTGCTCTGCTAGGCCAGCCCAAGCTACCGGTGCGGGGTCGAGTGGGACCTGCTGGGCCAGCCCAAGCGGCCGGTGTGTGGTCCAGTGTGCTCTGCTGGGCCAGCCCAAGCTACTGGTGCGGGGTCCAGTGTGCTCTGCTGGGCCAGCCCTAGCGGCCGGTGTGTGGTCCAGTGTGCTCTGCTGGGCCAGCCCTAGCGGCCGGTGTGTGGTCCAGTGTGCTCTGCTGGGCCAGCCCTAGCGGCCGGTGTGTGGTCCAGTGTGCTCTGCTGGGCCAGCCCAAGCGGCCGGTGTGTGGTCCAGTGTGCTCTGCTAGGCCAGCCCAAGCTACCGGTGCGGGGTCGAGTGGGACCTGCTGGGCCAGCCCAAGCTACCGGTGCGGGGTCCAGTGTGACCTGCTAGGCCAGCCCAAGCTACCGGTGCGGGGTCCAGTGTGACCTGCTAGGCCAGCCCAAGCTACCGGTGCGGGGTCCAGTGTGACCTGCTAGGCCAGCCCAAGCTACCGGTGCGGGGTCCAGTGTGCTCTGCTAGGCCAGCCCAAGCTACCGGTGCGGGGTCCAGTGTGACCTGCTAGGCTAGCCCAAGCTACCGGTGCGGGGTCCAGTGTGACCTGCTAGGCCAGCCCAAGCTACCGGTGCGGGGTCGAGTGGGACCTGCTGGGCCAGCCCAAGCTACCGGTGCGGGGTCCAGTGTGACCTGCTAGGCCAGCCCAAGCTACCGGTGCGGGGTCCAGTGTGACCTGCTAGGCCAGCCCAAGCTACCGGTGCGGGGTCCAGTGTGCTCTGCTAGGCCAGCCCAAGCTACCGGTGCGGGGTCGAGTGTGACCTGCTAGGCCAGCCCAAGCTTCCGGTGCGGGGTCGAGTGTGCTCTGCTAGGCCAGCCCAAGCTACCGGTGCGGGGTTCGAATCCCAGCTGCCAATGGCTGTGTAGGATAAAGACCCTATGCCTCCCTCGCAAAGAGTAGGGGGTTGTTCCCGAAGACATGAGCCCCTCTCCACCATGACCCTCCCCATTGCCGCGATATGTTAAAGCGTCCTACATAACACAGTTCATCAATCAATGCATCAATCAGGCTCCTCAAGGGTACAGAGAGGGTTTACGGCGCACACCTCTCTATCTCCGTGCATCTGGACACCTCTCGGCGGGCGGCAGGGCTTCTGCGGGTCCACTCGCTTGGACGCGTTTTGCGACGAGAAAGTTGAGATGCGCCAAAGCTGTTGAGACGATAAGCAGAAACAGATCTCAAGAGAAGCAAGGATGAGTTTTTAGATCCATAAGGGCCAACGTGAGCAAAAGGGGAGAGGAGGCAGGTGGCAAATTCACATCAGAACCCACTTAAAATCCATAATATGTCAACCCGCATAGCCTAAGCAACAGTCGGCGAGAGTTTAGCCATGTACAATTATGACAGTAGTGGCCGATCCCTTGTCTTTGTGCCAACTCCAGAACGGTTTCAGTGTAATGGACGGTGGGCTAGCCCCAGAAGAACGCTCCCCGCACACAGCAATCGTCCATGCCTTCACAATGACGTCACGGAGAATCCCGGAAGTGGTACCCGGTGAGACCTAGTTGGGGCCTTGTGAGAGTTCTCCTGGTCATATTGGATTCCATGCCGGGATCCATTATCTGCAGTACTATAGTAACAACCAGGCGTGAGGTGCACGCGGGCTTCACTGTACTGACGGCCGGCGAACACGTGGAATAACACCCGTTAACTTTAAGTACAGTCCAAAAGCTTGTAAACAACGCGCACCAGTATTGCCAGGTTCAATCAATTGACACCGACGGTTTTCAAGGTCATATATTGCACGTTCGCATGCCTCCGACACCGGGTTGCCCGGCCCACTTCACCTGGTAAATACCGTGGTGTCCCAGCTCTCATGCAGTAACACCCAAGCGCTACAGCGCTTCGTCGGCGGCTATCCAGGGTAATAGTCATTGCCGGTGCGGAGTACACGGGGGAGAAACTTACAGCAGCAAATGCGTTTCGGTTGGGGTAAATCCTTGATCAAGCAACAGGGACTAACTATAGCGGGCGCTACACTCCCAGGAACACGATTCTGTTAGAGATAAAAATACTTTTTGGCAAAAACGCTCACACACAAAACTCCGTATACGCAATTAACTTTGCACAGATATATATTTAGATTAATGGTATATACCATTAATCTAAATATATCTCTGTGCAAAGTTTGATATTGATATATATATATACAATTTAGAATCATGGCAGAGCATTGTCAAGCTCCGGGGAGTCACTGGGGACCTGCGGGCACTCGAGATGTCCAACGATTGCCTGCCAACAACAGTGTGATCTGTGACGATACTCGCCCATCAATACCGTGATCACCGCTGAAGCATGAGCTGTGATCACTATTAACATAAAGTACATCCCCTACACATCAGCTGTGATCAGATTAAAAGTCAACTCAATTGAATACTAACGTTCACCGAGTTAAAAGTCAACTCAATGGAATACTAACGTTCACTGAGTTCAAAGTCAACACAATTGAATACTAACGTTCACCGAGTGAAAAGTCAACACAGAATGAATCCTAACGTTTACTGAGTGAAGTCAACACAGCTTAAAATTCGCGCATCAATGGCATCTCGCGCAGTTAATCTGATCTGTTGAAGCCTAGTGGAACCATGACAGCAACAATATCAGCATCTTATATACAGTGGACTACCGGGTATACAACCACTCAAAACCATCTGGCGACCACAAGATCCAGCCAAATTAAAGGGCCCCAGAGGGGCTTTTTCGACACGGCGACACGGCGAATTTTAAAATCGACAACGCGACATTGGGGTTATCTTAGAATCGACATGCGACATAAGACTTAGCGACAAGCGACATGAAACCTTTCTTAAAATCGACACGCGACATAGGCCTTTTCTTAAAATCGACACACGACATGGACCTTTTCTTAAAATCGACACGCGACATGGCTACCCCCCCTCAGGGGTCCTAATTAAATGCGGCAGCAAGACATTTCAGATTGAAGTGGAGTCCATGCGCCAAGAACAATATCGTTCACTGCACACGCTGCCTCTATGGAGCACACCCAACAGGTCAGACGGCCAACGAGAAGAGAGAAAAAGGTACAATCTAGAAGCGTCTTTGGATTTTAATGAATGCATTGTCCAGTCTTTCACGTGGCAAGTCCCTGGATGGCGGAGAGGTCCTATTCACTACGACGCCATATCACGACCATGTCTCATACAGTAGGACGCCATATCACGGCCATGTCTCATACAGTAGGACGCCATATCACGGCCATGTCTCATACAGTAGGACGCCATATCACGGCCATGTCTCATACAGTAGGACGCCATACCACGGCCATGTCTCATACAGTAGGACGCCATATCACGGCCATGTCTCATACAGTAGGACGCCATATCACGGCCATGTCTCATACAGTAGGACGCCATACCACGGCCATGTCTCATACAGTAGGACGCCATATCACGGCCATGTCTCATACAGTAGGACGCCATATCACGGCCATGTCTCATACAGTAGGACGCCATATCACGGCCATGTCTCATACAGTAGGACGCCATATCACGGCCATGTCTCATACAGTAGGACGCCATATCACGGCCATGTCACATACAGTAGGACGCCATATCACGGCCATGTCTCATACAGTAGGACGCCATATCACGGCCATGTCTCATGCAGTAGGACGCCATATCACGGCCATGTCTCATACAGTAGGACGCCATATCACGGCCATGTCTCATGCAGTAGGACGCCATATCACGGCCATGTCTCATACAGTAGGACGCCATATCACGGCCATGTCTCACACAGTAGGACGCCATATCACGACCATGTCTCATACAGCAGGACGCCATACCACGGCCATGTCTCATGCAGTAGGACGCCATATCACGGCCATGTCTCGTACAGTAAGACGCCATATCACGGCCATGTCTCATACAGTAGGACGCCATATCACGGCCATGTCTCATACAGTAGGACGCCATATCACGGCCATGTCTCATACAGTAGGACGCCATATCACGGCCATGTCTCATACAGTAGGACACCATATCACGGCCATGTCTCATACAGTAGGAGGCCATATCACGGCCATGTATCATACAGTAGGACGCCATATCCCGGCCATGTCTCATACAGTAGGACGCCATATCACGGCCATGTCTCATACAGTAGGACACCATATCACGGCCATGTCTCATACAGTAGGACGCCATATCACGGCCATGTCTCATACAGTAGGACGCCATATCACGGCCATGTCTCATGCAGTAGGACGCCATATCACGGCCATGTCTCATACAGTAGGACGCCATATCACGGCCATGTCTCATAGAGTAGGACGCCATATCACGGCCATGTCTCATAGAGTAGGACGCCATATCACGGCCATGTCTCATGCAGTAGGACGCCATATCACGGCCATGTCTCATACAGTAGGACGCCATATCACGGCCATGTCTTATACAGTAGGACGCCATATCACGGCCATGTCTCATACAGTAGGACGCCATACCACGGCCATGTCTCATACAGTAGGACGCCATATCACGGCCATGTCTGATACAGTAGGACGCCATATCTCGGTCAGTGTCTCATACAGTAGGACGCCATATCACGGCCATGTCTCATACAGTAGGACGCCATATTACGGCCATGTCTCATACAGTAGGACGCCATATCACGGCCATGTCTCATGCAGTAGGACGCCATATCACGGCCATGTCTCATGCAGTAGGACGCCATATCACGGCCATGTCTTATACAGTAGGACGCCATATCACGGCCATGTCTCATGCAGTAGGACGCCATATCACGGCCATGTCTCATGCAGTAGGACGCCATATCACGGCCATGTCTTATACAGTAGGACGCCATATCACGGCCATGTCTCATACAGTAGGACGCCATACCACGGCCATGTCTCATACAGTAGGACGCCATATCACGGCCATGTCTGATACAGTAGGACGCCATATCTCGGTCAGTGTCTCATACAGTAGGACGCCATATCACGGCCATGTCTCATACAGTAGGACGCCATATTACGGCCATGTCTCATACAGTAGGAGGCCATATCACGGCCATGTCTCATGCAGTAGGACGCCATATCACGGCCATGTCTCATGCAGTAGGACGCCATATCACGATCATGTCTCAAACTGTAGGACGCCATATCACGGCCATGTCTCATACAGTAGGACGCCATATCACGGCCATGTCTCATACAGTAGGACGCCATATCACGGCCATGTCTCATACAGTAGGACGCCATATCACGGCTATGTCTCATACAGTAGGACGCCATATCAGGGCCATGTCTCATACAGTAGGACGCCATATCACGGCCATATCTCATACAGTAGGACGCCATATCAGGGCCATATCTCATACAGTAGGACGCCATATCAGGGCCATGTCTCATACAGTAGGACGCCATATCACGGCCATGTCTCATGCAGTAGGACGCCATATCACGGCCATGTCTCATACAGTAGGACACCTAATCTGGGGCATGTTTCATTCCTTCATCCTTCATCGTCCCGGGAGGTTCCTTGGCCCAATTTAGCCTGTATGTGCACAAAAGTGGCCTAAAACACCAACATTTCATTTCATTTCATTTCATACAGTAGGACGCCATATCACGGCCATGTCTCATGCAGTAGGACGCCATATCACGGCCATGTCTCATACAGTAGGACGCCATATCACGGCCATGTCTCATGCAGTAGGACGCCATATCACGGCCATGTCTCATACAGTAGAACGCCATATCACGGCCATGTCTCATGCAGTAGGACGCCATATCACGGCCATGTCTCATACAGTAGGACGCCATATCACGGCCATGTCTCATGCAGTAGGACGCCATATCACGGCCATGCCTCATGCAGTAGGACGCCATATTACGGCCATGTCTCATACAGTAGGACGCCATATCACGGCCATGTCTCATACAGTAGGAAGCCATACCACGGCCATGTCTCATACAGTAGGACGCCATATCACGGCCATGTCTCATACAGTAGGACGCCATATCACGGCCATGTCTCATACAGTAGGACGCCATATCACGGCCATGTCTCATGCAGTAGGACGCCATATCACGGCCATGTCTCATGCAGTAGGACGCCATATCACGGCCATGCCTCATGCAGTAGGACGCCATATCACGGCCATGTCTCATACAGTAGGACGCCATATCACGGCCATGTCTCATACAGTAGGACGCCATATCACGGCCATGTCTCATACAGTAGGACGCCATATCACGGCCATGTCTCATACAGTAGGACGCCATATCACGGCCATGTCTCATGCAGTAGGACGCCATATCACGGCCATGTCTCATACAGTAGGACGCCATATCACGGCCATGTCTCATACAGTAGGACGCCATATCAGGGCCATGTCTCATACAGTAGGACGCCATATCACGGCCATGTCTCATACAGTAGGACGCCATATCACGGCCATGTCTCATGCAGTAGGCCGCCATATCACGGCCATGTCTCATACAGTGGGACGCCATATCACGGCCATGTCTCATACAGTAGGAGGCCATATCACGGCCATGTCTCATGCAGTAGGCCGCCATATCACGGCCATGTCTCATACAGTAGGACGCCATATCCCGGCCATGTCTCATGCAGTAGGACGCCATATCACGGCCATGTCTCATACAGTAGGACGCCATATCACGGCCATGTCTCATACTGTAGGACGCCATATCACGGCCATGTCTCATACAGTAGGACGCCATATCACGGCCATGTCTCATACAGTAGGACGCCATATCACGGCCATGTCTCATACAGTAGGACGCCATATCACGGCCATGTCTCATACAGTAGGACGCCATATCACGGCCATGTCTCATGCAGTAGGACGCCATATCACGGCCATGTCTCATACAGTAGGACGCCATATCACGGCCATGTCTCATGCAGTAGGACGCCATATCACGGCCATGTATCATACAGTAGGACGCCATATCACGGCCATGTCTCATACAGTAGGACGCCATATCACGGCCATGTCTCATACAGTAGGACGCCATATCACGGTCATGTCTCATACAGTAGGACGCCATATCACGGCCATGTCTCATGCAGTAGGACGCCATATCACGGCCATGTCTCATACAGTAGGACGCCATATCACGGCCATGTCTCATAGAGTAGGACGCCATATCACGGCCATGTCTCATAGAGTAGGACGCCATATCACGGCCATGTCTCATGCAGTAGGACGCCATATCACGGCCATGTCTCATACAGTAGGACGCCATATCACGGCCATGTCTCATGCAGTAGGCCGCCATATCACGGCCATGTCTCATACAGTAGGACGCCATATCACGGCCATGTCTCATGCAGTAGGACGCCATATCACGGCCATGTCTCACACAGTAGGAGGCCATATCACGGCCATGTCTCATACAGTAGGAGGCCATATCACGGCCATGTCTCATGCAGTAGGACGCCATATCACGGCCATGTCTCATGCAGTAGGACGCCATATCACGGCCATGTCTCATGCAGTAGGAGGCCATTTCACGGCCATGTCTCATACAGTAGGACGCCATATCACGGCCATGTCTCATACAGTAGGACGCCATATCACGGCCATGTCTCATGCAGTAGGACGCCATATCACGGCCATGTCTCATACAGTAGGACGCCATATCACGGCCATGTCTCATACAGTAGGACGCCATATCACGGCCATGTCTCATACAGTAGGACGCCATGTCTCATACAGTAGGACGCCATATCACGGCCATGTCTCATGCAGTAGGACGACATGTCTCATACAGTAGGACGCCATGTCTCATACAGTAGGACGCCATGTCTCATACAGTAGGACGCCATATCACGGCCATGTCTCATGCAGTAGGCCGCCATATCACGGCCATGTCTCATACAGTAGGACGCCATATCACGGACATGTCTCATACAGTAGGACGCCATATCACGGCCATGTCTCATACAGTAGGACGCCATATCACGGCCATGTCTCATACAGTAGGACGCCATATCACGGCCATGTTCATACAGTAGGACGCCATATCACGGCCATGTCTCATACAGTAGGACGCCATATCACGGCCATGTCTCATACAGTAGGAGGCCATATCACGGCCATGTCTCATGCAGTAGGCCGCCATATCACGGCCATGTCTCATACAGTAGGACGCCATATCCCGGCCATGTCTCATGCAGTAGGACGCCATATCACGGCCATGTCTCATACAGTAGGACGCCATATCACGGCCATGTCTCATACAGTAGGACGCCATATCACGGCCATGTCTCATGCAGTAGGACGCCATATCACGGCCATGTCTCATACAGTAGGACGCCATATCACGGCCATGTCTCATGCAGTAGGACGCCATATCACGGCCATGTATCATACAGTAGGACGCCATATCACGGCCATGTCTCATACAGTAGGACGCCATATCACGGCCATGTCTCATACAGTAGGACGCCATATCACGGTCATGTCTCATACAGTAGGACGCCATATCACGGCCATGTCTCATGCAGTAGGACGCCATATCACGGCCATGTCTCATACAGTAGGACGCCATATCACGGCCATGTCTCATAGAGTAGGACGCCATATCACGGCCATGTCTCATAGAGTAGGACGCCATATCACGGCCATGTCTCATGCAGTAGGACGCCATATCACGGCCATGTCTCATACAGTAGGACGCCATATCACGGCCATGTCTCATGCAGTAGGCCGCCATATCACGGCCATGTCTCATACAGTAGGACGCCATATCACGGCCATGTCTCATGCAGTAGGACGCCATATCACGGCCATGTCTCACACAGTAGGAGGCCATATCACGGCCATGTCTCATACAGTAGGAGGCCATATCACGGCCATGTCTCATGCAGTAGGACGCCATATCACGGCCATGTCTCATGCAGTAGGACGCCATATCACGGCCATGTCTCATGCAGTAGGAGGCCATTTCACGGCCATGTCTCATACAGTAGGACGCCATATCACGGCCATGTCTCATACAGTAGGACGCCATATCACGGCCATGTCTCATGCAGTAGGACGCCATATCACGGCCATGTCTCATACAGTAGGACGCCATATCACGGCCATGTCTCATACAGTAGGACGCCATATCACGGCCATGTCTCATACAGTAGGACGCCATGTCTCATACAGTAGGACGCCATATCACGGCCATGTCTCATGCAGTAGGACGACATGTCTCATACAGTAGGACGCCATGTCTCATACAGTAGGACGCCATGTCTCATACAGTAGGACGCCATATCACGGCCATGTCTCATGCAGTAGGCCGCCATATCACGGCCATGTCTCATACAGTAGGACGCCATATCACGGACATGTCTCATACAGTAGGACGCCATATCACGGCCATGTCTCATACAGTAGGACGCCATATCACGGCCATGTCTCATACAGTAGGACGCCATATCACGGCCATGTCTCATACAGTAGGACGCCATATCACGGCCATGTCTCATACAGTAGGACGCCATATCACGGCCATGTTCATACAGTAGGACGCCATATCACGGCCATGTCTCATACAGTAGGACGCCATATCACGGCCATGTCTCATACAGTAGGACGCCATATCACGGCCATGTCTCATACAGTAGGACGCCATATCACGGCCATGTCTCATATAGTAGGACGCCATATCACGGCCATGTCTCACACAGTAGGACGCCATATCACGGCCATGTCTCATACAGTAGGACGCCATATCACGGCCATGTCTCATGCAGTAGGACGCCATAACACGGCCATGTCTCATACAGTAGGACGCCATATCACGGCCATGTCTCATACAGTAGGACGCCATATCACGGCCATGTCTCATACAGTAGGACGCCATATCACGGCCATGTCTCATGCAGTAGGCCGTGGGAATGACTGCGACCGCTGGACGGGACCCCATTAACGATTAAAGAGAGCAGGGGGACATTAATCAGACCCCTGTCGTTAACACACCCAATGGGGAAATGTCCAGACCAAACATATTCCTACCCCTCAAACATGATGGTGACATGTCCAGACCAAACATCTTCCTGCGCTTCAAACATGACGGGGAAATGTCCAGACCAAACATATTCCTACGCCTCAAACATGATGGGGAAATGTCCAGACAAAACATCTTCCTGCGCCTCAAACATGATGGGGAAATGTCCAGACCAAACATCTTCCTGCGCCTCAAACATGATGGGGAAATGTCCAGACCAAACATCTTCATACGCCTCAAACATGACGGGGAAATGTCCAGACCAAACATATTCCTACGCCTCAAACATGATGGGGAAATGTCCAGACAAAACATCTTCCTGCGCCTCAACATGATGGGGAAATGTCCAGACCAAACATCTTCCTGCGCCTCAAACATGATGGGGAAATGTCCAGACCAAACATCTTCCTACGCCTCAAACATGACGGGGAAACGCCCAGACAAGTCTCCTTTCTACATTGTTGGTACCCTTCGGTTTGTCACGGTGTTACCTAAACAGACTAGGGCCTGCTACTAAATAATTGGAATAAAAAAAATGGTCAGCCACTTATGTTAGCATTATCTTTAATATATTGAAAATAAACTCACATTTAAGATAATATAAAAGCAAAACTGCTGAAGACAAAGTTCTACAATTTGTCCAATGCAGACCTCTTATCTATACATAGGTCTGTACAGTTGCGGCATTCTGTCGGTTAGCTCAAGTACAAGCAAGTGCAAGATGTTTACTGCACCTTAATTGTAGGTTTAGAATGCTTCATGTACACATGGAGTGTACTCATCAGTACTTCGCTTATTTCAAAGCCAGCGCAGAAACAGTTTGACCTAAACTTCAAAAGCATTCACACTGCTACCTGTCTGTTGGTCCCATGAACTCGCAACTAAGCAACAGGACAAAGCAGGAAACATTCATATTCTTCACGACACACTGAATACATGTAGCATCTTGGTATTCAACTAGTGTACAATAAACAAAGCAAAAAATTATCAACAGGATGATCTCTTTGGAGGAGTCTCACACTTCATAGGTCATTCTGACTACTCATAATTCATGTGCCGCTGCAATGCAAAAGGTCAAGACGTTAACCTGGTGCTGAATTTTCTCTTTGATTCCATGACTAAGCAGGGCATTAATAAGGGGTCAACTGAGGGCCAGGCCAAGTTTAAGGGGTCCTCAGTTTAAGGGGTCAATTGAGGGCCAGGGCAAGAAATATCCCAGTAATATTAGAAGGGATCCATGCATGCTATCAAGTTTAGGCTGCAATGAATTTTTACTTCACTTTTTCCAGAACTATATAAATAAATATGAAAGAGGGCTAAAACCTTAAAGCAATAATAAGGATGGCAGGGCATGTGGCATAGACGATTAAAGACACCTCAGTTTCCCAGATGACCAAGTGGAGCTCACCCATTATATAATTATAAACATGAGTGACCCAGGAGTACCAAAGACCAATTACTGCTTCTGTTACTACCGGTAATTCAGACTGGTTCTTGGCCATTTATTGCACCAGTAACTTCAAAGCATGAAAATAAAACCATCTCAAGAGAGACAAAAAGATAGGGACACACAGGGTAAAAGCGACCTGAAGTTGCCAGCATATGCTGTCATAAGTGTACCAGAGTAAACAGAGCCATCAATGCAATACGAAAACAATGTCACCGTGCTATACTAACATCAGAATACTGGTGGCTTGATGATATTGATAAACAGTTGTAGTTCATGTACATCTTCAGGCCAGAGTATTAGCTTAATATTACCAGCCAAAATTAGACAAGAAAAGGGTTTGGTGTATAGGGTACCAAAAATATTGCACCAGCTAATCACGTTGTCACATTTTGAACACACAATTTAGAATTCAATAAACAGCAGCAGTTCTCATTTTCATATGAAATGTGACATGGTGTCCAAAGGCCCTTTTACTAGTGGGTAAACAGCAGCTGAGTGCCTGCCTGCCTGAGAAATTGCCTACCCATCCGGCTGGCGGCAGTTCTCTGGCTAATACCCTGCTTCAGGCATTGTGGGTTGATACTCAATAAAAGCCATGTAACTGATTAGTTAAGTGTAAGGTACCATTTCAGATAGCTCATGCATGCAGGGGTAGGATTTGAGGTTTTTCAGGTGTACGTTCTAGCCGACATCCAGTCAAACCGAAATTAAACAATGTCTGCATTCTACAATTGTTATGTTATGATTGCAGAGTTCTTCCACTGTCCCCCCACCTATGATAATCTCATCTGGCTCATGAAGCCAATTACTCTGGCACCAATTGGTGAACCACTGTCTCATTGCGCTTACCTGGTATAAAGTTTCTGTCTGGCCCACTTAGTCTAAGACAACAGCTGTATCAAGTTACACCATCGACTGCCGCTTCACAAACAATGCCCAGTCATTCAACGAGTCAAGTCAAAATTGGGCACCACGCCAATGATGAGGATGGGCCCCTGACACCACTCCTTCCCTACAATGATGAGGATGGGCCCCTGACACCACTCCTGCCCTACAATGATGAGGATGGGCCCCTGACACCACTCCTGCCCTACAATGATGAGGATGGGCCCCTGACACCACTCCTGCCCTACAATGATGAGGATGGGCCCCTGACACCACTCCTGCCCTACAATGATGAGGATGGGCCCCTGACACCACTCCCTCCCTACAATGATGAGGATGGGCCCCTGACACCACTCCCTCCCTACAATGATGAGGATGGGCCCCTGACACCACTCCCTCCCTACAATGATGAGGATGGGCCCCTGACACCACTCCTGCCCTACAATGATGAGGATGGGCCCCTGACACCACTCCCTCCCTACAATGATGAGGATGGGCCCCTGACACCACTCCTGCCCTACAATGATGAGGATGGGCCCCTGACACCACTCCTGCCCTACAATGATGAGGATGGGCCCCTGACACCACTCCTGCCCTACAATGATGAGGATGGGCCCCTGACACCACTCCCTCCCTACAATGATGAGGATGGGCCCCTGACACCACTCCTGCCCTACAATGATGAGGATGGGCCCCTGACACCACTCCTTCCCTACAATGATGAGGATGGGCCCCTGACACCACTCCTGCCCTACAATGATGAGGATGGGCCCCTGACACCACTCCTGCCCTACAATGATGAGGATGGGCCCCTGACACCACTCCTGCCCTACAATGATGAGGATGGGCCCCTGACACCACTCCTGCCCTACAATGATGAGGATGGGCCCCTGACACCACTCCCTCCCTACAATGATGAGGATGGGCCCCTGACACCACTCCCTCCCTACAATGATGAGGATGGGCCCCTGACACCACTCCCTCCCTACAATGATGAGGATGGGCCCCTGACACCACTCCCTCCCTACAATGATGAGGATGGGCCCCTGACACCACTCCTGCCCTACAATGATGAGGATGGGCCCCTGACACCACTCCTTCCCTACAATGATGAGGATGGGCCCCTGACACCACTCCTGCCCTACAATGATGAGGATGGGCCCCTGACACCACTCCTGCCCTACAATGATGAGGATGGGCCCCTGACACCACTCCTGCCCTACAATGATGAGGATGGGCCCCTGACACCACTCCTGCCCTACAATGATGAGGATGGGCCCCTGACACCACTCCCTCCCTACAATGATGAGGATGGGCCCCTGACACCACTCCCTCCCTACAATGATGAGGATGGGCCCCTGACACCACTCCTTCCCAACAATGATGAGGATGGGCCCCTGACACCACTCCTTCTCTACAAATGCAACATAGCTTCACTGACCATGCGACACATCAACCAATTATATAAACAACTCCTAATCTGCTGGGTGTTAATCTGGTGCCGCTGAAACTGTGTTCTGAGTATCTATCAAAGAAACATGCATCGCCTTTGACAACCAGCATTAGCACATGAAGCAACTTATTGCTTTAAGGCATTGTAGTTGGTGTGAACGCTGAGTTAATGCAACTGCAGGCAATAGCTAACAATCCACTTTCAGTACATGTTTTAATCTCTCGATGATATCAACATGCCTCACACGAAGCGAAATCTGAAACAGCTAGCTTAAATATATTTCAAATGCAGCATCAAGCACAGTGCTTCAACGCGTAGTCAAATTTTGACCCGAAAGGTGAGACTTATACACCAATAGTACTTATACCAAAGAAATTATAGTATCCAGAAGCTAATACACATTCAGTGTCTTTTCCTTGTTTTTTATCCTTTTATATGAGATTAAATCATAATTTTTATTTTTAAATTTAGTTCACTTGAAGACTTTCAAATTAAACTGATTTCATACACTGTGTAAATATCCTATATATATCCTGAAGTTTGATGACACATTACATAAAAAAGCCATACTTTCCCACACAAAATGCACCATTTTAGCCAAGTGGCGTAACAACTAAGACAACTGGAATCTTATACATTTTAATCCAATCATTTTAATTTATTTTTTATAGATAGTGTACAGAGCAGTAATTGCACTGGTACAAGTGATTGCTTGCTTACTTGTATCAATAGATATCTATAATTTTATTGATATAATCAATACATATCTATAATTTTATTGAAATAATCAATACATATCTATAACCTATAATCTTATAGATACAAACTTTAGAGATATCATATAAAATAGCAGTTAGCACAACCGGTTTTGAAGGTGGACTTGATTGGTTGGTTGGTTAATCAGGACGCTTTAACCACTTTTGGTCATATCGCGTCAATGGGAGACAGAAGGGAGAGTGGAGCCATGTGCCCGGGGGTAACCCCCTACTCTTTACGAAGAAAGACATGGGATCTTTATCCTGCGACCACACAGACATGGCCACAGCAGGGCTCGAACCACCGACCCACGTGCTGTTAGGCTCTCAGTTGACCAGAGCACTCAATGCGAGCACTCTAGCCCACTGAGCTGTCGGGCCGGCCCCGAAGGTGGACTTGAGATTAGGCAGATACCAGTATTTGCACAGATACTGATGATTGCCCACTGGCAGAAATACACTTTCGTTATTTTATTCATATAAATTTCTGTCTAAACGTTGACCAGAAAGTAGCCTGAAAATAAGATGCATTACTGTAGTAAGAGTTGGAAAAGGGACAATACATATTATTATCCCTGTCCAAACTGTCTTACAACATTAACATCCAGCTTTCAGTATACCAGGCAGATGCCTTGATTATATTTAATAGCCATGCAAGTAGCCCAGTGAACTTGACCCTTCTGACAACAAGCTGATAGGCAGAAGGGTCAAGCAATACACATGGTTAAAAAAGTAGTAATGCATATAACCCAGCTGACTTCGATGAATGATTATCGATTATGACAACGAGCCTACCTCTCTAACTCGCCTTGACCTTCTTCTTTACACATTACTTGGACCCTAGGATGCATTTATTTTAAAGTTTGCTCTCTATTACTTGCACATGAATGATATTTTCATCGGTTGTTAACGGCTTTCCTCTCTGACGCTTCAAATTTGACCAGGCAATAAAACAGACATCATCCGCACGGCGGCGCAGCTAATTGCATCAAAAATGCATGCACGAATATAGACACACAATGAGAATTAGTGGCGCTGGGTAATGCAATGCTACTTTTTTGACTATATGTATGGCATGGCCCTTACACCCCTGTTAAGGTTAAGGTTGTGAAGGTCATGCATCAGGGCTACCATGCAAGCTAACCTTGATATAAATTTTGTAAGAGTCTAAGCAATCTATATATTATTTTAACCATCTTTGTTTAGTACGCAATCACTGGTTAAAATTACTGTCATACAATATTTAGTATTACGTAAATGACATCTCTAAAAATATATTAATAATGATATTGTATAGAGTTTTATACCATGCACTACTGCTACATCAGTCGTATAGTAAACATACCTTGAAATGGAAACAAATGAACTGGGAGTGATGAAGCCCCCATAAATCCACCCCCTCCCCTCGCTCCCCCAACAGCAGGGGCGCTGAGGGGGGGACCTGGGGAGTCATCAGGGGTGCTCGCGTCTGAGTCCAGAGCCCCTGCCCCATGGGATCCCCCATTACTGGTGGGTATACTCAAAGGATGTCCTGAATGTGCCCCATTCTGCACACTGCCTAAACTTCTGGTCCGGCCCCTGGGGTTCCCCATACCCCCAGACGTGCTCGCGCCAACAGCCAAACCAGCTGCCGAGGAGCCGTTTGACACTGCGTCACCAGCGTTTGAGTAGGTCCTCCCTCGCGGACCTGGGGTGCTTTGTTTGCCTCCCATCTTGAAATAATGTGCTCTAGAAGGCTTCGTTTATCCAAGAAACAGTAATCCACCGCTTGTTCTGGTCCAAGGAAAACGAACGAGGGCACATAATGGCTGCATCACGATAACCACTTTGTGTCAAATTCCGCCATGTTTCTGTTTTCCTTTCTATGTTGATATACATGACGTAATTGGACCATGTGACCTCTTGGGGAATCACTTCCGTTTGGAGCGTCTGCTAATTGCTGGCTGGAGCGACCAAGGCCTTTGGAGCGACGGTCAAATATATCGATCCTAAATCCGGCCAGTACCATCAAAGAGTTTATATACATAGTACCACAATATATATATCTATGATTTGTAGCGCCCTAGTTTTTTTTAATGTTTTGCAAAACATTTAGGACCGTTTTCGTATATGACGCCACATTATTGCATAGACTTTACGGCCCAGCCATTTCTCTCACACCGCCGTGGCCCGTGCCGCCGCAGATGGGGAAGATAGCCTATATTCAGCCACGTTTTAACCACTATTGTCGAAGAAGGACTGGAGATCTTTATCCTGCGACCACACAGACATGGCTACAGCGGGGCGCGATCGTTCGAACGACCGATCCACGTGCCGTTAGGCTCTCCGGCAGGGTGTGCGTGTGGAGGGGAGGGGGCGGAAGAGGTGAATACATGATATAAATTGCCGATTGATCTCGACGGTCGGCTAGATCTTATATTTCATTCCCAGTTCACGAAAAAATATTTTCCGCATTCCCAGTTCACGGAAACGTATTTTCCTCATTCCCAGTTCACGGTGAAATGAACAGTCCGTTCCCCGAGGAACGTAAATACCCCCCCCCCCCCCCCCACCCACCAACTCTCAGGTGACCAGAGCACTCAAGGATCCCGGAGTTAGGATACACTTGGCTAAACTCATGCGGAAAGTATAAATGATAGATCTAGTATATCCTGGTGTTTAATTTTTTATTAAATGCTTTTCCTTCCTATGTATATTTTTTCAATATGATTTGGTTTTATTATTAAGGTCATGCATGTCTACTTCTTTTATAGAATTTTATAATGAGAATGAAATGAAGAAATGAGACGTTGGCGTGTAAGGCTGTGTTGTGCACATAAAGGCTACATTCACTGGGCCAAGGAACCTCCCGAGACAATGAATATGATTGGATCAAACATGTCCCATATGCCTATATATATGTACCTTGAATATTTTTTGTCGCTTTGGGGCTTAATGGCACTTTCAGGTTGTATCGTACCAGTTTGCATGGGCTTACAGCTAGCATTTTCTTTATCGAACTGTATCGCAAGAAATGGTGAAGAATTTCTGTGATCTGATCATCTCATGCGCCAGGATTTCCGACAATAGGAGACAAAACTCGATAGTTAGATAATACCAATAGAGTATTTCGCCTCACCACTTGCGACCATCTCTCTCCCCACCCACTCAAACGCTTTTCCAGAGACATATTGAGCGCGGTAGCAGATCTAAAGGTAATAAACCCTGATCAGACTGCCCTGGTCAAACCATTCACAATCCAGAGAAAAGCGGCATCATACAAACACACATTACATAGAGTAGAATTGTTGCTTTGTTTTTTAGTAAAGGAAAATATTCTTGTTGATCAGAAATGAAAGAAAAACAACTGCGGCCCAATCATGCAAGGATAAACACCATATATTGAGATTTTTGCCATTTCATTATCATATTAGTAACATTATGGTTATACATGTACATATACATATACATTATTAAAACTACATGCGCTATCTAGTTGTCACATGTCTGTAGGAATGTGAAAAGCCTAAAAACGGCCATTAAAGCCAAATGCACAGGTATTGTATCTACATTTTTATTTCTGTCAAACTCCGATAGAAGCATCAGGGTTATACAGTTATCGTGGTGCTTCATTTTCACCAATGCATCATGATATACAATTACCAAAGTCTGTGCAATAAAGGTAAACACATGAAATGTACTTCCATTACCATCTATGTATGGTACGACTGTAATGACACCCTCTTCCGCATACGATAATAATTACCGAACTGCACAGAAACAACAAAATGGTGAAGTTTATTAGAATTAGGCAACGTTGTAAAACGAGCTTATCATCTTATTCTTTTCCGTGCTTGAATCCAACATATGGATGATATCTCTAGAAACGGAAAACCCCGTGAAGTCTCGCGTCAGATATACAAACAACAGCTTCAACAAAAACATCACAAAAGTATTACATCGGTCAAAGAGGAGTACCTAGCCCAATACCTCTACAACGGGAGATAAACACGGTTTTAAAAACCTAAGATTCGAGTAAACGTATGCGGCTCGCGATGGCAGGATTTAACAAGCTTTGTAAGTGTCTGGAAGGACTTTTAGGCAACGTTACCTCACCAGGGGCCGTATGCAGAATGCCCTCGTAACTTACGCACGAAAACTGCATGTTCGTCTTAGCCTCACCAGCTCGTTGCGGTTGTGCTCATAATTAACAAATCCCCTTCAATATAATTTTAGCACTTTCCTAATTCAAAAAATCCACTTCTTGGGTGACTACTTATGTACATATTTTGAAACCGATAATCGTTCGACACATCTTCGACAAGTCTAATGACGTAGCCTAAGTGGCGATTATGAATACGGCCCCAGCAGGAGGGAACAAGGATCTGTGCATTTGTTCTTTGGAACTCTTTTTTTTATTTTATAAGTTTTGTTTCTAAAAGCCGCAATAGGAACGGATGTCAACAGTAACATGTGGCTCGCCTATGTGTTCTGTAGCACATAACACAAATGTCAACAGTAACATGTGGCTCGCCTATGTCTTCTGTAGCACATGACGCGGATGTCAACAGTAACATGTGGCTCGCCAATGTCTTCTGTAGCACATGACGCGGATGTCAACAGTAACATGTGGCTTGCCTACCTGTTCCAAGGCTCATGAACAACAAGTGGAACAGCAAATAAGACACTTCTACCTATAAAAAAGACAATTGTTTATGTAACTTGGAAGACGTTGCCGTACGTTTGACAATGAACATCTGGTTCACTGCAGAGAAGACACTTGCTGGTGATAAATATGTACAAAATGATCCAAGGGACAAGACTCCATCATTAACTAAGCGCTACCGCCTTCATCTTCCTTCACGGTATTTAAAGCATCGTCATTATGCGTCAACACCTCACTGCCGGACTCGTGTTCCACAGCTGACAACGGGTCACTTGTAGTTCGTCCCTCGCGCGGTAGTGTAGGAGTCACAGACGTCTCCGGCTTGGCTTCGTTCCCCATCGCCATTTGCTCCGATCGTTCGTTTTCTTGCTGCCCCACAGGTGGCGTCTCGGTCGGACTTCCGGCAGCGTCTGAGGCCCCCGGTTTCCCGATAGGGGGCGTTTCTTCCGAGGACGCCAGCGGATCTTCTAGTTTCCTCGAAGATTCTCTCCTCGCCTCGATTTCGTCTATTTCTTCGCCATCAAGTTTCGTGGTCGTCTCGGTTTCTGTCAAGTGTAAATAGTCTCATAAAGGTAGATGAGGGATGACGCTGTCAGTGCCTTACTCCATAGTAAACTCGTGTTTGCTCCGTAACGGCCTGCTTCGCAAAGAAGCTTGTTTAGCAGAAGATCATTATTGTCCTTAATTACAATAATAATCAAAACCCGGAAACTAAGGACCTTTTGCTTACTCTCACATACAACCAGGCACCGATTTATTAATTAATTTAATGCACACCCTTCAGGTGACACGAAGAAGTAGGCATTAAGTCAGATAATGAACGTTGACCTTTGGCTCTTCAGTACGGCGGCTCAGCATCGCATCAAAGTTCTTCGATCGTGAGAAATATCTTCGGTCATTATCTAAAACACCCTCATCTGAAGCCGGATTTTATTCATGGACCACAAGACTGTACAAATGCATAAACTACAACTATACCCAGTACACAATAATCATGCATTGCCAACCTTGTAGGGCATGCTTTACACTAGCCCCAGTTGTGTGGCTGTAGGACGGGGAAAAATATGACAAGGCCCGTCTGCAGCCACAGAGCAAAGCAAGCCTGTGACCGCGGAACGCCTTGGGTTGCCGTCTAACCGCATCCCTCTGAAACAAACTAAGCAACACTCACCGCCAGTATTTTTTAACTCCATAGACGTTATGTTACTGGATAGTACCGTTGATATCTTTCAACAGACTCGATGTTCCATGCCAGAGCGAATATTTGTCAACAATCACACGTGGACCGGCAACTCAGCCACCTTCCGCATGTGGAGTGCATTTGACATTTCAACAGTGCGCAATTATTACTCCCTTTAGTGGCGGATCCAAGTGGGGGGGGGCGAGCCAAGTACTGTTAAATTTTTTAAGTAAAATATTCGCACACGGGGTCTACGGACCCCCTCCCCCTCCCCCCCGAAATTATTTCCCTAATCACGGTTATTTTATATTAAAAGTCTCAATTCATGATTCATGAAAATCCTTGATCACGCCATCAGCCAATGCCTCCCTCCCCCCCCCCCCCCCCCCCCAACATGGCTGCAGGCCCACGTGTTATTGTTGACGATATTCGCTCTGGCTCTGCGCGCGACGCGTGCAGTTCACAACTTCCGCCAAGACAAGCGGCGAGTGAGCGGGCGATTCGAAATTTGTTGTGTGGGAACAGATGGACATGTCATGGAACATCGGGTCTGTTAGAAGATATCAACGGTGCTACCCAGTAACATAACATCTATGGAGTTAAAAAATACTGGATTTAGCGGTGAGTGTTGCTTAGTTTGTTTCACAGAGATGCGGTTAGAAGGCAACCCAAGGCGTTCCGCGGTCACAGGCTTCCTTGGCTCTGTGGCTGTAGACGGGCCCTGTCAGATTTTTACCCGTTCTACAGCCACAGAACTGGGGCTAGCTTTACACTAAGCTACAAGACACTAGCAAATATACCTACGTATACATGTATAACCATAATGAGTTCATTGCAGCCAAAATCCGTATCCAAAATGATAGATTATAGGTTACAAGCCGTAGCCGCGCGGTCTGTTCATCCTGTCAAGCAAGACCGCGAGTCACCGACGGCTGCACGGAGTAAACACATACCGGGTCGGTCTTCTGATTGCAGGAACGCGTCCAGCTCGGACCGATCCGTGTCGCTGCTGACAGGGATGTCTCCAAGGTCAACCACAGACTCCGCGCCGGCCGTTGGCTTAACTGTGTACAAATGCAGAAACAGAGATAAAAAGTGATGAAATGAAGTTAGCATTAATACACTTATATTGGTCACTATTTCATATGAGGGCGAAAATATCTTTCAACATATACTACAATAAGCCACCTCATGGGAACATCGTGCAAAGCCTCAACATCTTGATACACACATCTATGCATGACGTAAAAAGACATGGAGTAACCACAAGGAAATATTAAGGTCAAATGACTACACTAAACTTGTGCCTGTTCCGATATCTAAATTGTGGTGTCCAAGTGGTTCTTATTGCTGCTTTTATGAAGGATTGTTATAATTCACGAATATGAAAACATTAATTGCGAGCATTAATTTCAGTAGCATATATGTAGTTCATACATTGTTCATAAATACAACCAAACCACATGGAAATATAAATAGCTCAGCGATAATTCATCAGTCTGACCAAAATAGCCACCTGTAGCGCTCGCTATATGCTATAAATAGTTCAAAAGTGATCCGCTATCCTGATCAAATTATCTTAAATATTCCATATCCATCATAATCGATTCCCTATTCTGACCAAACTGTCGGTAACGTTCATAGCATTCTATAATTAGATCATACATGATTCACTAGTCTGACCAAACTGTTGGTAGCGCTCACAATATTCTATAAATAAATCATACATGATTCGTTAGTCTGACCAAACTGCTGGTAGCGCTCACAATATTCTATAAATAGATCATACATGATTCGTTAGTCTGACCAAACTGCTGGTAGCGCTCACAATATTCTATAAATAGATCATACATGATTCGCTAGTCTGACTAAACTGTCGGTAGCGCTCATAATATTCTATAAATAGATCATACATGATTCACTAGTCTGACCAAACTGTCGGTAGCGCTCATAAAAGTCTATTAATAGATCATACATGATTCGCTAGTCTGACCAAACTGTCGGTAGCGCTCACAATATTCTATAAATAGATCATACATGATTCGCTAGTCTCACCAAACTGTCGGTAACATTCATAGCATTCTATAAATAGATCATACATGATTCACTAGTCTGACCAAACTGACGGTAGCGCTCATAGCATTCTATAAATAGATCATACATGATTCGCTAGTCTGACCAAACTGTCGGTAGCGCTCATAAAAGTCTATTAATAGATCATACATGATTCGCTAGTCTGACCAAACTGTCGGTAGCGCTCATAAAAGTCTATTAATAGATCATACATGATTCGCTAGTCTGACCAAACTGTCGGTAACGTTCATAGCATTCTATAAATAGATCATACATGATTCGCTAGTCTGACCAAACTGTCGGTAACGTTCATAGCATTCTATAAATAGATCATACATGATTCGCTAGTCTGACCAAACTGCTGGTAGCGCTCACAATATTCTATAAATAGATCATACATGATTCGCTAGTCTGACCAAACTGTCGGTAGTGCTTCATTTCCTCTCTGTAGGTCGCCTCAAATGCTTCCTGCTTCTCCCGCAGACTTTGCTGTAGCTCCTTCTCGTAAGCCTTCACCTTGTGGGAATGGTCGGCGGCCAAACGGACTGAAACAGAGACACAAGCCGTCAGTGTTCGACCTTGCGTGGCATAAGTTGCAACGAAACGAAGTACTCTGACATTTACTGACAGTATTAAGACATAACCGGTCATACCGCAATCAAAGTGATTTATAGGTAAACTAAACTAGGTAAGAGCTCCAGGTGACAATAACAGTACCGATAGATATACATGAAACTAGGTAAGAGTTCCAGGTGACAATAATAGTACCGATAGATATACATGAAACTAGTTAAGAGCTCCAGGTGACAATAATAGTACCGATAGATATACATGAAACTAGGTAAGAGTTCCAGGTGACAATAATAGTACCGATAGATATACATGGAACTAGGTAAGAGCTCCAGGTGACAATAATAGTACCGATAGATATACATGGAACTAGGTAAGAGCTCCAGGTGACAATAATAGTACCGATAGATATACATGGAACTAGGTAAGAGCTCCAGGTGACAATAATAGTACCGATAGATATACATGAAACTAGGTAAGAGCTCCAGGTGACAATAATAGTACCGATAGATATACATGAAACTAGGTAAGAGCTCCAGGTGACAATAATAGTACCGATAGATATACATGGAACTAGGTAAGAGCTCCAGGTGACAATAATAGTACCGATAGATATACATGGAACTAGGTAAGAGCTCCAGGTGACAATAATAGTACCGATAGATATACATGAAACTAGGTAAGAGTTCCAGGTGACAATAATAGTACCGATAGATATACATGGAACTAGGTAAGAGCTCCAGGTGACAATAATAGTACCGATAGATATACATGGAACTATCCAGATAGACAGAAATGATGTAGTAATAATCATCAGAGGATATGGCTTGATTACACCCGCCTCGGAGAATGTTTCCTACGCGGTCAGATCTGTCAACCGGTTAGTGATTTTGCTAAGATACCATTTTTAATATCTAAGGCTTAAATCGCTTGTGCGCTTGCCAATAACCTTTTAGTTTCTCTAGTTCAACATTCTTCTTCTGCTGATACATGGACAGTTGGTAGGTGTGATGGCGTGTGTTCCTCACAAGGGTCTGATGCTCGCAGAGATCTTCCAGAGCAAGCAACTCGGTCTCCACCGATTCAAATGTGGCTTCAATTCGCTCTACAAATAAAGGTCAGCGAAAATACGATTACAACATATATACATTGCAAGAAATTACGTATGTACAGGTGATATACATGCATAAGCAACCAACAAATATAAACAGTGGTTTCAAATATTACCACCAAAGTACCACGGAAATGACAACTACTCACATGAACGTCATTTATGTACCGGTAAATGGATTTGAGCAAATAATGAGGGGTGGGGGGTGGGGGGGCACCTTTGTGTACCTCAGTGGAGCGGGAGGCAACTACTTTACACTTACCTATTAAATAAAGATACCAGTAGGGCATCAAGGAAAGCAAAGTTTGTGCATTTTGTCAAATAGAAACAGAAACGATAGAGCATTTATTTTGGGATTGTCCAGTTGTACAACACTTGTGGGAAAGTTTTATTACTTACCTCCGACCATGTATTGACATAGCTAAGCATATTAACAAGATAAACGTTCTTCTAGGTATAACAGAACAGGAACATTTATTGGTAGACCACATGTGTATAATGGTTAAAAAGTATATATTTGCCGCACGATGTAAAGATAAAGGTTTAGTTCTTCCAGCAGTGATAAGACAAATCAAGAGGTTATATAAATTAGAAACTTCAATTCTTTCTAAGGATACCGGAAAAAAAATATATTATAACAAGTGGAAGAGCGTAAAGTTATAAAAGAGTATTTTTGAATAATTCAATAATGAGACCGCCAGGACCTGGTGCCTTCCCAGTTGACATGTCCAGTATAGAGTTGATAATTTTATCAGCTGAAATCTCACCATTTAGCAAATCTGGTCGATTTTCCACACACATGTTACACTGGGCTTCATGTGCTGCTAAAAACCTGGAAGCGGTCTCATAAAAGTGCTTGCAAGAATTAGTCTCTTTGTTAAGTAAATTTGCACAATACAGTTTCCAAACATCCAGTGACATATTGACAACCTTGTTTCTATTCACTTACCTAACTTATCGCTGATGCCGTTGATCTCCTGCACCAGACTGGGCAGCACGCTAACTTCATTGAGAAACTGGCTGATAGCGTCATTCTGACGTTCTAGGTAGAGGAAAATGTCGCCGATTTGAGCATCTGTATGCTGAGAAGAAGTAGAAACGACATGAAAAAAACTGCATTTATCCGGTAATGCATCATATTCTATAATAGAGCAAGCATTGGCAATAATCGGAAGGTTGGGTGATGAATTACCTTGTTACTATTACTGTACTGCGCCCAATCAGGTGAACAGGCCATTTGTGAATTCATGTCGTACAAACTCAATGTGTATGCCAAGGGAACATTACCTGATTATATGTACATAGTAGTCTTTGATGCTTATGCAGAAGTTACCTTAGCTTTCTTGGCATTCTCTTCGGACTTCAAATGTATATCAGTCCAGTTTTCCTGGAATCTAAAAGGAAATAAATTTCATGAACATTGTGCTGAATCAGAATGAAATCAGTCTACTAAAATGTTAACTGTTTAATTTCATAGGAGAACTTCATTGGTACTGATTATGTTTGGTGTTCAAGTGGATAGCAGTTTTTTTGCATCATAACACTGTGCCTTGAGTTTTTTGTTGACGAGTTTAGTACAGTGACAATGCTCAAGTAATATGGCGCTGTGACAAAATGTCAATAGTTTTGTTAACTACTGAGACATTTAGACAAGACATGTTTGTTTTCCTGGTTGATACACCAATTAACTTTTACTCCATGCTCAAACAACCACGTGAAAGAAGAACATGATGGAATAGCTGCGCATACCATTATTTACTGGTAGGCAGTAAAACCAAAGAGAAAGAACAAATCCATCAATTGGGGTAAGATATAAGATACTATATGACCTAGCAAAGACCTCTCTGGATCACATTTGTGGCTATCACATTATCTTCTCTGTGGTTATGTTTGACAGAAAATATCATTTCAATTTCAGGGTGGCTTACAAGCTGTACTAAACATTCCAAATCATGATTAGCAGAAAACTGGAGTATTCCATGAACCAATTGACAAAATGGCAAAATGTTTCCTCTGTAGGAGGAGATGCTATTGTGACAAAGAAATATATCCTACCTTTCCAGCAGCTGTGAACCTGCATCCACATCCAAGCCATGCACCTCCAAACCTTCTTCTTCACTCACATCCTCATCCTGACTGGATCCAGTTGTCAACGACTTGAGGCTACAAACAGATGAAATTATTATTGAGACAGATTTATCATCATTACTATTTTTGTATATTTGTCAACACAATGCCAGATGATATCATATAGATAACACAAGAACAGTTTCTTGATGGTATCAACTAGATACTAAGTAGAATTAGTTAGATTATTTGTTTATCCTAATCTTGTCAGTCATCATTAAATACTACTCTTTACAATTTCCCAGTACATATGGATACATGTATAATCAATTGTTAGGCTTTAGTTTAACAGTTCATACATATAGAATTGTGATTTAAATACCAGCTAGTCAATGTAACTATAGGTATAGGAGTGCAATATCCACTCACAAGCATACAAATTATAAATTCTATATACTGGTATATTCTGATACTAGTATAAACCTGTAACTAAAGTAATCTGATTATATCAAGAAAAAAAGAGACTGCACATAGCTATTGTGTTACAGTGGTCATTCTTCTAGCTGCCACCTGGACTAGCCTAAAAATGAGACGTTAATGGAAGGGTGTACATCCGTAAAGGTTGTGCGGCGTGAGAGCTGCGCAATCTCCCCACCCTTCACATGGGGGTAGAGGGGGCAGGGAGGCGGTAGGCAGCGGCCGATAGCAGGTGGGTGGGGGGGGTAAATTGCGATGCGTAGCGGCTGTGGGCAAGGTGTGAATTGCGTCTGCAGCAGAGTATTACTGATATCTAAACAGTGAGGCTTTGTCCCATTGTTCAGTTGTTACACCATGATTAGCTCTGATGTCAATACATCCACTTTGGTGGTGGTCTTGATGTCTGAGTTACACCAGGATATACTTGATTCTTTAAGATTTGTCTCTAGAACTGGGACCTTTGTCTAGACTTGATGTGAAGCTGCAAAACTGATAACAACCCCTCACCCCCTCCACCTCTGCTACACATCCCACTGCCCCACCCCCCAAACATCCGTGCAGCCCTCACGGCGCGCGACCCTTATGCCTGACATCCAATGAAAGTAGTGAGACAGTCTGTACATGTTGTGACATCTGATTTTTAGGCTATGCCTCCACTCCCTCAAACATTAACTACCAACCCCCCAACCCCCCACCCACCACCTTGGCCAGCGGTCAAAGTGAGCGTACGACTTATCATCTTATGTCAATTATCAATAAGTCAACACACATGAGCCAAGTTCTGGCACTGACTGCAGTTTTTTGACCAGTTTGTTATTTACCCCGTTGACACATCTCTTTGTACGTTAAGCAGAGTTTTCTGTAGTGCTTTAAAGACGCTCATTGTTGTCAATCACCATATTTAGCAACAGATCGAATTAAAATAACAATCCTTCTCAAGCTCAGCTTGTGTAAGCTTGACACAACCGGAAGTATTCAAAATCAGTGACGTCGCCACAGTGTCACATGACTGTCAATGATTTCCCGGCAGAGGGCGTTCCGCTTACGCTATCCTTCTGTGACTGATGAACGAGCTCCCTCTGCTGGCAGAGTGGACTGTTGACCTACGACCTCCTGCCCAGTCCTAAAAGTCGTCTGTCAAAGCTCAAAGTCTTTTCGGCGTGTACCACCTAGGAATGGGCATAAAAAACATCGTCTGAAACGGATAACAACTCCTCCTTCGGTTTTATTCAAAGCAGGTACAGTTTCGAAACGGCATATAAAGTCAAAGTCATAAATGCCGTAGACACACGTTTCGGCCCATATTTTCCGCGATTCTGCTGCGATCGCTTAGCCCTGATCTAGCCTGAAAACAAGACGTTACTGTCGTAAGACAGTTGGCAATGAGACGACTAGCCTGAAAATCAGACGTTAATGTCGTGACAGTCATTTGTTAGTGTCGATCCTTCAGACTGTCACGACATTAACGTCTGATTTTCAGGCTATGAGACGACATGTCGTAAGCTGAGTAACGTCTTTTCAGGCTAGCCCTGATCATGCTGATGCATAGGCCATAGCCCTGACGACCTGAACCCTAACGGGCCCTAACGGGTGTGTAACCCTATCAGCTTGTTGTCAGAAGGGTCAAGTTTACTGGGCTAGCGATCGCTATAGCCCCAGGCAATGCAAGCCACTGACGTGAGAAAGCAACACAGTGCAATTTTAATGATACCAAACTTACGTGTGCATACTGCAATGTTATCCTTTAGTAAGGCATAAACAATATTTCTCCATGCTGACACTGCTTTGGCAGCAGACCCTCGGTTGCAAATAGACTAAATCACAGATAATGAAAGGCTTTATAGTTGCCATGGTGCGCATGGCTGGTGCAAATATAGAGCATGTATTGTTCAGAACGCCATGGCAACTATAGGTCATCTTATGACGTGTGCTTTAGTATGTTCGCGAAAGTGTGTTTGCTGCCAATGGAGTGTTACCATAGAGAAATATTGTTTGTATTTTAGAGAAAGGATAACATTGCAGTATAACTGTAAGTTTAGTATCATATTATATTTGTACCAGCCATGGCAACTATAGAGCCTTTCATTGTCTGTGATTTAGTCTATTTACAACAAAGTGTCTGCTGCCAATGGAGTGTCAGCATCGAGAAATATTCTTTGTGTCATAAAAAAGGATAACGTCACAGTACAAACATAAGTTTTACTTGTCTTGCCTTGGCTAGAGCAGGCTTGCCTTGCCTGGGCTTAGAGCAGGCTTGCCTGGCTGGGCTTTAGAGCAGGCTTATTTGCCTGGCTGGGCTTAGAGCAGGCTTGCCTTGCCCAGGCTAGAGGCAAGTAGAACAGGCTTGTCTTGCCTGGCCTAGAGCAGGCTTGCCTTTCCTGGGCTACAGCAGGTTTGTCTTGCCTGGGTTAGAGCTCATTTGTCTTGCCTAGGCTAGAGCAGATTTGTCTTGCCTGGGCTAGAGCAGGCTTGCCTTGCCTGGGCTAGAGCAGGCTTGCCTTGCTTGGATCTAGAGGCAAATAGAGCAGGTTTGCCTTGCCTGGGGCTAGAGGCAAGTAGAGCAGATTTGCCTTGCCTGGGGCATGAGGCAAGTAGAGCAAATTTTGTTTGGCTGAGGCTAGAGGCAAGTAGGGCGGGATTGCCTTGCCTGGGCTTAGAGCAGGCCTGCCTTTCCTGGGCTAGAGATAAGTAGAGCAGGCTTGTCTTGCCTTGGTTAGAGTAGGCTTGCATTGCCTGGACTTAGAGCAGGCTTGCCTTGCCTGGGGCACAAGGCAAGTAGAGCAGGCTGGCCTTGCCTGAGCTAGAGGTCCATAGAGCAGGCTTGCCTTGCCTGGGCTAGAGGCCCATAGAGCAGGCTTGCCGTACCTGGGCCAGAGGCAAGTAGAGCAGGCTTGCATAACTGCCTTGGCTGAAGGAAGATTGCCTTGCCTGCGCTTAGAGCTTGCCTTGCCTGGAGTTAGAGGCAAGGAGAATAGGTTTGACTTACCTGGAGCTAGAGGCAAGTAGAGCAGGCTTGCCTTGCCTGGGCGTAGAGCATACTTGCCTTGCCTGGGCTAGAGGCAAGTAGAGCAGGCTTGTCTTGCCTTGGCTAGAGCAGACTTGCCTTGCCTGGGCTTAGAGCAGGCTTGCCTTACCTGGGCTAGAGCAGGCTTGCCTTGCCTGGGCTAAAGCAGGCTTGCCTTACCTGGGCTAGAGCAGGCTTGCCTTGCCTGGGCTAGAGCAGGCTTGCCTTGCTTGGATCTAGAGGCAAATAGAGCAGGTTTGCCTTGCCTGGGGCTAGAGGCAAGTAGAGCAGATTCGCCTTGCCTGGGGCATGAGGCAAGTAGAGCAAATTTTGTTTGGCTGAGGCTAGAGGCAAGTAGGGCGGGATTGCCTTGCCTGGGCTTAGAGCAGGCCTGCCTTTCCTGGGCTAGAGATAAGTAGAGCAGGCTTGTCTTGCCTTGGTTAGAGTAGGCTTGCATTGCCTGGACTTAGAGCAGGCTTGCCTTGCCTGGGGCACAAGGCAAGTAGAGCAGGCTGGCCTTGCCTGAGCTAGAGGTCCATAGAGCAGGCTTGCCTTGCCTGGGCTAGAGGCCCATAGAGCAGGCTTGCCGTACCTGGGCCAGAGGCAAGTAGAGCAGGCTTGCATAACTGCCTTGGCTGATGGAAGTTTGCCTTGCCTGGGCTTAGAGCTTGCCTTGCCTGGAGTTAGAGGCAAGGAGAATAGGTTTGCCTTACCTGGAGCTAGAGGCAAGTAGAGCAGGCTTGCCTTGCCTGGGCGTAGAGCATACTTGCCTTGCCTGGGCTAGAGGCAAGTAGAGCAGGCTTGTCTTGCCTTGGCTAGAGCAGACTTGCCTTGCCTGGGCTTAGAGCAGGCTTGCCTTACCTGGGCTAGAGCAGGCTTGCCTTGCCTGGGCTAAAGCAGGCTTGCCTTACCTGGGCTAGAGCAGGCTTGCCTTGCCTGGGCTTAGATCGGGCTTGCCTTGCCTGGGGCTAGAGGCAAGTAGAGCAGGCTTGCCTTGCCTGGGCATAGAGCATACTTGCCTTGCCTGGGCTAGAGGCAAATAGAGCAGGCTTGTCTTGCCTTGGCTAGAGCAGACTTGCCTTGCCTGAGCTTAGAGCAGGCTTGCCTTGCCTGGGCTAGAGCAGGCTTTCCTTGCCTGGGCTAAAGCAGGCTTGCCTTACCTGGGCTAGAGCAGGCTTGCCTTGCCTGGGCTAGAGCAGGCTTGCCTTGCCTGGGCTAGAGCAGGCTTGCCTTACCTGGGCTAGAGCAGGCTTGCCTTGCCTGGGCTTAGATCAGGTTTGTCTTGCCTGGGGCTAGAGCTGGATTGCCTTACCTGGACTAGGGCAGGCTTGCCTTGCCTGGGGCACCAGGCAAGTAGAGCAGGCTGGCCTTGCCTGAGCTAGAGGCCCACAGAGCAGGCTTGCCTTGCCTGGGCTAGAGGCCCATAGAGCAGGCTTGCCTTACCTGGGCCAAAGGCAAGTAGAGCAGGCTTGCATAACTGCCTTGGCTGAAGGAAGTTTGCCTTGCCTGGGCTTAGAGCTTGCCTTGCCTGGAGTTAGGCAAGGAGAGTAGGTTTGCCTTACCTGGAGCTAGAGGCAAGTAGAGCAGGCTTGCCTTGCCTGGGCATAGAGCATACTTGCCTTGCCTGGGCTAGAGGTAAGTAGAGCAGGCTTGTCTTGCCTTGGCTAGAGCAGACTTGCCTTGCATGGGCTTAGAGCAGGCTTGCCTTACCTGGGCTAGAGCAGGCTTGCCTTGCCTGGGCTAAAGCAGGCTTGCCTTACCTGGGCTAGAGCAGGCTTGCCTTGCCTGGGCTTAGATCGGGCTTGCCTTGCCTGGGGCTAGAGGCAAGTAGAGCAGGCTTGCCTTGCCTGGGCGTAGAGCATACTTGCCTTGCCTGGGCTAGAGGCAAATAGAGCAGGCTTGTCTTGCCTTGGCTAGAGCAGACTTGCCTTGCCTGGGCTTAGAGCAGGCTTGCCTTGCCTGGGCTAGAGCAGGCTTTCCTTGCCTGGGCTAAAGCAGGCTTGCCTTACCTGGGCTAGAGCAGGCTTGCCTTGCCTGGGCTAGAGCAGGCTTGCCTTGCCTGGGCTAAAGCAGGCTTGCCTTACCTATGCTAGAGCAGGCTTGCCTTGCCTGAGGCTAGAGCTGGATTGCCTTACCTGGACTAGGGCAGGCTTGCCTTGCCTGGGACTAGAGGCAAGTAGAGCAGGCTTGCCTTGCCTGGGGCTAGAGGTAAGTAGAGCAGGCTTGTCTTGCCTGGCCTAGAGTGGGCGTGCCTTGCCAGGGCCAGAGCAGGCTTGTCTTGCCTGGGCTAGAGCAGGCTTGCCTTGCCTGGGGCTAGAGGTAAGTAGAGCAGGCTTGCACTGCCTCCACCTGGGTTAGAGGCAAGTAGAGCAGGCTTGTCTTGCCTGGCCTAGAGCAGGCGTGCCTTGCCAGGGCCAGCGCAGGCTTGTCTTGCCTGAACTAGAGCAGGCTTGTCTTGCCTGGGCTAGAGCAGGCTTGTCTTTCCTGGGCCAGAGCAGGCTTGTCTTACCTGGGCTGTAGCAGGCTTGCCTTGCCTGGGCTGGAGGAAAGTAAAGCATTCTTGTCTAATTGCCTTGGCTAAAGCAGGTTTGCCTTGTCTGGGCTAGAGTAGACTTGCCTTACCTGGGCTAGAAGCAAGTAAACAGGCTTGTCTTGCTGGGCGCCACGAGGCAAGTAGAGCAGGCTTGCATTGCCTGGGGCTATAGGCAAGGTTAGCAGGCTTGCATTGTCTAGGCTAAAGCAGGCTTGTCTTACCTGGGCTAAAGCAGGCTTGTCTTGCTTGGCGTTACAAGGCAAGTTGAGCAGGCTTGCATTGCCTGGGGCTATAGGCAAGGAGAGCAGGCTTGCACTGCCTGGGGCTATAGGCAAGAGAGCGGGCTTGCTTTGCCTGGGGCTATAGGCAAGGAGAGCAGGCTTGTCTTGCCTGGGCTAAAGCAGGCTTGCCTTGTCTGGGCTAGAGCAGGCTTGCCTTGTCTGGGCTAGAGGAAAGTAAAGCATGCTTGCCTAATTGCCTTGGCTAAACCAGGTTTGCCTTGCCTGGGCTTAGAGCAGGCTTGCCTTGCCTGGAACTAGGGGAAAGTGGAGCAGATTTGCCTTGCCTGGGGCTAGAAGCAAGTGGATCAGGCTTGCCTTGCCTGGGGCCAGATTTTTAGTACCATTATAAGATAAACCATGTGGTGTTTCTTTCTGCTGTAGTTGTCACAATCAACTGTAGGGAAGATGGCTACGTCCTTACGAGGAATGGTGTGCTTGGTGACTGGTGGCACACGTGGCATTGGAAGAGGCATTGCACTGCAACTGGGGCAGGCTGGGGCAACAGTGTATGTCACTGGTAGGTTGCTAATTAATAGTGTCTGTGGCTGAATTCTGAAAACTCTGGAAGACTTAATTTATACAGGATAGTGCTCCCTCGTTTTCTCTACTAATAAAGAAACAGCCCCAGATAATTATAGAAAATAGTTGGTAAATCTGGTCAATCACACAAAAAAGCTTCTACCTACATTATGATTTTCTACTTCTTGTCGACACATTGTGTGACTGTGAATGTTAACGAAATAGATTTTATCATATGTTGAAAGGCAAAAAACGACAGTCGAAACGTTATGCACTAAGATGCCAAAAAGCCACAGCTTCTCACACGAGATGCACCATTGTGGCCTGAAAAGTTATTATGTTATTTATTTTACACCGTATTTGTGTATCTTTACAACTAATATTCTAACCTAAACGCCTCATTTCTCAGGCCACTGAAAGTGCCACAATATATATGTAATTTTAACAGTATTGTCGTTGAGACCTATTTGTTGTCGTGTATTAATAAATATATTACATTATTATTTTTTGTACAGGGCGCACATTGAAGAAAAATACCAATACTGTTGGAGGATCCCTGGAAGAAATTGCTGCTGATGTAATGGTCGCTTTGTTTTTATTGGGTTTTTTTAAATTATAAATTAAGTTTGCATGTTTTAAATTTAATTTTATAAAATTCCTGGGTTTATAATTATCTTTATAATGATATCATTTGTCATAAACACTCTTTCTGTGTGGCACATCTCCAGTTCTAAGGCATATTTGTGGATGTCAATTACGGTAATGTGATTTCAAGATTTGTGTTTATATATATGCCACAATATTATAAAGCCATTAATCACCCCGTCTGCTGTTTGCAGATAGAGGGCCGTGGAGGTGTGTGCATCCCCGTGCAGTGTGATCACGCCAAGGACGAGGACGTCCAGAGACTCTTCGACCAGATCAACAAGGAACAAAATGGCCGTCTCGACATCCTCGTCAACAACGCCTATGCCGCCGTCAACGTGAGAGCAACTTGTCACTCACTGACCGCAAATAACTGGTCGATCAGGTCCCTAGCCAGTTGCATCTGATCACTCCAGGGCCACCCAACTTCCTAGTAGGTGGCGCGTTCGCCTTGTGCTGAGTGTGCTCTGCCAGGCCAGCCCAAGCGGCCGGTGCAGGATATAAATATCCCATACCTTTCTTCGCAAAGACTAGGGGGTTCCTCTCGGGGACATGGCCCCTCTCTGCTTTGACCCTTCTGATTGTCGCGATAAAACCTTCACAGCAGACATGGGATAATCATAATCAGTAATCGTAATCGATTGGAATGGATTATATTTTCTCAAGTAATCGTAATTCCAATGTAAACGTAATCATGATTAATTTGCAGATACCCGATCTGTTTTAGTCTCTAACTGAGCGTCACACTTTCTATGTCGCCAGTATCATATATGGAAACTGGCCATTAGATCTGGTAACGATACCAGTTGGCGGGGACATACCTGTGCTTTAATTATGCGCCAATGACGAGTTATATGAATCCATGATTCTCATGAAGGTTCAAATGACGCATTTCATTGAGCTGTGAGGAGACATGAGGACGCATTGTACATATATATGAACAGCTGGGTGTTAGAGGTTTTTCTGTCCAGAATCGCAGCCTGACACCATACAGGAACAGATTGGCCATTGTGACACAGGATCAGCTGCTGATAACGTAATGCATGTTAGAAATTGTATGTAACTAGGCCTAGGTGCTAAGTGTCAGAAACTACATTATATGTAATTATGTAAGGGGTTTCCTTCAATTGAAATAGCATACAGACTACGCAATGATGTCACATTATTTTTCGGATATCCCATAATTTTAAGGAACTCTGAGACATTGGGACCCACCGATTAGCGTACCTATAAGAATCACTGTACAACTGATGGTATGTGGAATATATGTTATTACTTAATATCTCCGCGACGTCTGTCATATAATTGCAGGCTATATTTAACAACATGGGGACCCCCTTTTGGGAAGCGGATCTTGGTATGTGGGATCTGGTGAACAATGTTGGCCTCAGGTAAATATTTCCCAACACATTTATCACAAGCATTGTATGTATGGCCTGGTCAGATTTAACTGTCAGAAATCCCTGTATTAACGCATGTATCTTCATGTTGAAAACGTGACAGCGCTCGACTTCCCAATATCAGAGAAAGCCACAATTTCTCACACAAGATGCTCAAATCTGGCAAGTGAAGTCTTTATACTACATGCCATTTTCTTCATTCCAAATTTTATATTGGCATTTTGGCCTTAATAAAAATTTAAACTACTGACACCATTTCCGTTTCGAAAGACTTTCTCAGCGGGAACATTTCTGTATAAGCATCTTGAACACCTGTAACGTTGAGACTATTATTGCTGTACCAGAAAAACCTGCTTTTGTTTGTTATATGTTGTAACAAATAACACATTGTCTTTTTTTGTTTGTGGTGTAATTATGAAGCGCAGCAGTGGCAGAACAATGTCTCTAAGTACTGTTGCTGTTAGTTATGTCACGTACAGTCTGGCGGTGTTAGGGTTCGCAACCTCAGCTGTCGACTATGGGCTTCAGATAACCGTGTTTTAAGTTGCTTAAAATACTTTGTACAGAGCTATTTCATAATTTATTGTCACGGGATTTCGCTGCGGGTTTGCCAGCGTTCTCTTTTGACCACAGGAGGGAGTACTGATCTGTCTTGTGCAGTATATATGTTGGTTTGGCTTGGGTCCCCAGGAACCACTACCTGTGCACAATACACGCCTGTCGTATGATGGTGCCCCGCAAACAGGGTCTCATCGTCAACGTCTCGTCTCCCGGGGGACTCCGATACCTGTTCAACATTCCGTACGGCGTCGGCAAGTGCGCTGTGAGTACCGACACCCGCCGGGGCCGGCCCGATAGCTCAGTGGGATAGAGGACTCGCCTGGAGTGCTCTCGCCACCTGAGAGCCTAACGGCACGTGGGTCAGTGGTTCGCGCCCCTCTGTGGTCATGTCTGTGTGGTCGCACCATAAAGATTCCCTGTCCTTCTTCGCAAAGAGTAGGGGGTTACCCCCGGGGACATGGCTCCAGTCTCCCTTCCTGCTCCCATTGGCGCGATATGACCAAAAGTGGCTATAGCTTCCTGAATATACAACCAACCAACCAACAACGGCCATAGCAGGAATGTCAGGGGGGTGGGGGCTCATTGTTGTAGTGGTTAGCGCACTAGACGGCAGATCAATGTGTCTCGGGTTCGAATCCTGGGGCCGTATTCATAATCGCCCCTTAGTCTACGCCAATACACCTGGCGCTAAGTGGACCATTTGTCGAGCGATTATCGGGTTCAAAATACATCAGTAGTCACCCAAGAAGTGGATTTTCTGAATTAAGGAAGTGATAAAATTATATCGATGAGGATTTCTAGATCATGAGCATCACCAAAATGAGCTGCTGAAACTAAGACTAAAATGCACTTTTCGTGTGTAAGTTACGTGTGGTTTATGAAGACGGCCCCGGGCCGGGGCTCCTAATCTGGAACACTTTTCATCCATTCCTCCTTCGCCGTCCCGGGAGGTCCCGTGACCCAGTCAAACACCAACTTTTTATTTCTACTAATAGTTGTCATATATATGTGTGTCGTTACGTGAAAAGGTAGGCAGCGATAACTTATGCCCATTATATGCCACACTGGTCAAGGCTTAACATCACCTGGTTCACGTCAATTTTCCACTTATGTTATATATTTTTTTTTTTCAAATGAGCTCTCTGGGTGGAGTAGGCCAGCACTCGCGCCCCATCATGCCCTTGTATAGGGTAGTTCAGGGGTAAGGTCGACAAGGATCTGGTTGGCTGCTGGCGAAGCGAAATGAGCGGTGTCGAATATACATCAGGGCTGAAGTTGTGATAGTGAAAGTCCAGGACGCTTAGGATTCTGACCAGGCGCACGATGTGAACTGACCAAGGTGTAGACACCATGACTGTAGGAACCAAAGGCAGTCACCGTCCAGGCAGGCTATTAGCCAGAGACCCGCCTGCCCGCCTGATGGGCGGGCAGTTTCAATTTTGGCGGGCAGATTTTCAATTTGGCGGGCACTTATTTGCTGCTTCCCCGCACAATTTTGTATGACATCTATAACTGCTTTTGTTTATAGAATTGTAAATTGCGAGCTCATAATGCGCACTGATCAGCTAGCGCCATGTTGTGTGAGTACACTGAACACCTTTTTCTACCAGCCAAAATAATGGCTGGCAAAAAAAGAATTCTGGCTAATACCCTGCGTCCAGGTCTTATCTACTTTTTGAAGCTTCATGGGCCGTATATATCAATTATTATCTGCTTTATTGAGCTTCATTGTCTTCACATATCGATCATTATCTCTTTATTTAGCCTCATTTCCTACACATATCATTATCTCTTTATTGAGCTTTATTATCTGCATATATCAACCATCCCATGCGTGCTCCTCCAGCTGGACCGAATGGCGGCCGACGTTGCCGTGGAGACGCGCAAACACAAGATCACGTGTGTGAGTCTGTGGCCGGGCGCCGTGAAGACAGAGGTGGTAACCGACCTCATCGTCAACCAGAAGGGATCCGACAAGGCGTTGCCAGGTGTTAATGCGCCCAAGGGAGCGCAGATGGTGAGATATGACCCTGGTGAACCTCTGGTGTCAGGGCGCCCAAGGGGCGCAGATAGTGAGATATGACCCTGGTGAACCCCTGGTGTCAGGGCGCCCAAGGGAGCGCAGATGGTGAGATATGACCCTTGTGAAGCCCTGGTGTCAGGGCGCCCAGGGGAGCGCAGATGGTGAGATATGACCCTGGTGAAGCCCTGGTGTCAGGGCGCCCAAGGTAGCGCAGATGGTGAGATATGACCCTGGTGAAGCCCTGGTGTCAGGGCGCCCAAGGGAGCGCAGATGGTAAGATATGACCCTGGTGAAGCCCTGGTGTCAGGGCGCTCAAGGGAGCGCAGATGGTGAGATATGACCCTGGTGTTAGGGCGCTCAAGGGAGCGCAGATGGAGAGATATGATCCTGGTGAACCCCTGGTGTCAGGGCGCCCAAGGGAGCGCAGATGGTGAGATATAACCCTGAGACGACAGATGTGTTATCGTCACGTGTTATCAGTGTTCACTGTCACGTGTTATCAGTGTTCACTGGCACATGTTATCAGTGTTCACTTTCGCGTAGTAGAAGTTTTCACTGCCAAGTGTTATCTGTGTTCAGTGTCACGTAGTAACAGTGTTCACTGTCAAGTGTTATCAGTGTTCACTGCCATGTGTTATCAATGCTTACTGCTATGTGTTATCAGTTTTCACTGTCACGTGTTATCAATGCTTACTGATATGTGTTATCCGTGTTCATTGTCACGTGTTATTAGTGTCGCTTGTTATCAGTGTTCACTGTCGCGTGTCATCAGCGTTCACTCTCGTCTGTGTGGTGTTTACTGCCGATAAACGCGTTTGGCACGAGTGTTCAGCTTGCGCAGTGGTCCAATCTTCTACACATTACACAATTCCCGATTTTGATTGGCTATCGCTGTTTTCTATATCACTTGACCATCGCTAAGACCTCTAAGTTACTGTCAATACCGCCATACGCTGACATTTCCCGCACTTTATTCATGGTTTCTCCGTCTCTTCCCGTTGCACAGGAGAAAATGTTCATGGACGACGGCGAAACCACCGAGTTACCTGGCCTGGCCATCGTACACCTAGCTCAAGGTAGGCAGAGCGAGACAGGGGCCACCCCAATGGTCTTGTGGTTAGCGCGCTGGGCGTTGTCTAGGGTGCGAGACCACCGAGTTACCTGACCCACGGTAGGCAGAGCGAGACAGGGGCCACCCAAGGGTCTTGTGGTTAGCGCGCTGGGCGTTGTCTAGGGTGCTCGGCGAGACTGTCCGTCGTGTCCAGAGGTTAGATGTTCGCGCCCCGGATAGGCTGAGGAGGTATCATCCCTGGAGGGCTCGCGACAAGCGTGGGTTGGGGGGGGGGGGGGGTAACCCGGTGCTGTCAGCTAAGTATTTGTGTTTCCTGGCCGCTCTACCATGATTATAGAACAACATACAGATGTCGTCTCCTTCCGCTCCTAAACACGCGCGGGTTGATTACCCCCTAGAGTCTCCTTGCTGCTTTGGTTGGGCAGCAGTTCAGAGCTCATAACCCTGTCTAAACACGCGCGGGTTGATTACCCCCTAGAGTCTCCTCGCTTGGGATCGGTTCAGAGCTCATAACCCTGTGTTATACACGCTGAGTTAACGACTGGTCGCAAGTTTACGAGCGACGGAAATAAACGTTACACGCTTTTCTCATATCACTTAGGATTATAAACAGGTTATAGTCTGGTTTTCAAGGGATAAACGTAACAGAATCAGACTCACCAACGGCGTTGGCGTCCAATGATCATCAATATGTAATATATGTAAAGAGTCATGTGCTGTGGCCTCCTTATGTGTATGGACTTGTTTGCAGGTCTCGACGAAACAAAAACTTCACCACAAGAAATTACTTAACTTTTTATTCACTCTTTGCGACTGAATTCGTGGCCCTACCAATATAGTTTACGTTGACTTATAACCTCTGCCGGCTTCCTTAAATCTTCAGATCCAAACAAGCTGAAGAAGACCGGGAAGATCTTGCTGACGGCGGACCTGGCTGATGAGTACAAGTTCAAGGACATTGACGGTAAGATGGCCGTTTCTCCACTTGGGAGTTTCTTTCCATGAGGCAGGGGTGTAGTTTTGCAGGACTGTTCAGGGATTAAGACCAAAAAACAACCGGCAATTGCTCAAACCGCTTATATAAAATAGACAGTTTACACGTGTGGCATATTTCGCCAGGGTTTCGCGAGCCAGAAACAGCTACAGGCGCATTCAAACGCGACTAGTCCTCATAAAGCCCGGGGCTCGGTCTGTAGAACGCGACCAGTCGTCATGAAGCCCGCGGCTTGGTCTGTAGAACAACTGTAGACTTTTGATCGTAGGTTACATTCTGCGTTTAAGTCTGGACGAAAGTAATTTTCTAGGTTTTTCGCATTTACTTGTAACCAGGTAGGTTCGGAGTCGGTAGAGATGGCCACAATCTCTCTCTGTGCTTCTGGTAACGGTCATCACGGTCAAGAAAATCATCGATCGTAACAAAAAGCTGTGATTCTAACCAACCAGCAGATTAGTTCAGGCGGCCCCGTCCGTTCACTTGCTTAAATTTTGTTGAAACAGTAACTTTGAAAAGTAACTCAATTTTTATCATTGAACTTTGTTGGTGCATAAAGCCTCGCGTGTTGACGAGTTGTCAACATGATAGCTAAGTAAGCTGTTGCGCTGTTATCCTCCCGATCAGGTTCCACGCCGTCCAACCTGAGGTCGCTGTCGACGATACTCCTGTTTGAGGGCTGGCACGGTCTCAGTCGCTGGATTCCCGCCTGGGTGAAGATACCGGGCCCCCTGGTATGGATGGCTAGCAACAAGCTGTAGTAGCCTCGGACCCCCCCCCCCCCCCATCCCTCCCTTCCAGACTCCAGACATCGCCAGCTGGAGTACCCACCGCACCACGTGGCGCACAGATCGACATCGCCACGGGGTCTACATCTTGCAGTGCAAGGTGTCATGCGCACGAGTCAAGGACGCCATCAAAATTGCGTATGAAGGAATGAATGCGTGTCAATGATTATGTTTCGTGTGGTGACATGGTCTTCGTTCTTAATTATTATTATTAGTAATTTATGTTTTTATCAAGCCACTAAAATGAAGATGTTATGTGATATTCTGGTGCATTGTAATGCGACTTAGTCATGTTCCATACTTTACTTATATTGTTCTAGGATCCGATCAGCTGACTAAGCCAAGTGTTGGGTTTCGTGCTGCCAAATGTTTGTGTTATCAATTGTTTAAGTCTCTGATACACGTTGTTATTTACTTAAAGCAGCCTACTTACATTATTTACTTAAAGCAGCCTACTTACATTATTTACTTAAAGCAGCCTACTTACATTATTTACTTAAAGCAGCCTACTTAGATGCGCCATCTTAGATTTTTTAGATTTCAGAATCAAGAATAAATTTCAAAATCATGATGAATATATGTTTTATAACTCGTTGAGTCTGTAAGACAACAATTTCAACACAAAACATGGGCGGATTATTTTATAGCCCGCGTACGAACTAGCGAGCCGCGGTCAACATCACACAGAATAGCGAACAGCGAACAGGGATATTAGGCCGGCCACCAACATCTGCTCCGGTGAATAAATTTGAGACACTTGAGACGCTCTCGGTGTTATTGGCGCTAAATTTACGAGATGTAACTAACCAGTCATGTGCTTCATTTGCCTTGTTATTTTTCCTCTTATCGCTAGGATTATATAATATATATTTGTAACAGATCTATACGCTTGCTTGTACTGCATAATTGAGTCTTATAATGAAAGAAATAAACAATTACAATTGTTTTACCGTGTCCTGCCCTGTATTTGGTCGGGTAATAACCATTCTTCGCTGAAACTCACCAGTTATATTAAGCGCCACTCGATCAAGTCTTATATTATCAACATGAAATTAAATACAATTTCTGGATTACTAATCCCACCATGAATACCGCCCCCGGGGCCACATGAACACCGCGCCGCAGTTCCTCTTGCCCAAAATATTCATGGAGGCGGTGCTTTTTACGTTACAGTAAAATGTGACCATGAAATGTGAGCGACAATCAATGGAATGGAAGAGACCTTACGCTACATGGTGATCCCTTTGGTTGTACACATACAACATTATAAGATTCATTAGTTTTGTGATGCCAATGTGATTACGAATATTAACTATATATAAATGAAACTGCGACGTCGAAGCCTGACCTCAACTGCTGCACATTTGCAGATCTATACATACGATATATGTTCTGTACTTCTGGTCTGTAATCCTGGATACAAAGTGGAAAAAGCACTGTACTATTTGTTACAAAAATATTTATTCTTTGTACACTATGAGACACCACACCATTCAATTGGCGAGTTTACATCTGTCAAAACCGTCTTATCCACTTCACACCGTTGCTGCTTCACAGTTTGTGACAAGGATAAGGTGATAGCAGTAGATAAATGCACATGACCCGATGCTTCATGACAATATGAGGTTTCATATAGAAACGCGATGCTTCGGAATGGTAAACATACATTCCGCGGAAGTGTTCAAGTGTGAATGGCCAGCTCAGACCACATGTTGTTAAAATCTGTAAACGGTTTTCATCTCATCGTTGCGTCCATCCATCTACCCATCCTTTCTGCCATCCATCCATCCATCCATCCATCTATTCATTCATCCACCAATCCATCCATCTATTCTGTCATCCACCCATCCATCCATCTATTCAGTCAACCACCCATCTATTCAGTATTCCACCCATCCAACCATCTATTCAGTCATCCACCCATCTGTCCATCTATTCAGTCATCCACCCATCCATCAGTTCATCCGTCCATCCATACATTCATTCATCCATCCACCGATCCACCATCCAGGCTAGCATCGCTCGATGCGTTTAAGAATGCAAGAACCCCACCGTCTAAACCACTTCTCGGACGCTGTAAACAATGCCCTTCAATGTAAACAATGTCACCTTCCATGTAATCACTGCAAACAATGCCACATTCACTGTAAACAATGGTAAGAATGAATCATTTAATTCACGCAGCTTCACATATCACATCAGTGGCAGGTATCCGCGACCGACAGTCTTCCGTACGTGGCTCCCTCACCCCACCACCACGGACGCACACCAGCACCACCTGTCGCCAACAGGTCGTTGACTTTCATCCTCGGTACTTGGTCACGTGTACTGTCATGTGATCAGTACATTGGACTTGCAATGCGCTGGAAACGAAACATATGCGGTAAGTATACTTAACATAGGGTCGGCGTCTCTATGTTTATTGTATGTGCGACTGATTGTTTAGTTACAAACCTGTTCTTGGGGAAGCAAATACCATAACTTCTAATAAAATAGCGATCTCAGATATCCATATATACAACACACTAGGCGGTACTTATACTCCGATGCAAGCATACAAACTATAAGAATGATAATTGTTTTTACAACAATTGTAACATTTCTAATCATTATAACAATTATAATTGTTCTTATAACAATTGTAACATTTCTAATTATTATGACAATTATAATTGTTTTTATAACAATTGTAACATTTCTAATTATTATAACAATTATAATTGTTTTTATAACAATTGTGACTCCCGACTCAACGCCAAGCGTTCAGGATAAACTCGGCTGACTTCCTGCCAATGCCCACTCACCTATAGACTCGGCTGACTTCCTGCCAATGCCCACTCACCTATAAACTCGGCTGACTTCCTGCCAATGCCCACTCACCTATAAACTCGGCTGACTTCCTGCCAATGCCCACTCACCTATAAACTCGGCTGACTTCCTGCCAATGCCCACTCACCTATAAACTCGGCTGACTTCCTGCCAATGCCCACTCACCTATAGACTCGGCTGACTTCCTGCCAATGCCCACTCACCTATAAACTCGGCTGACTTCCTGCCAATGCCCACTCACCTATAAACTCGGCTGACTTCCTGCCAATGCCCACTCACCTATAAACTCGGCTGACTTCCTGCCAATGCCCACTCACCTATAAACTCGGCTGACTTCCTGCCAATGCCCACTCACCTATAAACTCTGCTGACTTCCTGCCAATGCCCACTCACCTATAAACTCGGCTGACTTCCTGCCAATGCCCACTCACCTATAAACTCGGCTGACTTCCTGCCAATGCCCACTCACCTATAAACTCGGCTGACTTCCTGCCAATGCCCACTCACCTATAAACTCGGCTGACTTCCTGGCCAATGCCCACTCACCTATAAACTCGGCTGACTTCCTGCCAATGCCCACTCACCTATAAACTCGGAGACAGGATTTTCGCTTTCGCTTGCCCTCAGTAAGCCGGTGACGTCATTGCTCTCGATGAGCGGCATGATGAGCTGGACGAACTCTGTGGTGTAGGGCGGAGCAATGACATCCAACACCTGCAACACACACGTCGCATAGGTACATCAGTGCAATACGACATACCGGTGACATAGTCACTCCTGCTAGTGACCATGGCTCGCACTCATCCTGATGACCTGACCCCACACTCACTCTGATGACATTGGTCCACACTCATCCTAGTGACCTTGGGCTTTACTCATCCTGATGACCTGACCCCACACTCACTCTGATGACATTGGTCCACACTCATCCTAGTGACCTTGGGCTTTACTCATCCTGATGACCTGACCCCACACTCACTCTGATGACATTGGTCCACACTCATCCTAGTGACCTTGGGCTTTACTCATCCTGATGACCTGACCCCACACTCACTCTGATGACATTGGTCCACACTCATCCTAGTGACCTTGGGCTGTACTCATCCTGATGACCTGACCCCACACTCACTCTGATGACATTGGTCCACACTCATCCTAGTGACCTTGGGCTTTACTCATCCTGATGACCTGACCCCACACTCACTCTGATGACATTGGTCCACACTCATCCTAGTGACCTTGGGCTTTACTCATCCTGATGACCTGACCCCACACTCACTCTGATGACATTGGTCCACACTCATCCTAGTGACCTTGGGCTTTACTCATCCTGATGACCTGACCCCACACTCACTCTGATGACATTGGTCCACACTCATCCTAGTGACCTTGGGCTTTACTCATCCTGATGACCTGACCCCACACTCACTCTGATGACATTGGTCCACACTCATCCTAGTGACCTTGGGCTTTACTCATCCTGATGACCTGCAGGAACCTCATCAGACGTACTGTTGCTCGTAAAATTTAAGACTTGCATTACCAGCTCGAAGAGAAAAGAAATCTGTTATAAATAACATTTAATACATAATAGAAACGCGTTGCAAGAAGACAGGTGGACACTAACAATCGCTGTATAACAGCAATAACACCGAGCAAACTCTGAAATTATCTTGAAGAAGATAGGGTTAGGAGGTTGTAACTGTCAGAGAAACCATCTCTGGTACGTCTTGTGTCCTCTCTTGCTGTATCTCTTCACACCTGCAAACACATTTCTTTTAGTTGTTTGTCCAAAAAAATTGCATTCGGTCCTTACCTTATAAATAAATACAAATATATAGGATGCCCTAGATATTCGTATTTACATAATACTGACCGAAATGCATCATCCCTTTTAAAACATTCCAAAGATGTTTCTCAGGGACAAACGTGTCGTGTAAGCAGCGTTAACTAGCCTAGGACCCCCTTAGCCGAAACCTAAAGATAACTGCCGACTATAGCGCCGCCTGCCAAGGGAGGGGGAGATTCTGTGGTCGTTACCTCGGCGACAAAGTGCCTGATGAGGGAGATATCGGTGTCGCCCCTCTGCCAACAGTTCCTGATGTAGGTGGCCACTGGGATGACGAACCCCTGACTCAGGAGGTGCACCATGCGATCCAAAACCGTCTTCTTCAGCTCCAACTACACACAAGGCAGATAGAACGGTTAAATACTTGTCACTCCAGCGTCAAACACTGGGGGCATCTCACTCACATATAGTAACTTCTTACTGGTAACATTTACATTGCCGAACCGGAGACGAAAGAAACGTTGTCATAAATATATTGCAAATTATTTTAAAATGTGGGCTGGAAACTAATTTTATGAAGATTGTTACACCTCAATCATTGGTGTATAGAACGCTTACAACGCCGCTCGTCAACAGTCGTAAACTTAGTCGTCAACATAGTTGTAACGATTAGTCGTTAATTAAGCATGTAAACAGACGAATTCTGACCTGGACCAGGACATCCAGCTCATCGAAGGACGTCTCGAACAGTCGGATCAGAAGCTCCAGGATCCGCTGGTGTAGCAAGGGGTGATTGGTGCTCATCTGGATCACAACAGTCGGAGGCAACAGTTAGACAGACAACAGATCCAGGGTGGTGTAGCAAGGGGTGATTGGTGCTCATCTGGATTACAACAGTCGGAGGCAACATTTAGACAGACAGCAGATCCAGGGTGGTGTAGCAAGGGGTGATTGGTGCTCATCTGGATCACAACAGTCGGAGGCAACATTTAGACAGACAACAGATCCAGGGTGGTGTAGCAAGGGGTGATTGGTGCTCATCTGGATCACAACAGTCGGAGGCAACAGTTAGACAGACAACAGATCCAGGATGGTGTAGCAAGGGGTGATTGGTGCTCATCTGGATCACAACAGTCGGAGGCCATAGTTAGACAGACAACAGATCCAGGGTGGTGTAGCAAGGGGTGATTGGTGCTCATCTGGATCACAACAGTCGGAGGCAACATTTAGACAGACAACAGATCCAGGGTGGTGTAGCAAGGGGTGATTGGTGCTCATCTGGATCACAACAGTCGGAGGCAACATTTAGACAGACAACAGATCCAGGGTGGTGTAGCAAGGGGTGATTGGTGCTCATCTGGATCACAACAGTCGGAGGCAACAGTTAGACAGACAACAGATCCAGGGTGGTGTAGCAAGGGGTGATTGGTGCTCATCTGGATCACAACAGTCGGAGGCAACAGTTAGACAGACAACAGATCCAGGGTAGTGTAGCAAGGGGTGATTGGTGCTCATCTGGATCACAACAGTCGGAGGCCATAGTTAGACAGACAACAGATCCAGGGTGGTGTAGCAAGGGGTGATTGGTGCTCATCTGGATCACAACAGCCAGAGGCCACAGTTATACAGACAACAGATCCAGGGTGGTGTAGCAAGGGGTGATTGGTGCTCATCTGGATCACAACAGTCGGAGGCAACAGTTGGACAGACAACAGATCCAGGGTGATGTAGCAAGGGGTGATTGGTGCTCATCTGGATCACAACAGCCAGAGGCCACAGTTATACAGACAACAGATCCAGGGTGATGTAGCAAGGGGTGATTGGTGCTCATCTGGATCACAACAGCCAGAGGCCACAGTTATACAGACAACAGATCCAGGGTGATGTAGCAAGGGGTGATTGGTGCTCATCTGGATCACAACAGCCAGAGGCCACAGTTAGACAGACAACAGATCCAGGGTGGTGTAGCAAGGGGTGATTGGTGCTCATCTGGATCACAACAGCCAGAGGCCACAGTTATACAGACAACAGATCCAGGGTGGTGTAGCAAGGGGTGATTGGTGCTCATCTGGATCACAACAGCCAGAGGCCACAGTTATACAGACAACAGATCCAGGGTGATGTAGCAAGGGGTGATTGGTGCTCATCTGGATCACAACAGCCAGAGGCCACAGTTATACAGACAACAGATCCAGGGTGATGTAGCAAGGGGTGATTGGTGCTCATCTGGATCACAACAGCCAGAGGCCACAGTTAGACAGACAACAGATCCAGGGTGGTGTAGCAAGGGGGGATTGGTGCTCATCTGGATCACAACAGCCAGAGGCAACAGTTAGGAAACAATAGATCCAGGGTGGTGTAGCAAGGGGGGATTGGTGCTCATCTGGATCACAACAGCCAGAGGCCACAGTTATACAGACAACAGATCCAGGGTGATGTAGCAAAGGGTGATTGGTGCTCATCTGGATCACAACAGCCAGAGGCCACAGTTAGACAGACAACAGATCCAGGGTGGTGTAGCAAGGGGGGATTGGTGCTCATCTGGATCACAACAGCCAGAGGCAACAGTTAGGAAACAACAGATCCAGGGTGGTGTAGCAAGGGGTGATTGGTGCTCATCTGGATCACAACACTCAGAGGCAGCAGTTAGACAACAGTATGAGATCCAGCTTGTCGTCAGCCCCCGCCTCCCCCCCCCACTTACCTCGTCCAGTAACACCAGGTGTATCGGGGTGTGGTCTGTGTTCAGCTTGAAGTAGCTCGGCTCTGACACGGTGCAGTCGACCCACTTGAGGACGCCCATGGCCACCACTGGAAACCTGTGCCAGAAAACAGAAAGTTACACATTTAGGTCATTTCTGTGAATGACTAAACTGCCCGAGGAACTATCCTGGAACAGTACAATAAAGGTGTTAGGGCGCAAACTCACGACCAAACCATCTGCAACTGAGCCTGCTTACCAACTGGTCTAAAGAGGTTCCCCATCGATGCGGGAAGGACGCCACAGGGTATCACCCTCGTAGGCCAGAAAATGGAGTTGTGTGGTCGGGCCACCAGCAACAGCATTTGACTCGTAAAATTAAATACACGCTTTCGCTCGACAGCTCTGGCCAAACTAAAGGCAATATATCGGTGCGCGTGCAGACTTACTTGAGACACTTGAAGAGGGCATTAACGTCAGCGATGAGCTCGGACGCCCCTTTGTTCTGACTACACAGCTGGTGCGCCTTCTCTATCGCCTGAATCGTCGCCTTCAACTCGTCCTTGCAGATCGACTTGCGCGACCCCTGGCGAATCAGAGAAAAAGTTAAAAAAAATTCACAATATAGACTTTTATTGAGTGAGCAGTTGAGATAATTTAATTCTAAGGCTAATGTTAAAACAATTGTTTTCCGCCAAATATTCTGGCAAAAAAACATCTATTCTCCTCATTAAAATTCATGGCCTGGAGCGTGCACGACAACGCTGCGAAATGAAACCAGATGAAACAGTGGACTACACACAAATCTGTGACGTGGCTATTTAGCCCCGTGATGTGCACGCGAAGGCTACCTTAGGCCAAGGACACTCCGGGGACAAGGACTGATTTAGAGGCCCCACATTAAATCGCCCAGATCGGGTAGCGAACCAGTGACCCTTTCATCAACCGTCTGGTGTTCTAGCCACTCGGCCACGGAGGTTCCAACATGCACAGCACTGCATAGATCTATATGGCTTTATAGCGAGCGCAAGCGAGCTCTTAAGGTAACATGCATGCATATTCAAAGTCCATTTCAAGCCATAGGCTTAGGACTTTAATTTCGCGTAACAGCCCCCATGAGATGTTTTCGGATTCGGAGTAAATATCAGCTGTACATAAATATATTCAAGCAAAGAGAGGTCGAAGCATATTTTGTCATGTCTTTAATAATTAAATCAGCTGCCCCACAAAATTAACGAATAAATTATTCAATGTTAACAATGGATGTAAGCTTATATTTAAAATTAAAGTTAATTTATAGGCGATGAGCTAAAGGTCTGTTGCCAAGCTCCAAGCAGAGCATATGGAGTAGTTGTGACGTCAAAATGTTATAAACATGACGTCACAATGGGAGTTCCTAAGCAACCGAATGATATGTCACAATCACATGCACGGTATACTTCATCCCGCCAAAGATATGCGTTATGGCAAGCCGAAGTGAAATTAATTTTGAATATTAATCTAGAAGTATCCCCTCGGAATATCTGAATTAATAAATATACGCTCGCATTTTTTAGGTAGCACCTATCCATATTAGTGGTCACGAAATGAATCCAATACCACTGATGCCGATACCTGTCGCCAGGAGTATCTGGAACGGTCTATACCCGGGAATGATGTCAAGCTCGCCAGCACTAATACCCAGGTCTTCTTGGCCAAGCGTGCAGGGAAGTACCCCCGGGACATGGCTCTCGTGAACCCACCTTGCGCCTGACCTCGACCACACACGAGGCGTACGCCAGCAGGGAAGTACCCCCGGGACATGGCTCTCGTGAACCCACCTTGCGCCTGACCTCGACCACACACGAGGCGTACGCCAGCAGGGACGTACCCCGGGGACATGGCTCCCGTGAACCTACCTTGCGCCTGACCTCGACCACACACGAGGCGTACGCCAGCAGGGAAGTACCCCCCGGACATGGCTCCCGTGAACCCACCTTACGCCTGATCTCGACCACACACGAGGCGTACGCCAGCAGGGAAGCACCCCCCGGACATGGCTCCCGTGAACCTACCTTGCGCCTGACCTCGACCACACACGAGGCGTACGCCAGCAGGGAAGTACCCCCGAGACATGGCTCCCGTGAACCCACTATGCGCCTGATCTCGACCACACACGAGGCGTACGCCAGCAGGGAAGCACCCCCCGGACATGGCTCCCGTGAACCCACCTTCCGCCTGACCTCGACCACACACGAGGCGTACGCCAGCAGGGAAGTACCCCCCGGACATGGCTCTCGTGAACCCACCTTCCGCCAGACCTCGACCACACACGAGGCGTACGCCAGCAGGGAAGCACCCCCCGGACATGGCTCCCGTGAACCCACCTTCCGCCAGACCTCGACCACACACGAGGCGTACGCCAGCAGGGAAGCACCCCCCGGACATGGCTCCCGTGAACCCACCTTGCGCCTGACCTCGACCACACACGAGGCGTACGCCAGCAGGGAAGTACCCCCCGGACATGGCTCTCGTGAACCCACCTTGCGCCTGACCTCGACCACACACGAGGCGTACGCCAGCAGGGACGTACCCCGGGGACATGGCTCCCGTGAACCCACCTTGCGCCTGACCTCGACCACACACGAGGCGTACGCCAGCAGGGAAGTACCCCGGGGACATGGCTCCCGTGAACCCACCTTCCGCCTGACCTCGACCACACACGAGGCGTACGCCAGCAGGGAAGTACCCCCCGGACATGGCTCCCGTGAACCCACCTTCCGCCTGACCTCGACCACACACGAGGCGTACGCCAGCAGGGAAGCACCCCCCGGACATGGCTCCCGTGAACCCACCTTCCGCCTGATTTCGACCACACACGAGGCGTACGCCAGCAGGGACGTACCCCGGGGACATGGCTCCCGTGAACCCACCTTCCGCCAGACCTCGACCACACACGAGGCGTACGCCAGCAGGGAAGCACCCCCCGGACATGGCTCCCGTGAACCCACCTTCCGCCTGACCTCGACCACACACGAGGCGTACGCCAGCAGGGAAGTACCCCCCGGACATGGCTCTCGTGAACCCACCTTCCGCCAGACCTCGACCACACACGAGGCGTACGCCAGCAGGGAAGCACCCCCCGGACATGGCTCCCGTGAACCCACCTTCCGCCAGACCTCGACCACACACGAGGCGTACGCCAGCAGGGAAGCACCCCCCGGACATGGCTCCCGTGAACCCACCTTGCGCCTGACCTCGACCACACACGAGGCGTACGCCAGCAGGGAAGTACCCCCCGGACATGGCTCTCGTGAACCCACCTTGCGCCTGACCTCGACCACACACGAGGCGTACGCCAGCAGGGACGTACCCCGGGGACATGGCTCCCGTGAACCCACCTTGCGCCTGACCTCGACCACACACGAGGCGTACGCCAGCAGGGAAGTACCCCGGGGACATGGCTCCCGTGAACCCACCTTCCGCCTGACCTCGACCACACACGAGGCGTACGCCAGCAGGGAAGTACCCCCCGGACATGGCTCCCGTGAACCCACCTTGCGCCTGATTTCGACCACACACGAGGCGTACGCCAGCAGGGAAGCACCCCCGAGACATGGCTCCCGTGAACCCACCTTCCGCCAGACCTCGACCACACACGAGGCGTACGCCAGCAGGGAAGCACCCCCCGGACATGGCTCCCGTGAACCCACCTTGCGCCTGACCTCGACCACACACGAGGCGTACGCCAGCAGGGAAGCACCCCCCGGACATGGCTCCCGTGAACCCACCTTGCGCCTGATTTCGACCACACACGAGGCGTACGCCAGCAGGGACGTACCCCGGGGACATGGCTCCCGTGAACCCACCTTCCGCCAGACCTCGACCACACACGAGGCGTACGCCAGCAGGGAAGTACCCCCCGGACATGGCTCTCGTGAACCCACCTTCCGCCAGACCTCGACCACACACGAGGCGTACGCCAGCAGGGAAGTACCCCCCGGACATGGCTCCCGTGAACCCACCTTCCGCCTGATTTCGACCACACACGAGGCGTACGCCAGCAGGGAAGCACCCCCCGGACATGGCTCCCGTGAACCCACCTTCCGCCAGACCTCGACCACACACGAGGCGTACGCCAGCAGGGAAGTACCCCCCGGACATGGCTCTCGTGAACCCACCTTCCGCCAGACCTCGACCACACACGAGGCGTACGCCAGCAGGGAAGTACCCCCCGGACATGGCTCCCGTGAACCCACCTTCCGCCTGATCTCGACCACACACGAGGCGTACGCCAGCAGAGAAGTACCCCCCGGACATGGCTCCCGTGAACCCACCTTCCGCCAGACCTCGACCACACACGAGGCGTACGCCAGCAGGGAAGTACCCCCCGGACATGGCTCTCGTGAACCCACCTTCCGCCTGATTTCGACCACACACGAGGCGTACGCCAGCAGGGAAGCACCCCCCGGACATGGCTCCCGTGAACCCACCTTCCGCCTGATTTCGACCACACACGAGGCGTACGCCAGCAGGGAAGCACCCCCCGGACATGGCTCCCGTGAACCCACCTTCCGCCTGACCTCGACCACACACGAGGCGTACGCCAGCAGGGAAGTACCCCCCGGACATGGCTCTCGTGAACCCACCTTCCGCCAGACCTCGACCACACACGAGGCGTACGCCAGCAGGGAAGTACCCCCCGGACATGGCTCCCGTGAACCCACCTTCCGCCTGATTTCGACCACACACGAGGCGTACGCCAGCAGGGAAGCACCCCCCGGACATGGCTCCCGTGAACCCACCTTGCGCCTGACCTCGACCACACACGAGGCGTACGCCAGCAGGGAAGTACCCCCCGGACATGGCTCCCGTGAACCCACCTTGCGCCTGACCTCGACCACACACGAGGCGTACGCCAGCAGGGAAGTACCCCGGGGACATGGCTCCCGTGAACCCACCTTGCGCCTGACCTCGACCACACACGAGGCGTACGCCAGCAGGGAAGCACCCCCCGGACATGGCTCCCGTGAACCCACCTTGCGCCTGACCTCGACCACACACGAGGCGTACGCCAGCAGGGAAGCACCCCCCGGACATGGCTCTCGTGAACCCACCTTCCGCCAGACCTCGACCACACACGAGGCGTACGCCAGCAGGGAAGTACCCCCCGGACATGGCTCCCGTGAACCCACCTTGCGCCTGACCTCGACCACACACGAGGCGTACGCCAGCAGGGAAGCACCCCCCGGACATGGCTCCCGTGAACCCACCTTGCGCCTGACCTCGACCACACACGAGGCGTACGCCAGCAGGGAAGCACCCCCCGGACATGGCTCCCGTGAACCCACCTTGCGCCTGACCTCGACCACACACGAGGCGTACGCCAGCAGGGAAGCACCCCCCGGACATGGCTCCCGTGAACCCACCTTGCGCCTGACCTCGACCACACACGAGGCGTACGCCAGCAGGGAAGCACCCCCCGGACATGGCTCCCGTGAACCCACCTTGCGCCTGACCTCGACCACACACGAGGCGTACGCCAGCAGGGAAGCACCCCCCGGACATGGCTCCCGTGAACCCACCTTGCGCCTGACCTCGACCACACACGAGGCGTACGCCAGCAGGGAAGCACCCCCCGGACATGGCTCCCGTGAACCCACCTTGCGCCTGACCTCGACCACACACGAGGCGTACGCCAGCAGGGAAGCACCCCCCGGACATGGCTCCCGTGAACCCACCTTGCGCCTGACCTCGACCACACACGAGGCGTACGCCAGCAGGGAAGTACCCCCCGGACATGGCTCCCGTGAACCCACCTTGCGCCTGACCTCGACCACACACGAGGCGTACGCCAGCAGGTAGGTGTACTTGGTCTTGTGCTCGGGGTTGATCTTCGCTCCCGGCTTGAATAAGGCATCGATGAACAAGTCTGGGTCAGAACACAGAGAAAGACCCGTAAGCAAAGTGGTCCCATAATAACAAAAAGTGTCAAGCGTCCGATCTTTAAAGCTTGGTCAATATCATTCAAATTGGGTCGCCTTGATCAATACGTTAACAGTTCTACTCAACTCATCTACAGTTTCCATTGGTCAAAATATATTTACTTTTGATTGGTCCATACGGTGGCAGTTCTGATTGGATTCTGGTTAGTATAAACATTTGCAGTTATGATTGGTCCATATATTTACAGCTCTTACTGGTCAATCCATTTAAAAGGTCTGATTGCACCCCACATACACACTTCTGGTTGGTCGCTACATCTTCAGTTTTGCTCGATTGCCGTCATGAGCACTCACCGAGGAATTGTGGCGCCCGGATCATCTCCACGACTGGAGGGTCGTTGGAAACGTACATCTTATAAAGCTGAAACAGTTCACAGGTCAATTAGCTTCCTTATTGTAGTTCACCAGAAAACTAGATAACACCAATATGCCACATCAGTGACTGAACTACTGGCCACCAGTCGTGGATTTAATATGTTACGCATATAGCAATATTAAAGTTTCACGCAATATTAAAGTGGGCACAGCGACCGCCCCACTTACCACGGTGACTGGCACAGCGACCGCCTCACTTACCACGGTGACTGGCACAGCGACCGACTCCACTTACCACGGTGACTGGCACAGCGACCGCCTCACTTACCACGGTGACTGGCACAGCGACCGCCCCACTTACCACGGTGACTGGCACAGCGACCGCCTCACTTACCACGGTGACTGGCACAGCGACCGCCCCACTTACCACGGTGACTGGCACAGCGACCGCCCCACTTACCACGGTGACTGGCACAGCGACCGCCCCACTTACCACGGTGACTGGCACAGCGACCGCCTCACTTACCACGGTGACTGGCACAGCGACCGCCTCACTTACCACGGTGACTGGCACAGCGACCGCCCCACTTACCACGGTGACTGGCACAGCGACCGCCTCACTTACCACGGTGACTGGCACAGCGACCGCCCCACTTACCACGGTGACTGGCACAGCGTCCGCCCCACCACGGTGACTGGCACAGCGACCGCCCCACTTACCACGGTGACTGGCACAGCGACTGCCCCACTTACCACGGTGACCGGCATAGCGACCGCCCCACTTACCACGGTGACTGGCACAGCGACCGCCCCACTTACCACGGTGACTGGCACAGCGACCAACCCACTTACCACGGTGACTGGCACAGCGACCGCCTCACTTACCACGGTGACTGGCACAGCGATCGCCCCACTTACCACGGTGACTGGCACAGCGACCGCCCCACTTACCACGGTGACTGGCACAGCGACCGGCCCCACTTCCCACGGTGACTGGCACAGCGACCGCCCCACTTACCACGGTGACTGGCACAGCGACCGCCTCACTTACCACGGTGACTGGCACAGCGACCGCCCCACTTACCAAGGTGACTGGCACGGCGACCGCCCCACTTACCACGGTGACTGGCACAGCGACCGCCCCACTTACCACGGTGACTGGCACAGCGACCGCCCCACTTACCACGGTGACTGGCACAGCGACCGCCCCACTTACCACGGTGACTGGCACAGCGACCGCCTCACTTACCACGGTGACTGGCACAGCGACCGGCTCCACTTACCACGGTGACTGGCACAGCGACCGCCTCACTTACCACGGTGACTGGCACAGCGACCGCCCCACTTACCACGGTGACTGGCACAGCGATCGCCCCACTTACCACGGTGACTGGCACAGCGACCGGCTCCACTTACCACGGTGACTGGCACAGCGACCGCCCCACTTACCACGGTGACTGGCACAGCGACCGCCCCACTTACCACGGTGACTGGCACAGCGACCGCCCCACTTACCACGGTGGCCGGCACAGCGACCGCCTCACTTACCACGGTGACTGGCACAGCGACCGCCCCACTTACCACGGTGGCCGGCACAGCGACCGCCCCACTTACCACGGTGACTGGCACAGCGACCGCCTCACTTACCACGGTGACTGGCACAGCGACCGCCCCACTTACCACGGTGGCCGGCACAGCGACCGCCTCACTTACCACGGTGACTGGCACAGCGACCGCCCCACTTACCACGGTGACTGGCACAGCGATCGCCCCACTTACCACGGTGACTGGCACAGCGACCGGCTCCACTTACCACGGTGACTGGCACAGCGACCGGCTCCACTTCCCACGGTGACTGGCACAGCGACCGCCCCACTTACCACGGTGACTGGCACAGCGACCGCCTCACTTACCACGGTGACTGGCACAGCGACCGCCCCACTTACCACGGTGACTGGCACAGCGACCGCCCCACTTACCACGGTGACTGGCACAGAGACCGCCCCACTTACCACGGTGACTGGCACATCGACCGCCTTACTTACCACGGTGACTGGCACAGCGACCACCCCACCACGGTGACTGGCACAGCGACCGCCTCACTTACCACGGTGACTGGCACAGCGACCGCCTTACTTACCACGGTGACTGGCACAGCGACCACCCCACCACGGTGACTGGCACAGCGACCGCCCCACTTACCACGGTGACTGGCACAGCGACCGCCTCACTTACCACGGTGACTGGCACATCGACCGCCTTACTTACCACGGTGACTGGCACAGCGACCACCCCACCACGGTGACTGGCACAGCGACCGCCTCACTTACCACGGTGACTGGCACAGCGACCGCCCCACTTACCACGGTGACCGGCACAGCGACCGCCTCACTTACCACGGTGACTGGCACAGCGACCGCCTCACTTACCACGGTGACTGGCACAGCGTCCGCCCCACCACGGTGACTGGCACAGCGACCGCCTCACTTACCACGGTGACTGGCACAGCGTCCGCCCCACCACGGTGACTGGCACAGCGACCGCCTCACTTACCACGGTGACTGGCACAGCGACCGCCTCACTTACCACGGTGACTGGCACAGCGTCCGCCCCACCACGGTGACTGGCACAGCGACCGCCCCAATTACCACGGTGACTGGAACAGCGACTGCCCCACTTACCACGGTGACCGGCACAGCGACCGCCCCACTTACCACGGTGACTGGCACAGCGACCGCCCCACTTACCACGGTGACTGTCACAGCGACCGCCCCACTTACCACGGTGAATGGCACAGCGACCGCCCCACTTACCACGGTGACTGGCACAGCGACCGCCTTACTTACCACGGTGACTGGCACAGCGACCGCCTCACTTACCACGGTGACTGGCACAGCGACCGCCCCACTTACCACGGTGACTGGCACAGCGACCGCCTCACTTACCACGGTGACTGGCACAGCGATCGCCCCACTTACCACGGTGACTGGCACAGCGACCGCCCCACTTACCACGGTGACTGGCACAGCGACCGGCCCCACTTCCCACGGTGACTGGCACAGCGACCGCCCCACTTACCACGGTGACTGGCACAGCGACCGCCTCACTTATCACGGTGACTGGCACAGCGACCGCCCCACTTACCAAGGTGACTGGCACGGCGACCGCCCCACCTACCACGGTGACTGGCACAGCGACCGACCCCACTTACCACGGTGACAGGCACAGCGACCGCCCCACTTACCACGGTGACTGGCACAGCGACCGCCTCACTTACCACGGTGACTGGCACAGCGACCGCCCCACCTACCACGGTGACTGGCACAGCGACCGCCCCACTTACCACGGTGACCGGCACAGCGACCGCCTCACTTACCACGGTGACTGGCACAGCGACCGCCTCACTTACCATTGTGACTGGCACAGCGACCGCCTCACTTACCACGGTGACTGGCACAGCGACCGCCCCACTTACCACGGTGACCGGCACAGCGACCGCCTCACTTACCACGGTGACTGGCACAGCGACCGCCCCACTAACCACGGTGACTGGCACAGCGACCGCCCCACTTACCAAGGTGACTGGCACAGCGACCGCCCCACTTACCACGGTGACTGGCACAGCGACCGCCTCACCTTCCACGGTGACTGGCACAGCGACCGCCCCACTTACCACGGTGACTGGCACAGCGACCGCCTCACTTACCACGGTGACTGGCACAGCGACCGCCCCACTTACCACGGTGACCGGCACAGCGACTGCACCCACTTACCACGGTGACTGGCACAGCGACCGCCTCATTTACCACGGTGACCGGCACAGCGACCGCCCCACTTACCACGGTGACTGGCACAGCGACCGCCTGACTTACCACGGTGACTGGCACAGCGACCGCCTCACTTACCACGGTGACTGGCACAGCGACCGCCCCACTTACCACGGTGACCGGCACAGCGACCGCCCCACTTACCACGGTGACCGGCACAGCGACCGCCTCACTTACCACGGTGACTGGCACAGCGACCGCCTCACTTACCACGGTGACTGGCACAGCGTCCGCCCCACCACGGTGACTGGCACAGCGACCGCCTCACTTACCACGGTGACTGGCACAGCGACCGCCTCACTTACCACGGTGACTGGCACAGCGTCCGCCCCACCACGGTGACTGGCACAGCGACCGCCCCACTTACCACGGTGACTGGAACAGCGACTGCCCCACTTACCACGGTGACCGGCACAGCGACCGCCCCACTTACCACGGTGACTGGCACAGCGACCGCCCCACTTACCACGGTGACTGGCACAGCGACCGCCTCACTTACCACGGTGACTGGCACAGCGACCGCCCCACTTACCACGGTGACTGTCACAGCGACCGCCCCACTTACCACGGTGAATGGCACAGCGACCGCCCCACTTACCACGGTGACTGGCACAGCGACCGCCTTACTTACCACGGTGACTGGCACAGCGACCGCCTCACTTACCACGGTGACTGGCACAGCGACCGCCCCACTTACCACGGTGACTGGCACAGCGACCGCCTCACTTACCACGGTGACTGGCACAGCGATCGCCCCACTTACCACGGTGACTGGCACAGCGACCGCCCCACTTACCACGGTGACTGGCACAGCGACCGGCCCCACTTCCCACGGTGACTGGCACAGCGACCGCCCCACTTACCACGGTGACTGGCACAGCGACCGCCTCACTTATCACGGTGACTGGCACAGCGACCGCCCCACTTACCAAGGTGACTGGCACGGCGACCGCCCCACTTACCACGGTGACTGGCACAGCGACCGACCCCACTTACCACGGTGACAGGCACAGCGACCGCCCCACTTACCACGGTGACTGGCACAGCGACCGCCCCACTTACCACGGTGACTGGCACAGCGACCGCCTCACTTACCACGGTGACTGGCACAGCGACCGCCTCACTTACCACGGTGACTGGCACAGCGACCGCCCCACCTACCACGGTGACTGGCACAGCGACCGCCCCACTTACCACGGTGACCGGCACAGCGACCGCCTCACTTACCACGGTGACTGGCACAGCGACCGCCTCACTTACCATTGTGACTGGCACAGCGACCGCCTCACTTACCACGGTGACTGGCACAGCGACCGCCCCACTTACCACGGTGACCGGCACAGCGACCGCCTCACTTACCACGGTGACTGGCACAGCGACCGCCCCACTAACCACGGTGACTGGCACAGAGACCGCCCCACTTACCAAGGTGACTGGCACAGCGACCGCCCCACTTACCACGGTGACTGGCACAGCGACCGCCTCACCTTCCACGGTGACTGGCACAGCGACCGCCCCACTTACCACGGTGACTGGCACAGCGACCGCCTCACTTACCACGGTGACTGGCACAGCGACCGCCCCACTTACCACGGTGACCGGCACAGCGACTGCACCCACTTACCACGGTGACTGGCACAGCGACCGCCTCACTTACCACGGTGACCGGCACAGCGACCGCCCCACTTACCACGGTGACTGGCACAGCGACCGCCTGACTTACCACGGTGACTGGCACAGCGACCGCCTCACTTACCACGGTGACTGGCACAGCGACCGCCCCACTTACCACGGTGACCGGCACAGCGACCGCACCCACTTACCACGGTGACTGGCACAGCGACCGCCTCACTTATCACGGTGACTGGCACAGCGACCGCCCCACTTACCAAGGTGACTGGCACGGCGACCGCCCCACCTACCACGGTGACTGGCACAGCGACCGACCCCACTTACCACGGTGACAGGCACAGCGACCGCCCCACTTACCACGGTGACTGGCACAGCGACCGCCTCACTTACCACGGTGACTGGCACAGCGACCGCCCCACCTACCACGGTGACTGGCACAGCGACCGCCCCACTTACCACGGTGACCGGCACAGCGACCGCCTCACTTACCACGGTGACTGGCACAGCGACCGCCTCACTTACCATTGTGACTGGCACAGCGACCGCCTCACTTACCACGGTGACTGGCACAGCGACCGCCCCACTTACCACGGTGACCGGCACAGCGACCGCCTCACTTACCACGGTGACTGGCACAGCGATCGCCCCACTAACCACGGTGACTGGCACAGCGACCGCCCCACTTACCAAGGTGACTGGCACAGCGACCGCCCCACTTACCACGGTGACTGGCACAGCGACCGCCTCACCTTCCACGGTGACTGGCACAGCGACCGCCCCACTTACCACGGTGACTGGCACAGCGACCGCCTCACTTACCACGGTGACTGGCACAGCGACCGCCCCACTTACCACGGTGACCGGCACAGCGACTGCACCCACTTACCACGGTGACTGGCACAGCGACCGCCTCATTTACCACGGTGACCGGCACAGCGACCGCCCCACTTACCACGGTGACTGGCACAGCGACCGCCTGACTTACCACGGTGACTGGCACAGCGACCGCCTCACTTACCACGGTGACTGGCACAGCGACCGCCCCACTTACCACGGTGACCGGCACAGCGACCGCCCCACTTACCACGGTGACCGGCACAGCGACCGCCTCACTTACCACGGTGACTGGCACAGCGACCGCCTCACTTACCACGGTGACTGGCACAGCGTCCGCCCCACCACGGTGACTGGCACAGCGACCGCCTCACTTACCACGGTGACTGGCACAGCGACCGCCTCACTTACCACGGTGACTGGCACAGCGTCCGCCCCACCACGGTGACTGGCACAGCGACCGCCCCACTTACCACGGTGACTGGAACAGCGACTGCCCCACTTACCACGGTGACCGGCACAGCGACCGCCCCACTTACCACGGTGACTGGCACAGCGACCGCCCCACTTACCACGGTGACTGGCACAGCGACCGCCTCACTTACCACGGTGACTGGCACAGCGACCGCCCCACTTACCACGGTGACTGTCACAGCGACCGCCCCACTTACCACGGTGAATGGCACAGCGACCGCCCCACTTACCACGGTGACTGGCACAGCGACCGCCTTACTTACCACGGTGACTGGCACAGCGACCGCCTCACTTACCACGGTGACTGGCACAGCGACCGCCCCACTTACCACGGTGACTGGCACAGCGACCGCCTCACTTACCACGGTGACTGGCACAGCGATCGCCCCACTTACCACGGTGACTGGCACAGCGACCGCCCCACTTACCACGGTGACTGGCACAGCGACCGGCCCCACTTCCCACGGTGACTGGCACAGCGACCGCCCCACTTACCACGGTGACTGGCACAGCGACCGCCTCACTTATCACGGTGACTGGCACAGCGACCGCCCCACTTACCAAGGTGACTGGCACGGCGACCGCCCCACTTACCACGGTGACTGGCACAGCGACCGACCCCACTTACCACGGTGACAGGCACAGCGACCGCCCCACTTACCACGGTGACTGGCACAGCGACCGCCCCACTTACCACGGTGACTGGCACAGCGACCGCCTCACTTACCACGGTGACTGGCACAGCGACCGCCTCACTTACCACGGTGACTGGCACAGCGACCGCCCCACCTACCACGGTGACTGGCACAGCGACCGCCCCACTTACCACGGTGACCGGCACAGCGACCGCCTCACTTACCACGGTGACTGGCACAGCGACCGCCTCACTTACCATTGTGACTGGCACAGCGACCGCCTCACTTACCACGGTGACTGGCACAGCGACCGCCCCACTTACCACGGTGACCGGCACAGCGACCGCCTCACTTACCACGGTGACTGGCACAGCGACCGCCCCACTAACCACGGTGACTGGCACAGAGACCGCCCCACTTACCAAGGTGACTGGCACAGCGACCGCCCCACTTACCACGGTGACTGGCACAGCGACCGCCTCACCTTCCACGGTGACTGGCACAGCGACCGCCCCACTTACCACGGTGACTGGCACAGCGACCGCCTCACTTACCACGGTGACTGGCACAGCGACCGCCCCACTTACCACGGTGACCGGCACAGCGACTGCACCCACTTACCACGGTGACTGGCACAGCGACCGCCTCACTTACCACGGTGACCGGCACAGCGACCGCCCCACTTACCACGGTGACTGGCACAGCGACCGCCTGACTTACCACGGTGACTGGCACAGCGACCGCCTCACTTACCACGGTGACTGGCACAGCGACCGCCCCACTTACCACGGTGACCGGCACAGCGACCGCACCCACTTACCACGGTGACTGGCACAGCGACCGCCTCACTTACCACGGTGACCGGCACAGCGACCGCCCCACTTACCACGGTGACTGGCACAGCGACCGCCTCACTTACCACGGTGACTGGCACAGCGACCGCCTCACTTACCACGGTGACCAGCACAGCGACCGCCCCACTTACCACGGTGACTGGCACAGCGACCGCCTCACTTACCACGGTGACTGGCACAGCGACCGCCTCACTTACCACGGTGACCGGCACAGCGACCGCCCCACTTACCACGGTGACTGGCACAGCGACCGCCCCACTTACCACGGTGACTGGCACAGCGACCGCCTCACTTACCACGGTGACTGGCACAGCGACCGCCTCACTTACCACGGTGACCGGCACAGCGACCGCCCCACTTACCACGGTGACTGGCACAGCGACCGCCTCACTTACCACGGTGACTGGCACAGCGACCGCCCCACTTACCACGGTGACTGGCACAGCGACTGCCCCACTTACCACGGTGACTGGCACAGCGACCGCCCCACTTACCACGGTGACCGACACAGCGACCGCCCCACTTACCACGGTGACTGGCACAGCGACCGCCTCATATACCACGGTGACTGGCACAGCGACCGCCCCACTTACCACGGTGACCGGCACAGCGACCGCCTCACTTACCACGGTGACTGGCACAGCGATCGCCTCACTTACCACGGTGACTGGCACAGCGACCGCCCCACTTACCACGGTGACTGGCACAGCGACTGCCCCACTTACCACGGTGACTGGCACAGCGACCGCCCCACTTACCACGGTGACCGACACAGCGACCGCCCCACTTACCACGGTGACTGGCACAGCGACCGCCTCATATACCACGGTGACTGGCACAGCGACCGCCCCACTTACCACGGTGACTGGCACAGCGACCGCCTCACTTACCACGGGGATGTCGGCCGGGTTGAGGGCGTTCTTGGACAACATGGCGGACAGGGCCTGGCACAGCGACCGCCTCACTTACCACGGTGATGTCGGCCGGGTTGAGGGCGTTCTTGGACAACATGGCGGACAGAGCCTGGCACGCTCGCGGATAGGCGGCAGCACCGCTCAGTGCCAAGTTGATCGGCGTCACCTCCAGGCCCCTGAACCAGTACACAACACACGGTCAGAGATCTTTGATCATGGCTTTTATGTTTAAAGCTGCTTGTCGAGTGGCAACAAAAACTAATGACGCTTACCACTAAGTTGAAAGCCTGTGGTTAATTGATATTACGGACAAGGCTAAGAGACTCCATTTGGCAGTCTGGCATGCGTGGAATATAGACAAACGAAATTTCGACGATTCAAAGCCGAATTGTTAAATTCTATTTTGAAGGGGCGGTTAGTTTGGGGGGAAAGGACCTCGATATGCAACTTTAAGCCTTTAATAATAATCAATTATTCCCTGCACAGAAATCCACACACAAAAGCAAGATTAACATCTGTTTATGAAGCAATAAGTAGGTATTAAAGCGTGGTTACTTGTTACCATGGTAACCAGGGGTGAGGATGCTCACTTTTCCTTGGCGGCGCCGTGGACCTCCTGGCAGAGACGCTTCAGGTTGGAGCCTCCTTTGTTCTCTTGCGACAAGATGTGCATGACCAGCTGGCTGTAGAGGTATGTGTGCTCTCCGTGACACACCATTTTCTGGGGAGAGAGACAGGGGCTAGTGTAGGTACTCACTCCTCCAGACTTGTGACATCTATTGTTTAACCCACCCAAATGTCGTAGTCACTTTGCATCAAAGGGTAGTAAAGCCTGGAAGCGACTCCACAAGTTTTCGGACCAAGCAAAGCCGACAAGTGGGAAACAAAGATCACAAGGATCGTTCGTGCAACGTAAATTTCACAGTTATCTTCGCATACCTCAGCTGCACCGAGGAAACAAAGAGAGCCCTGAGTTAGCAGTGCGCTCAACTCGGCCAGGCTCTTCTCGACAGTGGCCTCCCTCCCTCCCTTTCGCCTCACCCTACTCACTGTGAACTCTGCCAGGCTCTTCTCGACAGTGTCCATCCCCCCCTCCAGAAAGCCCGTGATGGAGGTCCTCAGCACCCTGGAGAACACCTCGATCTGGTGGCAGGCTGTAGACACGGTCGTGATCTCGCCCTGGAAACCGGCATCCGAGATCAACTGCAACAGAAGAAACGTGTGTATGCACGGCATGAGCCAGAATACAACAGACACGTGACATCGCTTTAGCGAACCACCAGGGCATTGATGTGTATGTCCTCAAGTAGTACCACGGGCCCACGGCGTGACAGATACGAGATAAACATTGTTATTACAGTGATACGTCCGTGACCAATTTATTATTATACGTACCATAACAGTTCTTATGCTGGTATATTTATAGGCAAAGTAAAAGGGTACAACCTCATAAAATGGCGGTTTGGTTGGTTTATAAGTAGAATGGGTATACATATAAGGTCATATCGCGAGAATAGAACAAAATCACCGCAGATTGCAGTTCCCTAGAATTTTTGAATTAATAAATCAATATTGGAGTTGAAGGCCTTGTCAGGGATCGAACCCACGACCTATATATCTGCTGCTGAGCCTGCTGACCAACTGAGCATCTGTATCCCGTCCAGATGTGGATCTATACGCTGAGCTAGGACTCGGGTGACAGGTCCCGACGCTCTCAGAAGCCAGCCGACAAGACCAGAGGGTGCGACCTGTTTACCCACAGGATTTGATAATAGAGTGAGCAGCTGGACTAAAAGTCAAAAGCATGACCTTTAATGGCCAATATTACTGGTATCATGTCAAACCCCATTTCTCTCCCGTGTGACCTTGACACTGACCTTGATGGTGAAGTTCAACATGAGGCAGTCTGGGTATTCTTCAGCCAACTTGTAAAACAATCTTCTCCATGTTGGAAATTCTATCATCTCCGCCAGCCAAGATGGAGTCTGACAGGGCACAGAGAATGTACACCCATAGATTTACAAATATGAACATACCTATAAAGAAGACATCAGTCCTTTTTTTCCAACATTTACATTTGTATTATTAGATCCACACTAATAGAATGCCTCCACTTTATATAAATCTATAATGGGCTCGGTACAAGTTAGTTACAAGACAAATATTATACGGCCCAAATGTAAATATTTCTCAAAATCGGCGGGTGCGACTTATACACAGGTGCGATTTATATCCCGGAAATTACGGCACTACGATATAATTTTCCAGATAAATGGCCAAAGCAATCTGAAATCACTTGTGGGGGGACTAATTACACAAAACAGGCGGCAGCCAACTGTGCACAAGAAGCATTGCCCCACATGGCCCCACAACCTTACCTCTCCTTCAACAGTGAAAATCGAATCAGCCTTCTTAGGATCAAAGCACTTCAATATCATATCCTTCAGATGGTTCTCTACCATTTCTTTCACCTCGTCTGCATTAACGCCTGAAAAGAAGAATATTGTTATTAGAAAGACCCAATGGTCTCAACACATATCCAAGATGGGGCTGCAATAATTACAAATACTAGTATCACTGGCATAATCTATATAACGTGCAGAACATAAAGTACTGTGTTTCTAAGCAGGTGATATCAAGCAATCAGCTGTGAAGAATAGTAACCTATCAGTACATTATATCGTCACTCGGTTTCACCACTTCTACCTTACATAACATCACTGCCAACACATTAAACTACCTTTTTGCTAATGACAACACTCTGGTGGCAGAAAGAAGATTGCATACAGCAAGGATAACTGTAATATGAGCATTGAATTAGGTTCCAATTGCATGCATTCTAGGTTATTATTTTTTTCCTTAACCACTTCCCAAAATATGTCAACCCAGGTTTGCATTTCCACTGAAGGGTTAGGCCCCTTTGTATTGCATGTCATTGCCCATCACAAAGTCAGTTTGTCAGGCAAGCGGACCAGCAGTTGTGCAACCACTGTGAGTGCAGTATTAATTGCATAGATAAGTGTTCATTTTTGTAAACATCAATGTTTGTGTAAACATACCAGCTGAAATCAACATATTGGCCATGAGATTAGCTGTCTGCGCTACAGCTGTGTAGTTGTCTGATAAGAGTTGCACAACTTGTTCAGGTGATCCTCCTGCTTTGAAGTATCTACAAATATATTATGAACCAAATGAAATAAATTCCTCACATTTTGGTACAGTATATGTATATTTTACTAGTGTATGATCAAAGGATTTGCGTGGAATTCTTTTAAACATTTCCTGTATTTTTATAATACATGTATGTTAGTTGCAAAAGCTGTATAAAAAGAGAAGCAACGGGTAGGTATCAACACAGAACTTATAAAAGCTAGTTTAGAGAGTACCTTTTGAGCATATTAAATACGCCAGGTTCCATGATACAGTCATTGCTGCCAAACGCTTGTAAACACTCTTGTTGTGTCAGCTCAGGGTTTTCTTCTTCCTCATCTTCATCTTGTTCTGGGGACTAGAATGAAATAACTGTGATGCCAGCTGTTCAGTGTGAATAATGATACAGAATTAATTCAAGGAAATAGGATATGTAATTATGTAGTAGCTAATTAAGTAGCTATGTAAATATTCAAGATAAATAATTAAGCAGCAACAGAAGGAGACATCTAATAAAAGTCCTGCTAGAAAGCCATTGTGGCTACCAGATCAGACTGCATCACATCTACTCTATGAAACTAAGGGATGCCCTACCCGTTTTACACCGCAAACATGTGCTTGCTGGTATGACACACAGGCTCAGTAAATCAGTGGAGGAGGGGCAAGGATAGGGGGCCCCCTTCAGTATGTTTTAGATATGCTGCGGGGCCTCTACCATATGTTCTGTAGATGCTGTGGGGCCCCCCCCCCCCTCAGCCACAGTGTGTTTTATATACACCGTCGGGTGGCCCTCCCTCCACTGATTTTCTGTGTCTGTGCCAGGGTATTAGCCAGAATTTTTCTGCCAGCCAAAATGTTACAAATAAAAAAAAATATATAAATAAATAAAATACTGGTACTGCTGATAAAAAAACTGTTCAGTATACGCGCACAACATGGCGCCAGCCGATCAGATCGCATTTTGAGCATGCAATTTACATTTCTATAATCAAAAGTACTTCCCATGTCACAAAAAATTGTGAGTGCTGTGATTTTCTTTTAAACCTCCTGACAAAAAGCCGCTTTTTGGGCCAGTAAACAGCAACTGTATGTACCAAATTGAAAATCTTCATTCCAAAATTGAAAATGCCCAATCACCTGGCAGGCAGGTGGGTCTCTGGATAATACCCTGCTTACTGCTGCTTGCTTGTAATGGTGGTTTCTAGATAACTCGACCCAAAACCAAGTTGACCCACCATGAGCTTGACCCCTGTAAGGAAACAAGCAGTGGCAATTCCGCCACATCAGCATGTATAGTTATAGGTAGTAGTATTTGATGTATGTACAATACATTGTAGTGGTTTGGTGATAGTAGTATTAACGCCAGGGATCGACATCTACTGAAGACAGTCACTAGCCAAGAGGACTAGTGGGATGTGGAGTTTTACTAGCCCTTGTAACAACCTGGTAGTCCTGAGGGCGCGATTGACAAAGGTTGCCCTTGCATGCATGTAGCCTCTCTACACACTATAGGAGAGGTGGCGCATTGTGTTTTGCAATGTACATATAATTAAACATGAAGAACAAGATATACTAGAGACCTTATTTTAAAAAAATTATTTTTGAATTGAATATTAGACATAATTTATTAGATCATCTGAATTTGATGCAGCACAGGCTTCCATTTTAACTATGGGATGAATGACCTGAGGCCTCAACTAATTACTTCTCTCAAGAGGAAGATTTGGATACCCCTACTAAAAGGGCACAGACAGTGACCTCAGAACATTGTAAGCCCCATCATCAGAATAATAGTCCTCATCATTTAATTCTTCATCAGTTCCCTCATCTTCATCATCTGACAGCTTTTTACTGGGGACAGGAATTTGTTTAGCAGCAGCAGCATCCACTTCTGAAATGTCTGTCTCAGATTCAGATTCAACAGCGTCAGCGTTTGAATCTGATGGAACATTCACAATGTGTCTGAGTCTCTGCCTTGTGGCTTTGGTCTCATTGAACTCTGGCATCATCTTTCTTTGGTTTAGCCACACACTGATTGGTTGCATGGGATCAAAGTTGGAAATATCAGGACTTTCCAGTTTCCATCCGCAGAAACATAATTCGGATTGCGCTGCAACTAACTAGCCAGCAGGACTAATGAACCTGGGAGAATTACTAGTCCTGGCTACGTTTTACTAGCCACAGGCTACTGGGCCAGTATAGATATCGATCAAAGAACACTGGTGATCATTTGATGTTTAAAATTATTATTAAATCTCTAAAAATTTCCATTATATTTTGCTGCCTAATTACTAAACAATTGATTATACCAACAAATACCATTTAAGCCAATGACACCAATATAATGAGTTTACGCCAATTTTGATCACAGGACATTTGGACTGCCAGTAGGGTCGGGCGGTAAACTTTGTGTTGGGCATGTTGGGGTAGTCCTGCAAGCACTCATTAGCAGAGCGAAGCGACGACAACACCTGGGACGATTTGCATCGTTTAAGTGAATCTACACATTGTACAGCGTTCTCTTACAATATAACTTGCAGGAAAAGGTATTAGCATTTAATTTTGCACGGTAGAATTGTTGTCAGGCGTTTTGGAGCGTGGGAAACAACAACTTTGCACCAGTAACAACCCTACCTGCCGCAAAGTGGTGCACACTAACGTACAAATTGTGTGCTCGCCATAACTGAAACTCCTTGCTGGCTTCATGCCGCGGGGTCCCCCGGCGTGATGAATAGTATGGAGGGGGGGGGGGGGGGGTGATGGGGTACCCACCCGAATGTAACCAAAATTCCCAGACGGTCTCTTCAAATGTTGGTTTACATATGAAATGTTGGTTTTGTGGGTTTACGGCGGGAGCGGAAGCTGAAAATAGTCCTCACGTTGAACCAAGAATTGCACAAACAACTTGCCGGATAACGATCCATAATATGTCCATAACGTAATAAGCTTAGTCCATGATAGTCAACAGAATTTCCAGCATGATATTTGCGGAAATCGAAAAATTCTTCCTCCTCCTCCACACTACCGCTGACCCGTGCATGCTCGTCACCGTGACATGCCGGGGCCGCCACTGGGCCATGGGAGGGGTACTTAATTCATTGCCGGTTTGGGTGTGGGGGTCCGCGGTAAAGCCCCCCCTCCACCAATCCGCTCGGTCGAGGTCTTACCATTGAAATTCGCTCGTTCGGGGGCGTTTTAGCGCCAATATCCACCCAAAAGGGGGATATTTCGCGGTAACCCGTCTATGAACACACTTTAAACATCTGCTCTATAGGAGCATATTTTTTATCACAAGTTATCTACTCTCTCAGGCATCGAGGCACCCCACTGAACCCCCCCCACCAACTTTGTATACGAGCCCCCCTCCCGCCTAGACCACCGGGTCACTGACAGTTTAAAATATTCCGAGATCTACACCCCTCCCGCTGTCATTTGCTCGGTGAGACGGTCTTGAATGCAAATTAAACATCAATGGAACGCTGAAAGAACTTCCACTTTAGTTGTGCTTTCAAAGATTTTATGCAACAATGTCACTGATCTGGTAAAGTCAGATCATTTGAAACAAACGACCGTTAAACTACCATGACATGCTGTTTGATGTGATGTAAAATCCATACTTTACATTCTCCAACAAAAAATATGCGCGTCCAATGATTATTTCTTCCGGTGCGCCTAACCTCCAATTAAAATATGGCGCCTGCTGCAGCCAGAAAAACTTAGAAATCATATAGCAGAGGGAAAAGTTATCAAAGCACAAGCATCAAGCAACGTCATATCCCAAATTGGTAACAAATCAACAGAGAATAGAATAGTTTATGTAAATATGTAGTTCATTGCTAAATATCGAGGTGAAAAAGTAGTTTTATAACCGTGTAAAGGCCGACCAGATTTCGGGCGCGATTCTGCTAATGGAAAGGGATTGCTAGGAGATGTAACGTAGTTCCGCGACTGGACCCATATCGGAGCGGACTACGTCACATCTATGGAACTAGGTATGGGGGGTTTGGTGGTTAATGTTTAATGGGGGTGAAAGCTGCCGTACAGTTATTTTTCGCATTGATTAGTTCCTGCAAGTTATTTGTTCGGTGTAGCTGGTGAACATTGTTGAATAGCAAAAGACGCAGTCTAAATGTTCACCTGCCCCGTCGGGCATACAAGCAGTATTCTGACCTGTCCGACCCTGAAATTCGGCCGTTACGCCTTTCGGCCATTCTGCATAGCATTCCAAAAGGGTATCTGGGCGATAATACAAGGAATACGAGAAAGACGACATGGCATTCGGCGTAATAAAGAAAGAAACACGCTAATACTTACATCAGGATATTCCTCCAACTCCCAAGGATTGTCTTCCTCGTAATCAGACATATTTTTCTTCTACATAAGCTTAAATCAACCAAGACTACCAAAAAGTCCTAGTCAGGGCAAAAAAATCCGGTGAACACAGTGGACTACGCTACGGCAACATCCAAAATTCTAGTTGCAATTCAAGTCAATCAAGCACACCGTTTTAATATTTTAGTGCGTTGCGATTTTATTCCAATTTTATTGCAGTGAGATCCTTGTAATAGTAATTAACGCGTTGCCTTCATCTTTATATTTACTCTCAACATGTTGACAATTTTCAGTTTACGTTTGTTGTTGTCGATTCGGACTTCCTTGTCAATTCTGACCCGAAATTTAAGCTTGGGAAACAAAATGCTCCTTATTTTTGTCGACACTGCTATTTGGATCAGTGGAGTTTAGCAGGGTTAGTGACATACTGCGATCTCAAAACATACGTAACATTAATGATTTGATACATATTTATTTGGGCAACATGGTTGAATGAGTAATGATACATACAATTTAATTGAATTTAATTCATTTTCACATACACCACATATACTGTGTCTTCACCCCCATCTAGTTAAGTTAGTGTCTTTCCTATACTGCATTGGGTGATGAGTTAAAAATACATTAATACGCTATTAGAAATGTCAGTGAAGCCGCTGCGTGACCGGACAAAATATTTCTCTTATGTATATCTGGGGTCGATCGTGTCAGAGAGCGGGGCGAGAGCACTATTATACCAAACTGGTAGGGGGGTCCAGGGTGCCCCTCGATGCCTGAGAGCTAGATACCCCTATAGAGCGGACATTTATGATGAAAACGACCCCCCTATAGAGCGGACATCTATGATGAAAACGATCCCCTTATAGAGCGGATATTTTCAAAACTTGCGACCAGGAGGGAGGGGGGCACCGACCGAGTGGATTTTGGAAGTAAAAAAGGAGGGGGAGGGGGTGTTACGGCGACCCGCCCCCCTCCCCAAACCCAGCAATGTATGAAGTACACCCTCCCTGGGGAGAAAGGGGACAGCTGCTCGTCATCTCAGTCTACATCAATAGATCCCATCAGAAACGTGTTAAATCATTCAAATGAAAAGAGATCAAAAGTTAATTACGTAGATCTACATATGGCATATTGTAATGTTGGGTATGTTGCATGGGAAAGTCTGGATTTCTTGTGTACTTTGTCATCGCCGACGATCATAACAGCTGCAATTAAATAACTTAAATAAGAAAATCACAGTTTCCAAAAAATTCAACTAACACATACCGTTATTTGTTCCAAGCTTTGCTCAAAACACTATATATAAATAACCCTTTGAGCGCAATTGGCCAACCTAAATATTAATACGTTTGAGTAATTTGAATATTTGGCAGAAGTTTCGTTCATGGGTGGTAAACAATCAAAAACACAAAAACATGTTTTGGTTATTGTCAGAGGACTTGCACAGTCAGTTTTTGTGTGAATGATGCAGTGGATAAGTAAATATTTCAGTAAATATTGGTAGCATTGGTCGATCGGAGCTTCGAGGAAGGTAAAAGGAACAAACACAAAGCAACTAAGCTGCATGTCAATGTGGACAGTTTTAATGGACAATTCCAAAGCGACCGGAATCAATGTAAAGGCAGATCGCGGTATATCATCTACAGCCCCAGGAATGATATTACCAATAGAATAAGTTAAATGCTCTATGAGTTGCTGGTCTTCAGTCGACCCTGTTGGAGTGCCTCCAGTATTTGTTCCATGGACGTTCCGCTGGGAAAATTCAAGATATGAGTGGTAGCTTGTGAGTCGTTGGCGACGGTCATTTCCCCACTTTTACCAGAGGTGACGACTAGATTCCCTGCGGAACTGAACTTAATTCTGGAATTGGAAGCGCCTCGCGCCGATCTTGTCATAGCCATCGGCTCGCCGTGAACTACAGTCCCTCCCTGAATCTGGACGGTTTCCATGGCAGTCGTGGTGGCGACTGCGTCACTTACGGCGTGCGATTGCTGAGTTTGCGGTGTGTACATGAAACCAGCGCCGCCCGGTATGACCTCGACCTGACCCAGATTTGAGAGCACTGAGTTGGCGGGAGAATTCGTCTGGGCGTCGGCCCCTACGGCCTGGTAGGCCACGGCGTACAGCGCGTCTTGTTTGTTCTGCTGCTGCAGGACTCCGATATCGGCGAGTCGAATTGCGTCGAGCGTGGTTGCCTTGGCGTCCTGCTGGGCACCACCTAGCGGAGACGCATTCTCGGCGGAGCAGTACACGTACTGGACGCCGTCGCCGGCGGTGTCCGCCAGAACGAGGCTCTGAATGCCCCCCGCGGCGGCCGACGCCGGCGCGTCCGCGGTCGCCCCGGCATCGCCTCGCATCGACTCCTGTTGCTGCACCACCTCAAACTGAAGCTGGACCGGAGCGGTGGAGGCGTCGGTGGAGGCGGTGCCCCCCGTCAGCGACATCAGGCTCACGGCGGCGTTTTCCGCACCCTGCTCCGGCCACACCCCGGACGCCTCCGCCGCCCTCTTCAAGGTCAAGGTCTCGTGCTCGGCGCGCCCCTCGTCCTCGCGCTGTTGCTGCAGCAGCTGTTGGCTCTCGATGAGCCCCGTGCTGTGGTCCTCCTGGTGCTGGTGCCAGCTGCGCGCGTTCACCGTGTGGTAGTGGCACTGGTCGCAGTAGAAGAGCCCCGCGCTGCCCGGATGCTTGTTCTTCATGTGGATTTTCAGCGACACGGCCTGGATGCACGAGTATGCGCAGTACTGGCACTTGTACGGCTTCTGGCCCGTGTGGCGCATGCGGTGCCGACGCAGCGTGTTGTGGTCGCTTGTCTCGAAGCTGCACATGTCACACCTGAGGAGATAAAGGTGATGACTTTATTTTTACGAACATCTCATCGCACATTAGTCATTTCATTATTTCATAGCTTCACAAAGACGTCACTTGCAGAACATCACAATTAACTGTTACTGAAAAGTAGCAAAACTAGAAACCAATCCCGTTGACATACTTGTGAGGTTTCTCTCCGGTGTGCGTGCGCAGATGGACCAGCAACATATGTTTCCGGGAAGTCACGTGACCACAAAACTCGCACTTGTACGGCTTGAGTTTCTCGTGAACTATCTGCAATGGCAGAACAAACAAATTATGAACGCAAACAAATCATGATAGGCCTACAATGTTTCATTGGTACTTGCATGACAGCTACTTCAATCAATATTACCAGAACCACATGTCGAAATCAGACATACTGGAACACTGTCTAAAGATTTGGAACCCGAAATCAGACATCAATGCACTTCTGTCTATTGAAATGGCATGTTAATCAGAATCCAACCTGAACGTCTTGGTCAGAAAGTCACAGTGAGGAAACCGTGACCCACCTCAATGTGTTTCTTAAGGCTCTTGCTGTCGGCCAACAGGCGGTTACAGATGTGGCACTGCTTGCTGTGATACCAGCGCTGGTCGGTGCGGGGCAGGCGCTGGCCCTGGTGGGTCACCTCGTGGTTCTTCAGCTGCGCCAGCTGCTTGAAGGCCTTGTCGCAGACCCCGCACTCGTACGGCTTGTCGTCGCTGTGAATCTCCTCGTGCACCTCCAGCTTGCGGGCGCGGTCCGTCCTGAAGTCGCATTGATAGCACTTCAGCAAGTCCATGTCCACTCGGTGCTTGGTCCACAGGTGCAGCCGCAAGGGGCGCCACGTGTCAAATTGCATCGAGCACTGCGGACAGACGAGATTGGAAGCCGAAGCCGAAGCTGGAATTTCGGGCGACTTTCGCGCTGTCGCGCCATCGTCGCCGCTGGGCTCATTCGCTGGAATCACGTGACACGTGAGGTGGTACTGCAGGCTTCCGTCTGTCTTGAACTTGCCCTGGCAGCCCGGGACGTCGCACTGGAGGGTCCACTTCTCGCGCGTGTGACCCCGATTGGGTCGCCGCTTGGATACCAGGTACTCCTCCTGCAGTACCTTGGGGAGACGCACGCGCCGCTTCCCCTGAGATTCCCGCTCCTTCTGGTACTGCGAGCTGAGTAGCGACACCTCTTTCTTCACGGCCTTGAGCAACCCGAGGCCCGTGTCGCTGTCGGCGCCGCCGGGGACCTCATCCACGGCAACTTTCGGCTTCCGCTTCCGGCCGGGTTTCTTGAACGTCTCCGCCTGAGTGCCCACGCTGACCTTGAACGGGGACTCGGCCACCTCATCGGCTTGCGTTTCCACGGCAACGTCCTCGTGCTCGGATTTCTCCATGCTGGCTATGGAGATGTTGTGGTCTTTAAACATATGTTCCTTACACTCTTCCATGCTGGTGAAACCCAAGCTGCACTGACCGCAGAGGAACACCTCCCGGTACTCCGACCCCGGGGAACCGGTCTCAACAACTGTGACGTCACTTCCGGTCGCGGCGTCGGCATCCGCCGAGGTCTTGCCGAGGTCTTGGCTCCCGACGTAAGCGGACGTCTGTTGCCCGGTGCCGGCCGACTGGCTCTGACCCACCGTCCCGGCTTCCTCCTCCTCCTCTCCCACCACCGTCCCGCTCAACTGGCCCACCGCCATCGTAATGCTCTCAGCCACAATGTCGGCGGCCACGGCCGGCCCAGCCACCCTGCCCCCGGGCTCCTCCACGGGGGCGGCCAGCACCTGCGCCCCGCCGCACACGTCGCCGTGCCCGCCCGAGACCCGAACAACCCTCTCCGAGCCCTCAACCCGGGTCGAGTCCTTGTTGGGCATGTGGCAGCTTAAGATGTGAGCCGTAACGCCGTTCATGGAATTACACGTAAACGGGCAAAATTTACAGCGATACGTGTATTCGACATCCATGAATTCTTCCAGATTCAAAATGGTCGTCTCGGTTGATTCCGGCTTGGCCTCTTCATAAGACTCGCTCTTCGCGCTGCCTACACCTGGCTCAGTCATCCCTTCCGCCATCCCTGGTCCAGTCGCCAGGCCTTCCATACTGGTCATGACTAGACAGTACCCTGGTCAGCTCCTGAAAAAAAATCATGAGTCAGATAGTCCTGACCATATTTGTTCCATGTACCAAAGGCCTGCATACGGTTCTGTTACATTTGTGTCTCTAAATTAAGTAACGTAATAGGATATCAAAGGCCACACTTTCGATGCTGTTAAATTGTGACAGTTATTATTGGCTGTACAATAGTAAGTTACATATGATGACAAAATGACAAATATACTGATATTGTTCCATGAAGATGCGAACATCAATAGTTTTTGTGCTTTAATGATTTCATCGCTTCTGCATAACGGTACATTTATATGTGATTTTGCCCAATAACCTGCCTTCCCCTTTCTGATAAAGCCATGACAATGTATCTTTTAGTTTCTTTTAGTTTCAGTTAAGGGATACATCTTGTTTATTAATGTTACTCCCCACTTAGCAGGTGTGCCAAAAGGACTCCTGTGAGTGACATCACAAGGTCCTGATTTTGGCAGACTTCAAGGGCAGATTTGGGTATGGAATGCAGGGAGTGAGTTGTGGGATGCAAATTCACAGGAACAGAAAAACCTTAGAAACTATTGTACTTGTACTTAAGTACTTAATTGTAGGTCTTGCCACAGTAAATAAGCTGGGAGAGGGGGGCATGCTCCATCTCTATGTTACAAATTATACTATATAGAGACGTAACACCTATACTTAACCCCCATGTGTACCAATTTGATCCCCATAAAGAAATGGGCTGTGGCAGCTCAACCCCATCAGCATTTCAGGTATTGGCAATAATATTTGATACAAGCACACTAAAGTTTCTAAATCCTAATGTTTTGCCTTCTGAAAGTAGGTTAAGATGGGTGGTCCTGGAGAAAGACTGGGGCTGGGGTGGTGGGCTCAGATACTGAGAACTGCATAAGCGCAGCCAACTGGGTGCTACAAATTCCTCAGAGTGGGAAGCCAGTCAGCTTACTGTGATAGTTTGAGCCTGAAGCTGCCCTTCCCCTCGACTCACACTCCATCTAATAAGAAGCCACCATCCCAGAGCTGTTGTCCAAGTCATGCAGACAGCTTTATGTGAACATGACACTTAATAATACATATATAATTATAGTTTAAGGGCTGTTGTATTGCTGTTTATCCCCATTCAAAATTTACTCCTTGGACTCTATGAGTCAAGTCAAAATGGGCACCCTGCCAATGATGATGATGGACTGCTGACTCCACTCCCCCCCTCTTCTAATGCAACATGCCTTCACTAACCAATCGATGTGTCAATGACCTGCATAAATCATCCCTAATCCACAGGGTGTTAAGCCGAAAACAGTGTCCTGAGTACCCATCAAAGAAACACACATCCACCAATTCTTATGGCCTTTGACAACAAACATTAGCAAACATTGTCATTGGTTTGAACGAAAGCCGAAAACAGTGTCCTGAGTACCCATCAAAGAAACACACATCCACCAATTCTTATGGCCTTTGACAACAAACATTAGCAAACATTGTCATTGGTTTGAACGCTGAGTTAAATGCAATAAGGGCAATAGTTAACAATGGGAGCATACATGGTACATGCGAGAGATACTATAAATGCACTTTCAGAATGTGTTTATCCCTCAATGATCTCAATAAGCCTCATATAAAGCGAAAACTTATACAGCCAGCTTAAATCTACTTCAACAGCAGTCATGCACATGCATAGTGCTTAAACGCATATGCAAATCTCACGCTAAAGGTGTAACTCACACCAAAGACTTATATATGGCTTAAATCTTAATTGCTGGTCTAATGTGAGCTGCACTTCACGGCTCTCTCACGTGTCAGTTACCAGCGAGCCAGCAGCCAGGTATCAAGGCTGGGGCGGCACACCCCCAGGGCCACTGCAGTAAGGTAGACCTCTCCCACCCGGATTTATTATGGCCTATAGCCTGGAGGGAGAGAGGGTACTATTACACAAATTGGGTGGTGCGTTGATACCCCTTGACACCAGAGAGCGGACATTTCAGTCATTTGTCATCAAAAAATTACCCCTATAAATTGTCTATATTACTAGAGCAAGGCCAAGGGGGCTGGGGGGTCTGTAACTTGAAACCAGTGGGGGAGGGGGGTCTGTAACTTGCAACCAGGGGGTGGGAGGCTCCTCTGACAATGCTCTTCTGCCATTCACACAAATAACAAGAAATGTCTGCCAGTATCTCAGGTCATTGTCAAGCAGCCTCAGAAGCGAGGGCAGAGCTAAGTCAGAGCCTACACTCACAGCCACCGGCAGAGGCCAATGCCTGCGGGCTCAGCGAGTTTGGATCTCTCGCCTTGTTTGTCCGACCATCACCTGATGACTGACATCAGCCCATCAATCCGTATTAGGGCTAGCCCCAACCTTGTGGCGTTGTATCCAAAAGAACAACCCTAGAGAACAACTTGTTGTCAGGCAGGGACTGGACGCCTGTTATAACAGTTCCGGACTATACTGTCTATAGCCAGTATAGGCCGTCTATATGGGACCGTCTATCTTACGGCGTATAGTCTCGTCGCCATTTTGACTGCACAACGTATTATTCAAGCCAGAAACGTCTTCCAAACGTAAAGTATGACATATTTCGTAATACTGAAATCTCTTAAGTGATCTAAGCCTAATTCTGCAAAGACTCTCGATACGACAACTTACAAATGAAAGACTTATTTGATCAATAATCACATTTTCACTCAACCTTCTCTGAGACTTCGCAAGGTAGGGCTTCCTCTAACACTCGAACGTGATTGGCTAAAAATGAGCAGCTGTTTAAATTTGTTTCATAGACGGCGCCACTAGCAAGCCTAAGTTCATTTTGGCGCTCACTGGAGCACTGAAGCGCCAAGATGGTTTCGGGTCAGGCATAGCCTTTAGTAGAGAGAAAAGCGGATTGCAATAGATATACGACCTATTATACGCCCTCGTTTTCAAAATCCTGGATCCGCTGTTGTGAGATGTAACTCATGAAGGCTGAACTGGACCTAAGGCGTTGGATGAAACGTGCCAGGGCCAAAAACTCAGGCGCCAATCAAGGATTTCGTCAAGAGGGGGCCAATTCGGGAAGGGTGACAATGTAAGGTAGGCCTGTAAAACCGTATCATGATTAATTGGCCTTCGGTCCACTGTCTAAAACTAAAATGTAAAATACCCCTGGAGGTCATTACCCCTGCCCCACGCATGACTTAGTCTCCTGTCCCGAATAGGAAAGTACTATCATTTGGTTATGCGCTTGTGCTTTGGTTGAACGGGAAGCCCAAGCAATAATCGTTGGCGGACCGACTTTAGCCTATGTTTAGGACTCGCTACATTTGACTCGGACCCCCCTCCCCCCCCCCCCCCCCCCGACACACACACTCTTTGGGTTCATATCTATTTGTCCCAAGCCCCACCCCGTTCGTACAAGAGGATATGCTGATATGGTACCCTTCTCGTGTTAAAGACAAGTTGGGGACCTCTTTTGCACTAAGGCTAACGCACGACCCCAATCTTAATTGCCCAGGGGCGGATCTAGGAATTTGCTTAGGGGGGGGGGGGGGGGTGCTCTCTGAAAACTTGCAACCGGGCAGTTGGATCTCCACCTCCACAGTACTTGGAGTAGCTGACTTTTCAGTGTATGTTCAGGTTCCTAAGGGGGAGTTGTAACCCCCCCCCCCCCCCCTGATTGCCAGCACTGTGACTATTGTGCCTGACAGAAAGGTTTCATCGGGGTTTTTTTCTCGTGGATATAATGTAATTTTAGCGAGGAGACTCGCATGGTCAGTTTTTTCTCTTACGAGGAAGATATAAAATATAAAAAACTGCCACCTGCCTGAAAAAAACAAGTAAGTCTAACGGGTTTATATTAAAAGTGGTCTCATCAAATGTGAATAAGTTTACCTAAATTGAATAAAACCGGCTTGACGTATATTTTCTGGCGGAAAAGGGTGAAGTGAAACAGAGACAAAATGACAACATGATATGTCAAATGTTATTTATTCTCTACATGTGTCCTGAGACACCAACTTTTTTTGTACGATTTGCAGTTTTACCAACTAGATGGTCTGGCTAGCGGGGCAAACCAACTTTCGCCAGAGACGACCACTCCCTCCCTAGTAGAAAAGCAACAACAGAGAGGTCAAATTACTGAGATTAAATATGGTAACGCCTAAAACAATTTTATTGATGATTAAAATTAACAATTACAGGTTGAGAAAAATGAAGGATTAATGAGAAAAATGAAGGATTAATGAGAAAAAAAACACGATGGTAAATTAAAAGAAAAAAACTTTCAATACCGTACTCTATGCAACATTGCAAACAATTGATATATCATCCGTTCTTACATTACATAGCACATGCAACAATAAGAGAAGGATGTCTATTAGGTTTCCTTAATCATGCCTCGTCCTCAGCCCCACACAATGCCGCCACACAGCCCTCCCACCATCCCAGATAATTCTCTTAGCCAGCCCCTCGCCTACCCAAACAACTGAGCTGGTACACCGGCAAACAGTTGGTATCGCCGTTTTTGTAACCGCTGAAAGACTAGTTATTCATTATGGCTGCTCCACCACCCCTGGTCCGACGTCAGGTGCCAGTTGGGCAGGACTATATACTCACACCGTACCAAACCACTTAGTAAGTATCATCTGTCTTCATGGGCTGCTGCGAAAAGGAAACTTTCATTTGCTAACTCCTGCACATATTTAACCTACAGCAACGTGGACTTGCATAACTTTTGGAAGGTATATACAAGTTTGAATCAGGTGTACTTCATTATGAATCATGTCTGATGACAGCATTGGTCGATAGGCAGTTTACACTCAGCAGCTGAAAGCGATGGCAGAGATCGATTCGCAATGTTGTCAATGTTCACATACCGCCAGCCAATGACAAGCTGTTTGTCCCAGATGTACTCGGTTCCACATCATGTTAAACACATTTGCACCTGCGATGGCTAATGCACCGAATGAATGATTTACAAGCTCTAATGATAAAATGTTTTAACATCATATCCACTGAACATGTAATAGTGATATGAAGGTTTAGATGACTGACCATTGCACTGACGTATATACGAACGATAAATCGCCATATAACGGGCAAGAAAGCTAGCAAGTGTTGTAATTGTGACAGGAATCCTGGTCTATACGCCAACAAATAAAGACCCTGAGATACAGATAAAGAGTTCTCTCCTCAACGTCCATAGTTACGGAGGCAATTGTAAGCACCAGTATTCCTTTCATTGTGCATTTTGATTCTCCTGCGGCAAAATTTAACCAATTTTAGTGTAGTAATCAGTAAATATGCACTTCAATCTCTATGCTCTTGGTTCCACGATATGTCCACTGTTAATGAAATAGGTCGATTAACAGTCCATCTATAATATCGGAGAGCCTATCAGTTGCCTAATCTACCATTTTTCTACATGATCTTTAGACAATACGTCGCGTTACCCACTTTAGTACGAGCGATAAACTAACTTTAAAAAAAAGCTTCCCTGTGAGTTTTATCGTTCAGAATTCAAGAGTGCACGGCGTCACAGAAAATGAGCCAAGAGGTTAGGGTACCAATGACAACAGTAGTAGACTACCATCGGACACAACATGCACTCAGTAACTGTTAGAACAAGGCATGTCTTCAACAACTTCGGTTTTCAGAATCAGATGTGATGAGAAACCTAGATCAACAAACAGCTTGCTCGTGTGTAACAATAGTGTTTTTTCACATCTATAAATATAAGTACATTCAGGACAAGACACGGTTCGGGCGTCACTTGGTTTAAAGACACCGAACTTGTACTCAGAATATCGCACTTTGTTTTAGTCGAGCACCGCTGACGACATTGCTTTATTTATGTAGGAGCTCCACATGAAATTTGTTGCAAGTGATATCAGTAAATAAACATTTTAGCGTTAATCAACGGCGACAGATTTCATCAGCGGAGCACGAGACCGTCCGCAACGTGAAGGGTACGGGAGGGTAAACATGCCTGTAGACGGGGGGATATGGGGGATAGATGCAGGGAGGTGGGCGTTTATTGGGGCTGAGACGGCTCTGTTGCTGGTTTATGGTTTATATTACCATTTAACATAAACCAACTGCAGTGCTTTCATCAGGGAAACTGGTGTTATCTGTTTTTGATGCCTCGCGATGATAGATATCGAACACCTCAGCATTTGCGTCGTTTGCCTCGCGTACAGTTTTTTTCCCAAGAAGAGTGTTTCTAGAGACTTAACACTGTTAACGATCTAACCTCCTAGGCTAAACCACGAATATTAACGGAGAAAACACTCTAAATTAAACGTGTAATGACGCGTTAAACCTCACCAACTTTTATTGAAGGCATTGTGTTGGAAGTTATAACGACAATTAACGCTATACACCACTATATACAGACAGATGTTAACAGATCATAACCCAAACGCGATTTATAAATATATGATTACACCTTCCAACATGCACACAGTTGGGGTCTTGCGCACGTCTTCTAACAATGAAAAGAAGCCAACCACACAGAAAAGGGAACGATCTAAGCATACCATATCATGTAACAGTAGTATTTGTCGGCGAATCTGAAACAGATGACGCTCCCGCGGTCTGGCAGGTGAAGACCAGATTTGTATAACGTTGCCTTCGTATAGCCCGCTTTGGGAAACAGCCACAGTTAGAAGAACGCTCGTAACATATACATAGATAAATAAAACATAGGTAAAAAAAAACAGCCCAACGGCTCAGTTCATTCAGTTTGGCCCTGAGTCGAAATCCGTGAATCAAAATCCGTTCCGTAAGGCGGTCGTCATCGTCTCATCCGTCTTCTTAATATCGCTGGCGCTAAAGTACGATCCCCGCAAGCGAGGCTTCGACAATAGTGCAGCGCCATCGTCCTTCTTTAATACTGCTTCCTGTTGTTGTTGGCGCCGCTGGGGCGCTGCATGAAGTGCTTCCGGCGCGGATGCCTCGTGGTCGCCTGGAACTGGCGGACGCGGTTGCTACGCGCCATCTTGCCGCGGGACATGGGTTGTTTGTGCTGCCTTTGTTGAGCGCGTTGCATAGACTGGAGGGCCTCGGCGGGAGCCAGCATGCCAACTGACCCCGCCGTGACCCGTGGACGGTGAAGGGGCGGCCGGCCGGCTAAGCGCTGCTGCTGCTGCCGGTCACCGCCCGGGGACTCGGACTCCTCGGAGCCCAGGCTGTCGGTGCCCACGCTGGACTGCCGGCCGCCCCGGTGCTGGTAGACCGACATGCTGGGGTGCTCGATGAGTAGGTTCTCCATCGAGCTCGTCTCCATACGCTGGTTCCCTGCAGTAAAACAAGCAGGCGGCGTCACAAGCCAGCTCTCCTGCAAGCTAGGAGGCAGTACCGTCTCGGGCGCCGACGACAGATCGCTGTCGGCGTAGTCACTGTGGGCGGCCGAGCCGCAGGAGGCAGCAGCCGTGTGGTGGGAATGGCTCGAGTCGACGGACGTCGTGGAAGACGTCATCGAGTCCGGCACCGACCAGCCCCCCGGCCCGCCCGCCGGCCCGCCCGCCGCCGCCGCCGCCGGGGTGCCGTGGCGGCCAAGGCCCCGCCCATGCCGCGGAGACCCCCAGGGACTACCGCGCGTACCCGCCCTCACCCGGCCTACAAGAGAAACAAAGCACTGCCAAAATCACTCAGGTAACTTTGACGATATGGTCATTGGTCATTTTGCTTCGGGTCATTCTGGTCAAGTTCACGCGCTCACAGCAGCCATCCACACCACATACACTGCTACTGTAATAGATGTAACTGGAAGAGTGGTATCAAGAGTGTCAGTGTTCCTAACCAATTGGTAAAGATAATTTATTTTTCGTTGCTCGAAGGCCCCCACTGCCCCCACCCACCCTTCCTCCCTGCGACATATACATAGATACTCTCTTATACTTAGCTGCAAGACCGAGATGACCTTGATAATCGCACGTCGCTCTGACCTGACCCAAATTATAACCTATGATAATAGGTCAAGGTCACCAATATCGCGCAGGCAACCTCGCCGTGGAAAACTATAGTGCTTGGCCAGAACGCTCATTTTAATCCCGCAGAGGGGCACGCGGCGTCATATTCATCCCCCCGGGTCCGCGACCCCCCGGGTCCGCGACCCCCCGGGTCCGACCCACCCTCCAGTCACCTGCAGTTACCAGTTATCTTCTGCCTCCGGTTACCCGAATGATTAACATCTCCACAATGACAAATACTGCAGACTACATTTAAATTCTAATGTGATTACATCATGCAGTTCAGCTACAGATTTGCCCCAATATAACATTCCCCTCCCTCCCCCACCCCCCACAAAAAAAATGTAATACTAAAGATTTGCTCCAAATTAAGACACCGCCGCCCCCCCCCCCCCCAAAAAAAAAAAAAAAAAATAAATAAATAAATCATAATAAAATAAACTGAGATTCATCTTCCTTAAACACATCACTGACCACAGGCACACACGCAGCTGAATATAGTAAGTAACTTACCAAACCGAATCAAGGAATACAACATTTAACTGAAAAGAGGTTATACCAATCATGCATGGCATTCAATCCCAATGAAAAGGGAATTAAATACCACACATTTGTACGCGAACAACACCAATAGTGTTTCTGAATGTTACAAAAGTACTAAAAAAGATTTCCAGTTGTGCGTGTAAATGTCCACGCGTGGATTCAGAATTCAAAAACGAAACAAAAAAGGGGGGGCGGGATCCACTTTGAAATAGGGCATGTTGCCGCCATAAACGTCTTCCTTTTTTTGGAGGAGGCAGGTGGTTTGCACTTTCGTTTGGTGGGGTGGGGGGGGGGGGGGGGGTATATTAGGTAACTTAGGTTGACCGAAAAAACTAAATGTTCAAACGTCTGCTGCCTGAATTATGAAATGAATCAGCATATAGACATGCAAAATCAAGTTATACTCTGCAATATTAAAAATGATCAAATAAAAGACACCAATAAAAAAATGATAGAGAAGCATCTGCAAGAAAAGGCACTTAATAGAATCAGTCAAATACCACACGCTACAGAGAAGAAAAGCACAAAATCAAGACGCATGCCAGTGTGATTGTCATGCAATAATAAATAAGTATATTCGGAAGGTGATCTCCTATCCAGCGATTGTGGCGAGGACAAAGGGAACTTATCGATACTTAACAAATCATATTCATCAATATCTCCCCAAGATATGGAGCGACATGCAAATGAATAAAAACAAATACTGCGACGTAAATCCATGCAATCATCAAACGTCATATGATGTAACATTTAACGTTCATGATCGAATAATTGGCACTTACTAAACTTTATCGAACACCCCAAATTTTCTTCTCCTTCTTTTCGTGAGTATATACATATCTCACAAATAAATATGGGCCCAATATAGATTAAAAATTTACCTACTGATCTAACTATTCAACCTGCACCCTTGATGATTATGTGGAATACAAGCACAACCCAAGCATATTTCATCAGTCTGGCTCCTAAATATATCTCACCTGGCCTGTCGACGAGAATCCACTCGTCCTCTGTGGACGTCGTCTGGATTTCACCCACATCATCCGGAGCTTCTGTACCTGTTGGTGCAGCTACAGTTTGTTTAGGAGCCGGCGAGGAGGAATCTTGTTGTTGTTTACCGGGCGCATCTACCGAAGATTCTGATTCCACATCATTACTGCCGAACAGATAACTGGCGATTCCACTAAGCATCTTCAAAGCAATATAAGAAGAAGGGGAAGTTGCGGCCTGGAAGGTTGTCTCGGAGCCGGGCTCTTTCCAATCTCTCAGTTAGGATCTCACGTCTGAGTTCTCTAATTGGTCCACCTCGCGGAAGTTCTTAGATGTCGGTTTCTTGTTGTTCTGTGCGTTCAATCTCTGTTCACGGGAGTAGTATGGACGCAGTTTTCCTTACTTCGGTTCTTACAGTGTTAGTTCTCTCTTGAATTGTTGATTCTTTCTTGGTCCTACAAAAAAAAAGAGAAATCAATAATGCTGACAGTTCATTATGGAAAATTCCATGATATGAAATTGACAACCTTGTATCACCTCGGCCCACGTCAGACACATAGTATTAGCCAAGGGCGCAGAGCAGTTAGCCACACCCGCATTCTATATAAACGCCCCATATGCTATTTCACAATCCAGTCGCAATGACACCTATACACAGAAGTATGCACGAAGACTGGCATTGCCCCTGGCTGAGTCCATATTACGTCAGCTGCAGTTCGTCCTGAACAGAGGTCATACCGTACAGATATAAAATATCAAAAACTGCCAAATGACTTTTTACGGGTAAGTTTTGCGCAGTATTTTGTACAATATCCAGTGTACGTGTGCACTTTGATGATCCTGCTCCGCGCTACACAGGTGTCGTATGGGACATATCCGCCTGTTCGGGGTAAATTTTGCGGGGTCAGACGGCGTGCGCGGCTCACAGGCTACGGGCGTCTGACGTCAGACGCTGGGAAGAGGGTCCCCGTCAAGGCCATCATGTAACCAAGGAGACTATATACTATAGATGTTCTATATATAGTATATATACATATATGGGAAAGGTTTATATTGCGTGACCTCAGTATTTGATAAACAGCGTTTGCCAGGTAGCCTATAATGGACAGTTTGAACACGACCGCAGACGTTAGATAGCCGCACCACCCCACACACACTCCTCCGAAACAGTTGTGCAACCCACGAACGTTGATTTGGAGCATACGCGCCAAAACAGCTTTTGATCCTTAGAATTGACACTCAAATATATGTTCTTCCACTTTTGTATCCCGTTTTAAAATGATGCGCGGATTGGTTTGCTACCGAAAGTGCATGTGTGTGGCACGCAACCATGCATGCAAGCGCAGGGGCGTGTGCGGGAATTCTTGAAAGGGGGGTTGGGGGGGGGGGCGCACAATAAATTGTTCCACAAAAACGCGTGTAAAAGTCAGAGGTAGGTGACCGTGCATGGTGCACAAAATTTGAAAGGGGGAAGGAAGGGTAAGGTATAACTGAATTAGGGTCTGAAAGGGTGGGCACGTCTCTCCCCCCCCCCCCCCCCCCCAATCCCCCCGCTGTTCTGGAGTAAAACCCGCTGTTCTGGAGTAAAACCAGCGCCGGGACACGACCCTTACGGGTCAAACTGGGTTCACTTGGGGTCATTACACTTAAACGAAAATACCCCCGCCTGCTAGAGAGAGGAGAGGAAAACTTGCAAGTCACTTACAAATCGGGCATGTCGGAGTTAGCATCAGTTAGCCTATAGCCGATTAGGAGGGCCTTTTTCGACACAGCGATTTAAAAAATCGACAACGCGACATTGGAGCTGCCTTAAAATCATTGTCTGACCACCCCCTAAGCTCCTTCCCGTTGCGTCATTGTACGACCATCCCCTAATCTACTTCAAGTTGCGTCATTGTAGGACCATCCCATAAGCTCCTTCGTGGCGTCATTGTAGGACCACCCATAAGTTCCTTCGTGGCATCATTGTAGGACCACCCCATAAGCTCCTTCGTGGCATCATTGTAGGACCATCCCATAAGCTACTTCGTGGCGTCATTGTATAAGACTTAAATTATTGTTTTGCATACGACGGAAGATATATCTATCGATTACCAAGTACTTAAGACGAAATACTGAGTGGGATTTTTTATAGGAACACGTGAATGTTTTTATAAGGTTTTTATGCGTCATTGTAGGACCATCCCATAAGCTCCTTCGTGGCGTCATTGTAGGACCACCCATAAGTTCCGTCCTGGCATCATTGTAGGACCATCCCATAAGCTCCTTAAGAGCCATAAGCTCCCCCCCCCCCCCCATCCACCCACCCCCTTTCCAGTGTGCTCGCGGAAGCAAAATAACACTCGCTTATCTTCACTCCAGTGTACGGACGTGACCCATATTGACCCTGGTGACTGCAGTCCAGATCGCAAAATTTAATCCGCTAGCTTAATTGTGCAGTAAACACCATATGGCTCCAGCTAGGTCGTGTCGCTTGAAACATCCTGTCAGTCGTGATGTCAGTGCATATGGACTCTGTGGCTTAGGCGCTAGTCGCCATGTAGCGCCACAACGTGACAGACAAGCGGTCGTGTTTGCTTAATCAACCCACACACCATTTCAAAATCTGATGAACACAAAGACTGCTGACCAGTGGCAGTGACACCGCAAGCTGCCAAACTCACACGAACCTCATGCATATGCAAATGAATCAGCAGCTGACTATGTTGTAACGTCTGTCCACGTCACTGTTCCTCAGCGCGCACAAGACGTGTTTACAAACACACGAGTGTAACATGCGGGTCGATGTAGGATGTATTTTTAGCAACACGGCCATCGCATAGCGGGATTTCATTGGCTGCTTTCAGCACGCAGTGGTGAGAAAGGCTGGTTCCCGGGTCCTACAACCATATCTCTATCGTTCCGCGCAGTGGCGAAACCAGCCTAATTTTCAGGTCACTGAGGTAATCCTGAGGCCCCAGATGGGGTAAGTAAACATGAATAAAATTACTTACGCCCTACCGTTTGCAACTGCATAACCATATATAATTGACGTTGCAGCAAACAGCTTTTCCATTGGTCAAACATCTTATACAATGACAAAATAAAAACGCTCTATTCCTAAACATTGTTCTGTAATAAACGCACACAACACCCAGCTTGCAGAGAGATTACAAAACAGAAAGCCTGGAAAATATATATATCACGTGCTTGGCAATGGTTTTTATCTACAAATCATAGGGGCTAGAACACATGCAATAAAGCCTCACATTACTTGTGCCTTTAGGTAGTGAGACTTAATGGTTTTATTTAAGTTGCATTTATATCTGTCTGGTCAAATTGGTATTTGTCTGGCGAAGCTTGATCACCTTGAAGCCTGCATCTATATATATATAGACACTATATATTCATATAACACCTTGAACATTAACAACAGTACGAATTACATTGCATATTTCCAAATAAAATAGCTACATCAATTAAAAGGGCATATGTGATATTCAGATAATTATTTTACCAGAATAATATACAATTGGCTCCTTTATAACCCCTAGCTGATAAACTATAGCTATGCAGAACTCTGCATCGTACAATCAGTATATGTTTATGTATGTGTATGCACTTTCTGTTGAAATTTTCTTGGAAGTTTTCCAGAAAAATATTGCTGTATCAATGTAGTTATTGTTTAAGTGGTGATATTAATAATAATTTAATTAAATTCTTCCAGAAATATGTAGTTATAGAACCACATGTCACAGGCACAATAAATTGATGGGTGCAGATAGGAGGGCATACACAGCTAATATTTTTTAATAGCTGCACATGGGTGCACCGGTACGCTCCTTCCAGCATCTATTGATTTACTGTGCCTGCACATATTTTCTGTGAATTTGATGCAATCGCTTTGAAAATTCCAGACATGAGAATGCAACACTAGACCATTTTAATGATACTAAACTTATGTGTGTACTGCAATGTTATCCTTTTTTTAAGACACAAACAATATCTCTCCATGCTGACACTCCATTGGCAGCAGACACTTTGTTGCAAATTGAGTAAATCACAGACAATGAAAGGCTCTATAGTTGCCATGGCGCACATGGCTGGTGCAAATATAGAGCATGTATTGTTCACAGCATGTGAGGTGCCATGGCAACTATGTCATCTTATGACCTGCACTTTAGTAGGTTTGCGAAAGTGTGTTTGGTGTCAATGGAGTGTCAGCATATGGAGATATATTGTTTGTGTCTTAAAACAGGGTAACATATCGCAGTACAAACATAAGTGTAGTATCATTAAAATGGTCTAGTGTTGCTTTCTCACGTCAGTGATTTTCAGAATGATCGAGGCAAATTCAAGGAAAATATGGGCCGAAACATGTGTCTACAGCATTTATGACTGACTTTAGAACCTACAAATACAGATTTCATGTATGTGCATGGCTGTGTTAACATTATATATTGTCCTATAGCTACATCAGACTAACTTATCAATATAGATTTGAAGTATTTATTAGATTGCATACAAAATAAAAATTTATAAGAATAGAATGCAAATACTTTAGAGTATATTTACTTTTAGTTATAAAATCAGAGCTAAATTGTCATATAATGAAATGAAGGCACCTAGCTGTTTGGTTAAAGTTTTATGCTAACGTATATATTATATATTAGAATTATGAATATATGCATGATATGTTGACCAAGCTGGTGCATAATCACTGATGAAGTTTTACAGGAGTAAAATCACAAATCTCCAAATCCATTATGCAATAAAACCATCTTAAATAAGCTTACATTTTATCTAAAGAACTGAATTTCCACCATGCCAATATATAGTGGTCTTGTAAAAGCAGCTTAGCATATAAGACCAGCCACAGGTGCATGCATCGTCTTGTTTAACATTAATATGATAAGCTTTGCAATAATATAACATTTAACATAATACAGACTTCCTTTTTGGTGCCCCAAAGGCAATATCATATAGATCTTCAGGTTCAGGCTATCACTGTAACTGTTTAAATTTTAATATACTCACAGAAGGCATAAATATTGTAGAAAATTATGCGCAGGACTTCTTAAGTAACCTACATAAACAGATGTATGAACATTGATGAAACTAACACAACGTCCTTGGCTGCAAAGGTCACGTCGTTGCTTTAGCGTCAGCCTCAGGGACTCCAGATCAGCTGTTCCAATGGCAGGCAATATTTTTTTTCCTGGCATTAACATAAACATATGCGTAATTTGCTCAACATTTATACCTTAATACAGATACAGGGCTACTAAATCTTGCAACCAAATACAAATATGCACTAAAGAAGATCCGATGCAACAGTAAGTTTAAATTTGTCGTCGGGCAACCCTAGCTATCGAAGCGAGTAACCCTGACTTTTGGAGGTGGGCGGTGGCGCATTCCGACAACTCTTTGTGCCTAAGAAGGGTCGCTTCGTTTATCCTTGAAATCATCAGTCGAAAATACCATTATTCTGCGAAATACATACCTCTGATCAAACGTGGATGCTTGATTGGTAATGTTTATTACAGCAATCTAGTTCCTTTAGCTTTTTCGCAGAGAATGCAAGAATTTTCTCTTGGTTCGTAGCTTGTTTCGTTCTGAATTCGTTCTGGCGGTGACATCAACAACAACGAAGCAGATGTGGACTGTTTACGCTTGTTCTGATTGGTCGCTTTGTCTGGGCTCCGCCATATATGGTTATCATTTGCATACTTAGGTCAAGCTATTTGTGACGTCATTCGATGGCACAGCATAATTAGCTGTAGACTCCCCGCCTAGGTGTCGCTCCTGTCTGCTCTGATGCGCGGGAAAATTGTCTTTGTTTCGCGGTATATGCAAAGAGTGTTACACTCTTTGGTACATGGACGCATTCACAGACTTCTCAACGACAGGGGCGTTTAGGCCTACATGTAGTAGGTAACTTTTATACAGTGCATTCGCGCGCCCACCTCGATGGTAAATTAGTAACAAACCTGGAAGCTGGCATTATGTATATCTCCTTGTCTGGCTAGCTTCACTAAAGATTGCCTAGACAATCTTTAGCTTTACGCCACTCCACAGGCGCGTAGACTCAAGGGCTAGTAGAACTGGGTGGCCGGGACAGCCCAAGCGGATGTTTTAGGAAGCATTTTGATTGCATATTCCGAAGAGCTATAGACAGCAAAAAATTTACATAAAAATGTTGTCTTTTGTGCAAAAGGGCACTCGAAGAAGAATGGACTATATTCTCCGCGATGGCTCTTGCATGGTCGGCAGTCAGTTGTAGCCCCCTACCAGTTAAATTAGTTTGGGAATTTTTTTATTTTCAATAATTGCAAACTTTTACTTTGCCATGTAAGCTTACTCTGTTATGTCCCAAAATGAAATAATATTACTAAATATGGTCGGAAGAAAGGTGTATGAAATCTTTTACCAGTAAGCCAGCGGCAATAAAATTTGAAGCGATCTCGACCCGACGAACTGGGGGTTGAGGGGCGCGGTGAGGGAGTTCGAACTGCTTCACTCAACCGGGCTGCCCATAGGGGAGGGGGGCGGTGAGGAAACGCTCAATTTAGGTATGTACAAAATTGTATGGGCGCTCGGGTCATGCGGTCAGCGGGCGCTCGGGTCATGCGGTCAGCGGGCGCTCGGGCCATGCGGTCAGCTGGCGCTCGGGTCATGCGGTCAGCGGGCGCTCGTGTCATGCGGTCAGCGGACGCTCGGGTCATGCGGTCAGCGGGCGCTCGGGTCACGCGGTCAGCCAGCGCTCGGGCCATGCGGTCAGCGGGCGCTCGGGTCATGCGGTCAGCGGGCGCTCGGGTCATGCGGTCAGCGGGCGCTCGGGTCATGCAGTCAGCGGACGCTCGTGTCATGCGGTCAGCGGACGCTGGGACCATGGGGTCAGCGGGCGCCCGGGTCATGCGGTCAGCGTGCGCTCGGGTCATGCAGTCAGCGGGCGCTCGGGCCATGCGGTCAGCGGGATCTCGGGTCATGCGGTCAGCGGGCGCTCGGGACATGCGGTGTAGCGGACGCTCGGGCCATGCGGTCAGCCGGGGTCTCGGGTCACGCGGTCAGCCGGCGCTGGAGCCATGCGGTCAGCGGACGCTCGTGTCATGCGGTCAGCGGGCGCTCTTGACATGTAATAAGATAGACACCCTACGCATGTATAACAAGGTCATTTGGAGGAAGCATCGCATAGGCAACACTATTTGATGTTCATCACATAAAACATAAATTACACTCGCGAACCAGCCCATCATCATAACGTCCTTGTTCAAGGTAAGTTAATGGGTTGGCGTCAGCGAAAGCTTGGCGATATCCCACATGGTTATAAGGGAATGGCGTCCCTAAGCTGACACTCAAATTGTGCGATATGGTCGCGTTTCTTTTTGCTTATTTTCTTCACAAATGTATTTACCGAATGCATTGTCTGATCGTGTTCTGGAAGCTATTAAATATTTTTTCTTTCGTAACATTTTGAATATTTCGTGTGAAAATCATTGATCGAGGCGCTTATGGTGCATAAAGACACTGCTAGTGCTACAGTATACATATTACAAACGCTATGGGGAAAAGTGGCGTCCTGGTGTACTACGTCATCAAACTGTGTGCCCTTATCAATATATGAACATGTATACATTTCTTGAATAGCTATCTGTGAAACACATCAAACAATTCGTTCAGATTATGCATGTGATACAATTGTTCACAATTCAGAGAGCAAATACCATACGAGTTATTTTAATATTAATTAAATTATGCGTTAGGACAATTATCTTCCCGTTTTTCCACCTTGCCAGCAGTTTTTCTCAATATTAATACCATGTGCATAACAGCATATGATATAAAATATCAGGGCCTTTGTTAAATTTGAAAAAAAATCCTTGGTTTCCATAGTGGGTTCGGGTGGGACGGTTCAAGTTCATGTTGGAAAAAAAAGTAGCTTGACAAACTAGAACTATTACTGTATTATGCTTGTAAGCATAGAACTCGTACTCCTTGTGGATGTTGGACTCTACTTGTTTTTTCTTACTCAAAATTAGGTGAAAATCCCATGGGCCGTGTAATAGGGGGTCGGGGGCTTCTACCTCACTTTTTAGAAAAAGTAGCGTGAAAACGCCTCTTTTGATTATTGCGTTGTAATAAGCATATAAAAAAGATGTATGTGGTGAACAATTCAAAATTTTTTCCGCAAGTTTTGAAAGTATCATTTAACCTTAAAACAAACTACAATGGTGTTTCAATTCGCATTAAAGCGGGTGGCCAACCTAATTTAATCGCGATCTGCACCGAAAGTTTAAATCTTAAAATTAAATTGGCGAGTGTTAACGCTTCATTTCGGCCGACTGGTAAGGAGAAAACAATTAAGGCAACCCGCCCCCATCAATGTCGAGCAGCGCGCCATTTTGCCGGAGCAAGTGACGCATATTGTGACTATTCATATGGCGCCGCCATACGTTACAGCTCGCGGAGAGGGAGATCAGGGCCGCGATTTCTAGATGAACAGCGGCAGTTCCAAGCCGTGCAGCAGCGCAAGATCTTAGCCTTTCATGGAAAAGTACCGTTCAAACAAATTGATATACGTCTTGCGACGATTGAATCCGCAACAATGCCATGATTGGAGTTAGAATCGCAGCTATTTATACTAGCGATTATCATGCGTTCTTGTTTTGCTCACACAATAGGCGCAATTTCCGGTTTGAATAAATTAGAGTATCGCCTCCTGATTGGTCAATCGCGGACACGCCTCCAAAAAGGGCTGCCGCCTGGGTAGGTGGCCAAATCGTGCCTGGCGGTCACTTCTAAATGCTATGGTGAGCTACAGATAGAACGTAAAATTCTGTAATGTGGAGGATAGACAATTGAGTATTATATGAATCGGAAAAGCAGCGTTAGAGGCCAGGCTGGCGGTTCCCTTTAACTTAGGCATATTAGACGTGCAAGTAACCGATCGCTGGTTGCAAAATATCTTTATTATGCAACATAGTGTAACAAAAGGAACAACAATGATAAACAGTCGATATTCTGTGATTTTAGGTCAAAATGCCGTTGGAAATGCCAGTTACATCGTACAAAGTTTCAAAACTAGCTTTAAATGTATCTTCTCTGTGTATAGAATATGCGTATTTATTCCAAAATTCATTCACGAAGGAATAATTGTAACTGTCGAAGCATCCCTGATGATTGCAGGAGAAATCCCTGATGATTGCAGGAGAAATCCCTGATGATTGCAGGAGAAATCCCTGATGATTGGATGAGAAATCCCTGATGATTGCAGGAGAAATCCCTGATGATTGGATGCGAAATCCCTGCTGCAGCATGGTCGCACGAGCGACACTCAAGAGAATTATTCTTGGTTGCACTTTAACATGGCGAGGTCTTATTTTAGTTACTTGCCATTATTCTTCGTTCCTTTCGTTGAGCTTATTCTGCCTTTAGCCACTGACGAGGCGGCGGGATAACACCCGACTATTTCGATGTGTTTATTCCCTGGATAATCGTTTGCAAGAATTGCGGACGAAGCTGTGGACGAAGTCTCAAATGGTTGTGTAACGACTTTTCACACTTTACATCAAATTAGTGTCATTCGTGGGCACCAGAATCATTTAACAGGGTAACATAAAGTAAGCAACAACGTGAGAATAACGACAACCAAATTAAAGAAACATACATATTCATTACATACTGAAACAAAGCAACTTGTAATCAGATACTAATGGTCATTTATGCTCACGATAAAATACGCCGAACTCATTCCTTTCATTTGAAGCCGAAAACTAGTACTCACAATCGCTTAAGAAATGATCTTGTAATATGAATATTTATTAGTAAATAACCATTATAATAAAAGTGTTTGTATTTTTGTAAACCAATTTTTGGCCGAATATTTCATAGCGGCCACGAGGTATCACTCCATCGTGTCGGTTTGTAGCATGCCTAGGACCTCTGGAGATGACTTGGCGCCGATGATGAACTCCAAATCCGAAAGTTTTTCATCTCCGTTTTTATCCAGATGTTCGAAGATTTGTTCCGCAGCCTTGGCAGGGGTCACCTGGCAATCTGCGGCAGACAGCTTCCCTCGCATCTTGTACACAGCCTACAGGAACATATGAGGAGGTAACATTTTGGTTATGGGCATACGACACTTGCGGGTGTACCACACATTGTTTTGGTCATTTGGTTATTGTACTTAATATCATGATAAAATTGTTACTCTTATAGGCCTACCTTTATATTGATGCCTTTTATATTGTATTCCTTAAGACAAAAAACACCTGTGTCTGCTTCTTCAAAGCGACTCATACATGCAGTAATTAAGGACTTCCCCTCAGACATCATTAAAATCTCCTGAATGGAATTCATAGACGTACTTCTGGCAAACATCAATTGTGCAATAGATAAAATGGCATTGTGTCACTTTTTGGTGAGACTGGTGTAAGTTGTCCATTGTTGCTGTTTTTTGTGCGCTACGTCATCACAATTGTGTCGTGTACGTGTAGCAATTTAATATGGCCTCCAACGTACGGCATTCTATGTCATCACAGACACACCTTTTGGTGCTTCATCTCAAATGGTTCGGAATTTAGTACAATATTCTCTTATGTTTGCATCGGAAAACATATGTATATATGACCTTAAAGATTTCGGTGACTTCCTTCTTGGTGATGTATCCATTTCCGTCAAGGTCATACATGTTGAACGCCCATCTCAGCTTGTCATCAATAGATCCACGGGATGTAATGCTAGATTGAGAAGTTGAGGGATAAATGAAGAATCATAGAAAAAGATAATGAAAAATATGTCCCGGATGTAGTAGGTGAACCCTTGAGACATGAACGTTCTCACAACGTAACTTTCATTTTCGTCTTATGATAATGGTAGGCCTACTGCGTTTTAATAAAAGATGTGTTGGTGTTTTAATGGCCCTTTCAGTCTGCAAGGCTATATCGTGCCACATCTCCGTGTCAACATGATAAAACAACGTGATATTAAGCTGCTTCCGTGCATTGATAGCCTAGTGGTTGCAGGTTTCGGGAATTCCAGGAAGCCTTCTAAATTATTCATGTCTGAAAAAAGGTCCCTGCTAGCAAGAAGTGAAGGATGCCCTGCGGCGGTGTATATGCCTGCTTGTCACAGTCACGCAGGTCGTTCACAACACACTCCTACATCAGCTATTGATGACGGTAGTTTTGAACGCATACCCATATATGTCTATTGTTCGGTGTCTTCATCGTCTGTTCTCTCCATCTCTCTCTCTCTGTCTCCCCCCCCCCCCTCTCTCCCTCCCTCTCTCCTTCTCTCTCTCCCTTGGCCGCTTACTTGATGGTACAAAGGAATTCTTGGAAGTCGATAGCGCCGTTACCGTCGGTGTCATAGGCCCTGAAGACATGGTCGGCGAACTGGGTGGAGTTTCCTTTCGGGAACAGCTGCTCATACATTGCCTTGAATTCTGCTTTGTCCATCTGCCCGGACGGGCAGTCCGTGTGGAACTTCTTATACCACTCGCGAATCTCCCGCCCGCTAAATGTCGTCTGCTTCTTGAGGTCATTCAATGCCTCGGGCGTAAGAGACTTGCTGGCGTCGGTCCCCATGACGACAGCTGGTCACGTGTGTCAGGCTAATGGAGGCCGAGTCAATAAAATGAAACTTGATTGGTTGCGATCTCCGTCTGCTATATATAACAGTGGGGCGGGGGTCTGGCTTTTTCTTCTGAGAAGTCAACTGAAATTATAACAAAACAAAAAGATGTAAAGAAAAAAAAAAGATGTAAAGACGATTTCGTTGCATTACTGCCACCTGTTTCAATAATATATATGCAATTATGGACAGATGACAGGTTCGTGCAAGTGATGCCGCAGTAGCAAACATTGCCAGTTCGTTACACCCATGTTAGTCATGGCAAGTTCGGCGTCATCTACGGGGGCCACAGCGAAATGTATCAATTATTTTGTCATCTCCCAGCGACCGAGTTAGTGGAAAGCTTCAGCGTTGTCATTGGCATAAAGACGACCAATGTCAATGATTCATTTATAAGCTTCTATGATTTACAGTATTGTCGTAAAGGAAGCCGGTAATGCATACTTCATCACATGACATCAGCACTGCATTCACAAGAGTTATGGGTTAATGGTGATAAGCATATAGATGTCAACATTACTGGTAAACTGTATCCCTCTCGATAATATAGCAGCTCGCCTGAAGTGTACACACAGGTAATATAACTTTTAGAACTTATAAAATTTTATCTGCAAACCTCTCAAATAGTCTTACTAATCATGATGCATCTATATGAATTGCTTATTTTGCGATACCTAACGTATTTATATATATTGTCGTCCAAGTGGAAGTCGTCCGACTGGAAGCACACCTGAATAACGTCATTTATACAGAGGGAGTGCTGAAAACGACGTATAACACATGTATTTTATAGTGAGAGAGGGTGAGGGGTGGGGGGGGGGGACGCCTCACGCATGTGAGATCAGTGAAGCTCATCCGCTTAATGGCGTCAACTGTACGCAGTCTCGCCGCCATATATGACTGAAGGCACATTTCTTAATGTGTATCCACAAATAAAGCAATGTGGTACATGAAATACGCCCCAGATGCAAGTGCCAGGGCCGCGATCGAACCCAATAAACATGATAAACTGCTGATCTGCAGCTCAGCCCGCTAACCAGCTGACCTAGTGAGCTTCCCCCTTGTACGCGCCCTGTCTCTACAGCACCTCAGTCATTTATCGAGAAAGGGTCTCTAAGAATTGCTTTTATCCTTAAACGATCAATCCGCCCAAGGACAGCGTATAACATATCATACACTATCCTTAGTTCGCCTTCAACGTACGGAGGATGGTGGGAGGGGCGCAAGCGGCAACCGCCTTTCATTTGAATAGCGCGTTGCCATGACTACAACAGTCAAGTAGATGAATTAAGGGGCCGACAGACCCGGTTGGGGTGGGGCGGGGGGGGTGCACTGTTATACAAATTTGGTGGTGGGGTTTCGCGGGTGCCCCTTGATGCCTGGCCATGCCTGACAGAGTAAAAAGTATTTTATTCACAGTAGCATGTTCTGAACGCATCAGGCCCTTGCTTACACGATCCAAATTCTGACATACTGTGTACCCACCAGAACCAGTACAAAACGTGTGCTACCTCTAGGGGGCTCTTTGGCGGTTAACTGGTTCTTGCAGCTAGTGGACCAATTGGCAACAATTGTGCAATGGTCCAGACAAGGTATGGTCTGCGGTAGCTGGGTAGACAGCAGCAGCCGTATACAATATGATTGATCGGGTAACAGAAGCCTGCAGAGGAGAGACTACAGAGGCTACAGATAATGAGATGGCAAGGTTGGTCGGGTGGTCGGGGTGCGACAATGCCAGGTCCATTTATCAACATTTATAATCGTTGGAGCTGGTGGCACCTTGGGTTCCGATGACTGCGCGTTCGGCAATGGCCCACAGCTGATTTAGCCTGCGAATTGAAGCTAACTTGTCCCTGAGAGGAAGTATTGATTGCGGATGCTGGCAAACAACTGCACATTGACCATGCATGGTCATATGTTCATTGTCGCCGAAGCCGAAACGAGTCTGTCCACAAAGACACGCGGCCGGTACCGTCATACAGTGATGTGACAGAGACCATGTAGATCCATAGATACCACAAAGACACGCGGCCGATACGTCATACAGTGATGTGACAGAGACCATGTAGATCCATAGATACCACAGGCACGCGGCCGATACGTCATACAGTGATGTGACAGAGACCATATAGATCCATAGATACCACAAAAACACGCGGCCGATACGTCATACAGTGATGTGACAGAGACCATATAGATCCATAGATACCACAAAGACACGCGGCCGATACGTCATACAGTGATGTGACAGAGACCATATAGATCCATAAATACCACAAAGACACGCGGCCGATACGTCATACAGTGATGTGACAGAGACCATATAGATCCATAGATACCACAAAGACACGCGGCCGATACGTCATACAGTGATGTGACAGAGACCATATAGATCCATAGATACCCTACAGGTTTCACAATAATACGTAATGCAACCTTCGAGGAACCCCCGCAACTCAGTAGGTAGCGCACTGAGCTACTGACCAGCCGACTGTGGTATTCCCTTTCCTCGTGATTGGTCTTTTTACTTTTACGTGATTGTGGAACAGGCGAAGATTCTCTTGATTCGGGTAATTTGTCGCTCAAGCCGCCCTTTGTGGGTGGTAGCACCCCGCTCAGGCGGCCCTTTGTGGGTGGTAGTACCCCGCTCAGGTGGCCCTTTGTGGGTGGTAGTACCCCGCTCAGGCGGCCCTTTGTGGGTGGTAGTACCCCGCTCAGGCGGCCCTTTGTGGGTGGTAGTACCCCGCTCAAGCGACCCTTTGTGGGTGGTAGGACCCCGCTCAGGCGGCCCTTTGTGGGTGGTAGTACCCCGGTCAAGCGGCCCTTTGTGGGTGGTAGTACCCCGCTCAGGCGGCCCTTTGTGGGTGGTAGTACCCCGCTCAGGCGGCCCTTTGTGGGTGGTAGTACCCCGCTCAAGCGGCCCTTTGTGGGTGGTAGTACCCCGCTCAAGCGGCCCTTTGTGGGTGGTAGTACCCCGCTCAAGCGACCCTTTGTGGGTGGTAGTAACCCGCTCAAGCGGCCCTTTGTGGGTGGTAGTACCCCGCTCAAGCGGCCCTTTGTGGGTGGTAGTAACCCGCTCAAGCGGCCCTTTGTGGGTGGTAGTAACCCGCTCAAGCGGCCCTTTGTGGGTGGTAGTACCCCGGTCAAGCGACCCTTTGTGGGTGGTAGTAACCCGCTCAAGCGACCCTTTGTGGGTGGTAGTACCCCGCTCAAGCGGCCCTTTGTGGGTGGTAGTAACCCGCTCAAGCGACCCTTTGTGGGTGGTAGTACCCCGCTCAAGCGGCCCTTTGTGGGTGGTAGTAACCCGCTCAAGCGGCCCTTTGTGGGTGGTAGTAACCCGCTCAAGCGGCCCTTTGTGGGTGGTAGTACCCCGGTCAAGCGACCCTTTGTGGGTGGTAGTACCCCGCTCAGGCGGCCCGTTGTGGGTGGTAGTACCCCGCTCAGGCGGCCCTTTGTGGGTGGTAGTACCCCGCTCAGGCGGCCCGTTGTGGGTGGTAGTACCCCGCTCAGGCGGCCCGTTGTGGGTGGTAGTACCCCGCTCAGGCGACCCTTTGTGGGTGGTAGGACCCCGCTCAAGCGACCCTTTGTGGGTGGTAGTACCCCGCTCAGGCGACCCTTTGTGGGTGGTAGGACCCCGCTCAAGCGACCCTTTGTGGGTGGTAGTAACCCGCTCAGGCGGCCCTTTGTGGGTGGTAGTACCCCGCTCAGGCGACCCTTTGTGGGTGGTAGTACCCCGCTCAAGCGACCCTTTGTGGGTGGTAGTACCCCGCTCAAGCGACCCTTTGTGGGTGGTAGTAACCCGCTCAAGCGACCCTTTGTGGGTGGTAGTACCCCGCTCAGGCGGCCCTTTGTGGGTGGTAGTACCCCGCTCAAGCGACCCTTTGTGGGTGGTAGTACCCCGCTCAAGCGGCCCTTTGTGGGTGGTAGCACCCCGCTCAAGCGGCCCTTTGTGGGTGGTAGTACCCCGCTCAAGCGGCCCTTTGTGGGTGGTAGTACCCCGCTCAAGCGACCCTTTGTGGGCGGTAGTACCCCGCTCAAGCGACCCTTTGTGGGTGGTAGTAACCCGCTCAGGCGGCCCTTTGTGGGTGGTAGTACCCCGCTCAAGCGGCCCTTTGTGGGTGGTAGTAACCCGCTCAAGCGGCCCTTTGTGGGTGGTAGTAACCCGCTCAAGCGGCCCTTTGTGGGTGGTAGTACCCCGCTCAAGCGGCCCTTTGTGGGTGGTAGTAACCCGCTCAAGCGGCCCTTTGTGGGTGGTAGTAACCCGCTCAGGCGGCCCTTTGTGGGTGGTAGTACCCCGCTCAAGCGGCCCTTTGTGGGTGGTAGTAACCCGCTCAAGCGGCCCTTTGTGGGTGGTAGTAACCCGCTCAAGCGGCCCTTTGTGGGTGGTAGTAACCCGCTCAAGCGGCCCTTTGTGGGTGGTAGTAACCCGCTCAAGCGGCCCTTTGTGGGTGGTAGTACCCCGCTCAAGCGACCCTTTGTGGGTGGTAGTACCCCGCTCAGGCGACCCTTTGTGGGTGGTAGTACCCCGCTCAAGCGACCCTTTGTGGGTGGTAGTAACCCGCTCAAGCGGCCCTTTGTGGGTGGTAGTAACCCGCTCAGGCGGCCCTTTGTGGGTGGTAGTACCCCGCTCAAGCGGCCCTTTGTGGGTGGTAGTAACCCGCTCAAGCGGCCCTTTGTGGGTGGTAGTAACCCGCTCAAGCGGCCCTTTGTGGGTGGTAGTAACCCGCTCAAGCGGCCCTTTGTGGGTGGTAGTAACCCGCTCAAGCGGCCCTTTGTGGGTGGTAGTACCCCGCTCAAGCGACCCTTTGTGGGTGGTAGTACCCCGCTCAGGCGACCCTTTGTGGGTGGTAGTACCCCGCTCAAGCGGCCCTTTGTGGGTGGTAGTAACCCGCTCAAGCGGCCCTTTGTGGGTGGTAGTAACCCGCTCAGGCGGCCCTTTGTGGGTGGTAGTACCCCGCTCAAGCGGCCCTTTGTGGGTGGTAGTAACCCGCTCAAGCGGCCCTTTGTGGGTGGTAGTAACCCGCTCAAGCGGCCCTTTGTGGGTGGTAGTAACCCGCTCAAGCGGCCCTTTGTGGGTGGTAGTAACCCGCTCAAGCGGCCCTTTGTGGGTGGTAGTAACCCGCTCAGGCGGCCCTTTGTGGGTGGTAGGACCCCGCTCAGGCGGCCCTTTGTGGGTGGTAGTACCCCGCTCAGGTGGCCCTTTGTGGGTGGTAGTACCCCGCTCAAGCGGCCCGTTGTGGGTGGTAGTACCCCGCTCAAGCGGCCCTTTGTGGGTGGTAGTACCCCGCTCAGGCGGCCCTTTGTGGGTGGTAGTACCCCGCTCAGGCGGCCCTTTGTGGGTGGTAGTACCCCGCTCAGGCGGCCCTTTGTGGGTGGTAGTACCCCGCTCAGGTGGCCCTTTGTGGGTGGTAGTACCCCGCTCAAGCGGCCCGTTGTGGGTGGTAGTACCCCGCTCAAGCGGCCCTTTGTGGGTGGTAGTACCCCGCTCAGGCGGCCCTTTGTGGGTGGTAGTACCCCGCTCAGGCGGCCCTTTGTGGGTGGTAGTACCCCGCTCAGGCGGCCCTTTGTGGGTGGTAGTACCCCGCTCAGGCGACCCTTTGTGGGTGGTAGTACCCCGCTCAGGCGGCCCTTTGTGGGTGGTAGTACCCCGCTCAGGCGGCCCTTTGTGGGTGGTAGTAACCCGCTCAGGCGGCCCTTTGTGGGTGGTAGTACCCCGCTCAAGCGGCCCGTTGTGGGTGGTAGTACCCCGCTCAAGCGGCCCTTTGTGGGTGGTAGTACCCCGCTCAAGCGACCCTTTGTGGGTGGTAGTACCCCGCTCAGGCGGCCCTTTGTGGGTGGTAGTACCCCGCTCAGGCGGCCCTTTGTGGGTGGTAGTACCCCGCTCAAGCGGCCCTTTGTGGGTGGTAGTAACCCGCTCAGGCGGCCCTTTGTGGGTGGTAGTACCCCGCTCAGGCGGCCCTTTGTGGGTGGTAGTACCCCGCTCAGGCGGCCCTTTGTGGGTGGTAGTACCCCGCTCAGGCGGCCCTTTGTGGGTGGTAGTACCCCGCTCAAGCGGCCCTTTGTGGGTGGTAGTAACCCGCTCAGGCGGCCCTTTGTGGGTGGTAGTACCCCGCTCAGGCGGCCCTTTGTGGGTGGTAGTACCCCGCTCAAGCGACCCTTTGTGGGTGGTAGTACCCCGCTCAAGCGGCCCTTTGTGGGTGGTAGGACCCCGTTCAGGCGGCCCTTTGTGGGTGGTAGTACCCCGCTCAAGCGACCCTTTGTGGGTGGTAGTACCCCGCTCAAGCGGCCCTTTGTGGGTGGTAGTACCCCGCTCAAGCGACCCTTTGTGGGTGGTAGTACCCCGCTCAAGCGGCCCTTTGTGGGTGGTAGGACCCCGTTCAGGCGGCCCTTTGTGGGTGGTAGTACCCCGCTCAGGCGGCCCTTTGTGGGTGGTAGGACCCCGCTCAGGCGACCCTTTGTGGGTGGTAGTACCCCGCTCAGGCGGCCCTTTGTGGGTGGTAGTACCCCGCTCAGGCGGCCCTTTGTGGGTGGTAGTACCCCGCTCAGGCGGCCCTTTGTTGGTGGTAGGACCCCGCTCAGGCGACCCTTTGTGGGTGGTAGTACCCCGCTCAGGCGGCCCTTTGTGGGTGGTAGGACCCCGCTCAGGCGACCCTTTGTGGGTGGTAGTACCCCGCTCAAGCGGCCCTTTGTGGGTGGTAGTACCCCGCTCAAGCGGCCCTTTGTGGGTGGTAGTACCCCGCTCAGGCGGCCCTTTGTGGGTGGTAGTACCCCGCTCAAGCGGCCCTTTGTGGGTGGTAGTACCCCGCTCAAGCGGCCCTTTGTGGGTGGTAGTACCCCGCTCAGGCGACCCTTTGTGGGTGGTAGTACCCCGCTCAGGCGGCCCTTTGTGGGTGGTAGGACCCCGCTCAAGCGACCCTTTGTGGGTGGTAGTACCCCGCTCAAGCGGCCCTTTGTGGGTGGTAGTACCCCGCTCAAGCGGCCCTTTGTGGGTGGTAGTAACCCGCTCAGGCGGCCCTTTGTGGGTGGTAGGACCCCGCTCAAGCGACCCTTTGTGGGTGGTAGTAACCCGCTCAGGCGGCCCTTTGTGGGTGGTAGTACCCCGCTCAAGCGGCCCTTTGTGGGTGGTAGGACCCCGCTCAAGCGGCCCTTTGTGGGTGGTAGTAACCCGCTCAGGCGGCCCTTTGTGGGTGGTAGGACCCCGCTCAAGCGACCCTTTGTGGGTGGTAGTACCCCGCTCAAGCGGCCCTTTGTGGGTGGTAGGACCCCGCTCAAGCGGCCCTTTGTGGGTGGTAGTAACCCGCTCAGGCGGCCCTTTGTGGGTGGTAGGACCCCGCTCAAGCGACCCTTTGTGGGTGGTAGTACCCCGCTCAAGCGGCCCTTTGTGGGTGGTAGTACCCCGCTCAGGCGGCCCTTTGTGGGTGGTAGTAACCCGCTCAGGCGACCCTTTGTGGGTGGTAGGACCCCGCTCAAGCGACCCTTTGTGGGTGGTAGTACCCCGCTCAGGCGGCCCTTTGTGGGTGGTAGTACCCCGCTCAGGCGGCCCTTTGTGGGTGGTAGTACCCCGCTCAGGCGGCCCTTTGTGGGTGGTAGGACCCCGCTCAAGCGACCCTTTGTGGGTGGTAGTACCCCGCTCAAGCGGCCCTTTGTGGGTGGTAGGACCCCGCTCAAGCGGCCCTTTGTGGGTGGTAGTAACCCGCTCAGGCGGCCCTTTGTGGGTGGTAGGACCCCGCTCAAGCGACCCTTTGTGGGTGGTAGTACCCCGCTCAAGCGGCCCTTTGTGGGTGGTAGTACCCCGCTCAGGCGGCCCTTTGTGGGTGGTAGTAACCCGCTCAGGCGACCCTTTGTGGGTGGTAGGACCCCGCTCAAGCGACCCTTTGTGGGTGGTAGTACCCCGCTCAGGCGGCCCTTTGTGGGTGGTAGTACCCCGCTCAGGCGGCCCTTTGTGGGTGGTAGTACCCCGCTCAGGCGGCCCTTTGTGGGTGGTAGTACCCCGCTCAGGCGGCCCTTTGTGGGTGGTAGTACCCCGCTCAGGCGGCCCTTTGTGGGTGGTAGTACCCCGCTCAGGCGGCCCTTTGTGGGTGGTAGTACCCCGCTCAGGCGACCCTTTGTGGGTGGTAGTACCCCGCTCAAGCGGCCCTTTGTGGGTGGTAGTACCCCGCTCAGGCGACCCTTTGTGGGTGGTAGTACCCCGCTCAAGCGGCCCTTTGTGGGTGGTAGTACCCCGCTCAGGCGACCCTTTGTGGGTGGTAGTACCCCGCTCAGGCGACCCTTTGTGGGTGGTAGTACCCCGCTCAGGCGGCCCTTTGTGGGTGGTAGTACCCCGCTCAGGCGGCCCTTTGTGGGTGGTAGTACCCCGGTCAGGCGGCCCTTTGTGGGTGGTAGTACCCCGGTCAGGCGGCCCTTTGTGGGTGGTAGGACCCCGCTCAAGCGGCCCTTTGTGGGTGGTAGTACCCCGGTCAGGCGGCCCTTTGTGGGTGGTAGTACCCCGCTCAGGCGGCCCTTTGTGGGTGGTAGTACCCCGGTCAGGCGGCCCTTTGTGGGTGGTAGTACCCCGGTCAGGCGGCCCTTTGTGGGTGGTAGGACCCCGGTCAGGCGGCCCTTTGTGGGTGGTAGTACCCCGCTCAGGCGGCCCTTTGTGGGTGGTAGTACCCCGGTCAGGCGGCCCTTTGTGGGTGGTAGTACCCCGGTCAGGCGGCCCTTTGTGGGTGGTAGGACCCCGGTCAGGCGGCCCTTTGTGGGTGGTAGTACCCCGCTCAGGCGGCCCTTTGTGGGTGGTAGTACCCCGCTCAGGCGGCCCTTTGTGGGTGGTAGTACCCCGCTCAGGCGGCCCTTTGTGGGTGGTAGTACCCCGCTCAGGCGGCCCTTTGTGGGTGGTAGTACCCCGCTCAGGCGGCCCTTTGTGGGTGGTAGTACCCCGCTCAGGCGGCCCTTTGTGGGTGGTAGTACCCCGCTCAGGCGGCCCTTTGTGGGTGGTAGTACCCCGCTCAAGCGGCCCTTTGTGGGTGGTAGTACCCCGCTCAGGCGGCCCTTTCGGTCATTCATTCCTTCATCCTTCATCGTCTCGGGAGATTCCTTGGCCCAATTTAGCCTGTATGTGCACAAAAGTGGCCTAAAACACCAACATTCCATTCCCTTTCGGTCACGGTCACGGGCGCGATACGGTCTACTTGAAGCTCCCTACTGAATTTACTAAAACCAGAGAACCAAACCAAGCACGTTGGGTTTGATGCTGCAGGTCTTTGAATATGTTTATCAGAACTCTGCTTTAGTATAGTAGGGCTATGGAAAGGGGGGTCCAGTGTCGTTCTTTTTTCTTCAAAATTCGCAGTGTCGAATGTCTATTTTTCACGACGGTTCGTGGCGTTTTTTTTTTAAATGCCACTATCGGTGTCGATATCGCTTTTTCATATTCTCAAGTGTCGGAATTTGGGGGTCAATGTGGAGTGTCGCTTTTGCAAATATACCTTTGTCGCGTGTCGCCATTTACCATTCCAGACCCTTATAGCCCCTAAGCATACATCGACCATACTAGGACAGCGACGCGTTAAAATGAAACGTCTTTTAGACAACCTTTGCGCACATTAAAGTCAAAGTGGGCAACGAAACCTCCCGAGTCAATCACATGGAGACAGATCAAACTCAAAGTGGATCCACGAAACCTCCCGGGTCAATCACATGGAGACAGATCAAACTCAAAGTGGATCCACGAAACCTCCCGGGTCAATCACATGGAGACAGATCAAACTCAAAGTGGATCCACGAAATCTCCCGGGTCAATCACATGGAGACAGATCAAACTCAAAGTGGATCCACGAAACCTCCCGGGACAATCACATGGGGACAGATCAAACTCAAAGTGGATCCACGAACCTCCCTGGTCAATCACATGGAGACAGATCAAACTCAAATTGGATCCACGAAACCTCCCGGGTCAATCACATGGGAACAGATCAAACTCAAAGTGGGCCACGAAACCTCCCGAGTCAATCACATGAAGACAGATCAAACTCAAAGTGGATCCACGAAACCTCCAGGGACAATCACATGGGGACAGATCAAACTCAAAGTGGGCCACGAAACCTCCCGGGACAATCACATGGAGACAGATCAAACTCAAAGTGGGCCACGAAACCTCCCGTGTCAATCACATGGGGACAGATCAAACTCAAAGTGGGCCACGAAACCTCTTGTGTTAATCACATGGGGACAGATCAAACTCAAATTGGGCCACGAAACCTCCCGGGTCAATCACATGGAGACAGATCAAACTCAAAGTGGGCCACGAAACCTCCCGGGACAATCACATGGGAACAGATCAAACTCAAAGTGGGCCACGAAACCTCCTGGGACAATCACATGGGGATAGATCAAACTCAAATTAGGCCACGAAACCCCCCGGGTCAATCACATGGGGACAGATCAAACACAAAGAGGGCCACGGAACCTCCCGGGACAATCACATGGGGACAGATCAAACTCAAAGTGGGCCACGAAACCTCCCGGGTCAATCACATGGGGACAGATCAAACTCAAAGTGGGCCACTAAACCTCCCGGGACAATCACATGGATACAGATCAAACTCAAAGTGAGCCACGAAACCTCCCGGGACAATCACATGGGGACAGATCAAACTCAAAGTGGGCCACGAAACCTCCCGGGACAATCACATGGAGACAGATCAAACTCAAAGTGGGCCACGAAACCTCTTGTGTCAATCACATGGGGATAGATCAAACTCAAAGTGGGCCACAAAACCTCCCGGGACAATCACATGGGGACAGATCTAACTCAAAGTGGGCCACGAAACCTCCCGGGACAATCACATGGGGACAGATCAAACTCAAAGTGGGCCACGAAAACTCCCGGGTCAATCACATGGGGACAAATCAAACTCAAAGTGGGCCACGAAACCTCTTGTGTCAATCACATGGGGACAGATCAAACTCAAAGTGGATCCACGAAACCTCCTGAGACAATCACATGGAGACAGATCAACCTCAAAGTGGGCCACGAAACCTCCCGGGTCAATCACATGGGGACAGATCAAACTCAAAGTGGGCCACGAAACCTCTTGTGCCAATCACATGGGGATAGATCAAACTCAAAGTGGGCCACAAAACCTCCCGGGACAATCACATGGGGACAGATCTAACTCAAAGTGGGCCACGAAACCTCCCGGGTCAATCACATGGGGACAAATCAAGCTCAAAGTGGGCCACGAAACCTCCCGGGTCAATCACATGGGGACAAATCAAACTCAAAGTGGGCCACGAAACCTCCAGGGTCAATTAAAAGGGGACAAATCAAACTCAAAGTGGGCCACGAAACCTCTTGTGTCAATCACATGGGGACAAATCAAACTCAAAGTGGGCCACGAAACCTCTTGTGTCAATCACATGGGGACAGATCAAACTCAAAGTGGGCCACGAAACCTCCCGGGACAATCACATGGGGACAGATCAAACTCAAAGTGGATCCACGAAACCTCCCGGGTCAATCACATGGAGACAGATCAAACTCAAAGTGGATCCACGAAATCTCCCGGGTCAATCACATGGGGACAGATCAAACTCAAAGTGGGTCACGAAACCTGCCGGATCAATCACATGGAGACAGATCAAACTCAAAGTGGATCCACGAAACCTCCCGGGACAATCACATGGAGACAGATCAAACTCAAAGTGGATCCACGAAACCTCCCGGGACAATCACATGGGGACAGATCAAACTCAAAGTGGGTCACGAAACCTGCCGGATCAATCACATGGGGACAGATCAAACTCAAAGTGGATCCACGAAACCTCCCGGGACAATCACATGGGGACAAATCAAACTCAAAGAGGGCCACGGAACCTCCCGGGACAATCACATGGGGACAGATCAAACTCAAAGTGGATCCACGAAACCTCCTGGGTCAATCACATGGGGACAGATCAAACTCAAAGTGGATCCACGAAACCTCCCGGGACAATCACATGGGGACAGATCAAACTCAAAGTGGATCCACGAAACCTCCTGGGTCAATCACATGGGGACAGATCAAACTCAAAGTGGATCCACGAAACCTCCCGGGACAATCACATGGGGACAGATCAAACTCAAAGTGGATCCACGAAACCTCCCGGGACAATCACATGGAGACAGATCAAACTCAAAGTGGATCCACGAAACCTCCTGGGTCAATCACATGGGGACAGATCAAACTCAAAGTGGATCCACGAAACCTCCCGGGACAATCACATGGGGACAGATCAAACTCAAAGTGGATCCACGAAACCTCCCGGGACAATCACATGGAGACAGATCAAACTCAAAGTGGATCCACGAAACCTCCCGGGACAATCACATGGGGACAGATCAAACTCAAAGTGGATCCACGAAACCTCCTGGGTCAATCACATGGGGACAGATCAAACTCAAAGTGGGCCACGAAACCTCCCGGGTCAATCACATGGGGACAAATCAAACTCAAAGAGGGCCACGGAACCTCCCGGGTCAATCACATGGAGACAGATCAAACTCAAAGTGGATCCACGAAACCTCCTGGGTCAATCACATGGGGACAGATCAAACTCAAAGTGGATCCACGAAACCTCCCGGGACAATCACATGGGGACAGATCAAACTCAAAGTGGATCCACGAAACCTCCCGGGACAATCACATGGAGACAGATCAAACTCAAAGTGGATCCACGAAACCTCCCGGGACAATCACATGGGGACAGATCAAACTCAAAGTGGATCCACGAAACCTCCTGGGTCAATCACATGGGGACAGATCAAACTCAAAGTGGGCCACGAAACCTCCCGGGTCAATCACATGGGGACAGATCAAACTCAAAGTGGGCCACTAAACCTCCCGGGACAATCACATGGATACAGATCAAACTCATAGTGAGCCACGAAACCTCCCGGGACAATCACATGGGGACAGATCAAACTCAAAGTGGGCCACGAAACCTCCCGGGACAATCACATGGAGACAGATCAAACTCAAAGTGGGCCACGAAACCTCTTGTGTCAATCACATGGGGATAGATCAAACTCAAAGTGGGCCACAAAACCTCCCGGGACAATCACATGGGGACAGATCTAACTCAAAGTGGGCCACGAAACCTCCCGGGACAATCACATGGGGACAGATCAAACTCAAAGTGGGCCACGAAAACTCCCGGGTCAATCACATGGGGACAAATCAAACTCAAAGTGGGCCACGAAACCTCTTGTGTCAATCACATGGGGACAGATCAAACTCAAAGTGGATCCACGAAACCTCCTGAGACAATCACATGGAGACAGATCAACCTCAAAGTGGGCCACGAAACCTCCCGGGTCAATCACATGGGGACAGATCAAACTCAAAGTGGGCCACGAAACCTCTTGTGCCAATCACATGGGGATAGATCAAACTCAAAGTGGGCCACAAAACCTCCCGGGACAATCACATGGGGACAGATCTAACTCAAAGTGGGCCACGAAACCTCCCGGGTCAATCACATGGGGACAAATCAAGCTCAAAGTGGGCCACGAAACCTCCCGGGTCAATCACATGGGGACAAATCAAACTCAAAGTGGGCCACGAAACCTCCAGGGTCAATTAAAAGGGGACAAATCAAACTCAAAGTGGGCCACGAAACCTCTTGTGTCAATCACATGGGGACAAATCAAACTCAAAGTGGGCCACGAAACCTCTTGTGTCAATCACATGGGGACAGATCAAACTCAAAGTGGGCCACGAAACCTCCCGGGACAATCACATGGGGACAGATCAAACTCAAAGTGGATCCACGAAACCTCCCGGGTCAATCACATGGAGACAGATCAAACTCAAAGTGGATCCACGAAATCTCCCGGGTCAATCACATGGGGACAGATCAAACTCAAAGTGGGTCACGAAACCTGCCGGATCAATCACATGGAGACAGATCAAACTCAAAGTGGATCCACGAAACCTCCCGGGACAATCACATGGAGACAGATCAAACTCAAAGTGGATCCACGAAACCTCCCGGGACAATCACATGGGGACAGATCAAACTCAAAGTGGGTCACGAAACCTGCCGGATCAATCACATGGGGACAGATCAAACTCAAAGTGGATCCACGAAACCTCCCGGGACAATCACATGGGGACAAATCAAACTCAAAGAGGGCCACGGAACCTCCCGGGACAATCACATGGGGACAGATCAAACTCAAAGTGGATCCACGAAACCTCCTGGGTCAATCACATGGGGACAGATCAAACTCAAAGTGGATCCACGAAACCTCCCGGGACAATCACATGGGGACAGATCAAACTCAAAGTGGATCCACGAAACCTCCTGGGTCAATCACATGGGGACAGATCAAACTCAAAGTGGATCCACGAAACCTCCCGGGACAATCACATGGGGACAGATCAAACTCAAAGTGGATCCACGAAACCTCCCGGGACAATCACATGGAGACAGATCAAACTCAAAGTGGATCCACGAAACCTCCTGGGTCAATCACATGGGGACAGATCAAACTCAAAGTGGATCCACGAAACCTCCCGGGACAATCACATGGGGACAGATCAAACTCAAAGTGGATCCACGAAACCTCCCGGGACAATCACATGGAGACAGATCAAACTCAAAGTGGATCCACGAAACCTCCCGGGACAATCACATGGGGACAGATCAAACTCAAAGTGGATCCACGAAACCTCCTGGGTCAATCACATGGGGACAGATCAAACTCAAAGTGGGCCACGAAACCTCCCGGGTCAATCACATGGGGACAAATCAAACTCAAAGAGGGCCACGGAACCTCCCGGGTCAATCACATGGAGACAGATCAAACTCAAAGTGGATCCACGAAACCTCCTGGGTCAATCACATGGGGACAGATCAAACTCAAAGTGGATCCACGAAACCTCCCGGGACAATCACATGGGGACAGATCAAACTCAAAGTGGATCCACGAAACCTCCCGGGACAATCACATGGAGACAGATCAAACTCAAAGTGGATCCACGAAACCTCCCGGGACAATCACATGGGGACAGATCAAACTCAAAGTGGATCCACGAAACCTCCTGGGTCAATCACATGGGGACAGATCAAACTCAAAGTGGGCCACGAAACCTCCCGGGTCAATCACATGGGGACAAATCAAACTCAAAGAGGGCCACGGAACCTCCCGGGTCAATCACATGGAGACAGATCAAACTCAAAGTGGATCCACGAAACCTCCTGGGTCAATCACATGGGGACAGATCAAACTCAAAGTGGGCCACGAAACCTCCCGGGACAATCACATGGGGACAAATCAAACTCAAAGAGGGCCACGGAACCTCCCGGGACAATCACATGGGGACAGATCAAACTCAAAGTGGGCCACGAAACCTCCTGGGACAATCACATGGGGACAGATCAAACTCAAAGAGGGCCACGGAACCTCCCGGGACAATCACATGGGGACAGATAGTCCCCGGGGACACAAGCCATAAGAGAGTCCCAGGGGACAAAATCCATGAGAGTCCCAGAGGACACAAGCCATAAGATAGTCCCTGGGGACACAACCCGGAAGGAAAGTCCCCGAGGCACAAGCCATAAGATAGTCACCGGGGACACAAGCCTGACACAGACAGTCCCCGGTGACGCACGCCACAAGGTTGAAGGAGAGTCCCCAGTGACGCACGCAACCCAACAATAAATAGTAAATGCATTCTTTATTTTGATAGCTAGAGAGTAAATTCATGTCTTCTTTATTTTAATAGGCATTAAATTCGCAATTATTTAGAGATATGTGCAAATAAGTAATTGAGGATGATAGGGCATGCCATAGCAATGAATATCGCGTCTCGAACAGGCAAGTCAACAAGCATCTCTATCCCGCCTACGTTCGAACATCTCGTCCCTGTCACCAACGAGCGAAATGAACAACTCTGCAGAAGTAGATGGGTGAGGGGTGTCTATGTTAGACTTCCGCGGTACACTCACTCAATAATCGATTTCCTGGTCCAACCACAAAAAGGCAAAGCACAAATGGGGCCTCATGAATTTTGACTTCGCTGTCATAAATCATCACGTCAACATTGTTTCCTTTCAGTCGTTTTTAGTGCCTCAGAAATATAAAAATAATAATAACACATTATAACAAATTCACATATATACCGGAAGTATTATAACAATAATGTTGTTGCTATAATAATAGACAAATGCAAAACTAAAAGGACTAAAGTGTCTATAATTTAAATAATAAATTGATATGCTACCCCTCGGGTGCTGCCCCTGGCACAACGACAAAAAAAATGGCGATAGGTGGGTTGAACCAGCCGCAGGTTGATCTAGCCCTAGTTCCATATACCAGTGTATACATATGTCTGTTTGCCACAGTATTTCCTTCCATACGAGCGTCATTGGACATGCATTATATAAAGTTATCACATGTAGGTTCTGTGCAATGATTGTTTTTCTCTCTACTTTTATGTGGCAATTAGCGGGACTGGGTGAGATGACCATATATATTCCACCCACCGCACTCTCAAGCAGAAGCCGCCATGGTCGAGAGGTAGCGCACTCGACTTTCAACCAGTAGGTTGCGGGTTCAAATCCTACCCCTGTCTAGGGTCATATTTACTCAAATCATTATTGGTCTCACTGACCGTTTACAAGCGTTCACCAACGAGGTGCCTGCTCATTCAGACCAAGCGAAACACGCCGTAACCCGGAAGATGAGCCACCGGGGACCGAAGTCACCAGCCAGAAGAAGAAGAGTTCCCGCGGACACAAGACACTAGTCAGAAGAAGAAGACTTCCCATGAGACTGATGACACCAGCCGGGGAGCAACGCGAGGAGTCCATAAAAATGGCTGTAGGTGGCCAGGGGTTGCGCAGCTCATCTCTGTGATAGGTTTTTCTAACCTTATAAAGTTTTGCTAAGCTTATCTAAGTTTCCAACAATAGACTCAAGTTTTACAAGCATTAATTGCCTTATCAATTTATGCACTACTGTGACAGTAACAGAGCGATATAATCCCACTGCGGCGAGGCAGCGCCACCTGAGTCAATAAGATGAGCCAAGCTGGAGATCGTGAAAACAAGCGCGCAACGCGACAATGATGTAAATGGTAGTCAGTCCTACGGGGTAGCGGTAAGGGGTGGGGCTAGCAAGCAACCACTGGAGCTCTCCACCGACAGCACCAGTGTGATTGATTATATATAGACTTTAACATGGGAATCCCCGTAGGGAATGTTTGGCCCTCTAGCGGGAAAAGCATAGTAGAAATTCTCTTTTGTTAACCAAGAAACAACTAGGCGGTAAAATTAGACGTCCTGTGACCCGAAGCCGATCTTTCTATTCTCAATATTAATTATACAGTGAATTTACTTCGTATCTAACTTTTTTTTTTACATCACGTGACGTCACTGACGGCGAACTTTTTTCGGGAAATGGGTCATACCGACTTCCGTAATACATCTTTGAAGGTTGACGACGATTGAGAAAGCGAAAGTGGGTAAAACAATGTCCATTTAGTTTGAACATAAGGACACGGTGAACTATGACGTCATTTTGCGCCAAACTGGTTCTTACGCGATAAAAATGGTCCATATTAAAGAAGTTGTGTCCCCTAATCAGTGGAACATTTTGACGCTAGTCGCATCTCTTTAGGTCAAATATTAGGCAAGCCTTAGCACTTTTATGTTTTTCTTTTAGTCGGACGGCCTTGACCTTTGACGTTATAAAATCCGTAACTTGAAAATTGTAGAGGCTCGGACATGCCACATTTCCATAAATATTGGTGAACGATAGCTGTTGTCGTTAGGGCAGTAGAGGGTAAGAAAAAAATGCAAACTAACAAGCAGAAAGAGCGGAGTGGTTAAACAAATCCTTCGACCGACATAAGACGAAATATCTTCGATATATCTACGATATATCTACGATATCTACGATATTTCGTCTTAATAAACCTTTAGTGACACATAACATGGTGTTTTCTGAATGGTAAGGATGGATTCACAGAAAAATCTCGCACAATTATCTGTGGTATTGACCCAGCTCCATCGTGCAGCTTTGTACTTCATATAGATCAACAGCGCCTCAAGTTTGGGGCTAGTACTTGTATTGACCAGCCATGGCTGGTTGGTTGGTTGCATTATCAGGACGCTTTAACCACGTTTGGTCATATCGCGCTAATGGGAGAAGGAAGAGAGAGTGGAGCCATGTCCCCCGGGGTAACCCCCACCAGCCATGGTACCTGGTGTCCTGCTGGAAATGGAACAAAATACATGGCAACGGGATATGGACAGAATATGCGACTGGAGTAGGTTGGCAGGGTGGATGATATAGGTCCCTACCGGTGTTAATCACTCTGTACTTAAGTTATAAGAGACACCTGGTGCGATGTAATGTATATTGGTCTCCAACTGGTTTGACTGTCCTTCCCCCACCCCGCACCCCCCCCCCCATCCCCTCTTCATTACCCCCTCGTCCCTTCAACCTTTTGTCCAGTGGTCGCGCCACGTAGACCTCATTTGTACAGTATACATCTGATGTGGTGGTTAGCGCACTAGGCCGTAGATCATTATGTGCTGCGTTTGCTTTTCATCCATTCATCCTTCATCGGCCTTCATCATCCGGGCTACATCGTCATCTAGACGTGGGTACTGTTTTCTACAACGCCAGTGTTTGTAATATTTGTAGAATACAGCGTTACCTCCAAAAGACTTAAGACGCTTTAACATTATGGAAATAAATATGCCAAACAATAAATTTACAAAAAATATTATTGTACAATTCTTGTTATTGCAGATTTTAATTGACGACCATTCTACGCCGGGGTGGGGTGGGGATTACTATGATATGATCAGTAATCATTGTAGCGTCATTGGATATGCAACTTGAAGGTCGACCGGACATATTTCTATATCTGCAGAGGCAAGCGATACGACGGAGAAACATTGCCACATATCATATCATATTGGACATAATGAAACCAGACACACAGCCAAAGCAAGCTTGTCAGCTCAGGTAGCACTCTTCATACAGGGGCGGATCTAGGGGGGTGGTCACGGGGGTTGTAACCCCCCCTTGGGAACCTGAACATGCACTGTTAAAGTCGGCTTGTTCGAGCAGCGCCCCCCCCCCCCCACCCCCCCAACCCCCGGTCGCAAGTTTTCAGAGAGCAACCGTCCCCCTTGGCAAATTTCTAGATCCGTCCCTGTCATATCTGTGCTGGATTTCACGAACACATTTTAGACGACTACGGGGTTTAGCCGACTAAAGTTACCATGTAAATGATGGGCGATTTTAGCCGTTTAAGCCCCGTAACCGGATAAACTATGTACGTGAGCTGTACCGGGATAACGTGGTTCTATCTGACCTGCAAGAGGAGCCAACCGGTCGTCAGGGCGTTAATTGCCAACTGTCGAGCTGCTCTCTGGTCAGGTAAAACGTCGTGGCGACTGCCAAGTGCCCGAGCGGCCCCAGAGCTAACTGTAGCACCGACTGCGCCACCCTAGAGGGGAGTGGAGCGGGTGGGGGGGTTGCAGGGAATTACCCTCACCTCTCGCGGACTCCAGGGTGCTGTATTTGCTCGACATACACGCGTCACGGGGGGCATAACGTTTCAAGACACACGTCTTCAGTTTAACATGGGACGCTAGGTTTGCTAACTGACGGTCAGTGCTGCACCAACCAACCAACCTACCTGGCTATGTTTCTGCGGCCTGTCTGTTGAAGCATGCAGCAGCAGAACCCGGGCGCTACCGGTGGTGGTGTGCTGTGCCCTCCGCTGTAAATGGTATATAAAGACTTGCTTCTGCGGTGCGTCGCGATCCGATGGCAGAGGGTAGGATTTGTATCTGCGGAGACTGGGCTGCCACCCTCCTAGTTTTATATTGCCAGCGATGGCTGTCCTCGCGAAAACCAATAAGTGCTGGGCAAACGAGAGACCGGAGTAGGCCGTGGCATCGGGGGATGGGGTGGCGGCCCAGGCGGCGGGGTGTGAGGAGGGGGGGGGGGGGGGGAGCTTTGAGGGCTTGTACGCCGCGCGGCCCACGATATACGCTTGTTATTTCGACGGCCCGCAGCGTTCGCGTTCCCAGGCATGGGGTGCATACGAGTGTGATGTCATTGCGTGACCTAGTTCCGGGCAGTCACGTCGAGGATCCCTCAAGACCTCCGTCGGCAGGCGAGTTGGTGGGCAATATATCAAGCGCATGCATGGCTTTGCCCATGGCGTCACTATACAATGTCCATGGCATCAATATACTGTCCATGGCGTCAATATACACTGTCCATGGCGTCAATGCAATGCCAACGGCGTCAATGCAATGCAAACGGCGTCAATGCAGTGCCAACGGCGTCAACGCAGTGTTCATGGCGTCAATGCAGTGTTCATTGCAACAGTGCAGTGCCAACGGCGTCACTGCTTTGTCCATGGCGTCAATGCAGTGCCAACGGCGTCAATGCAGTGCCAACGGCGTCAATGCTGTGCCCATGGCGTCACTATACACTGTCCATGGCGTCAATACATTGCCATATGGCGTCAATACATTGCCATATGGCGTCAATACATTGTCCATGGGGTCAATACATTGCCATATGGCGTCAATGTATTGTCCATGGTGTCAATACATTGCCATATGGCGTCAATACATTGCCATATGGCGTCAATACATTGCCATATGGCGTCAATACATTGTCCATGGGGTCAATACATTGCCATATGGCGTCAATGTATTGTCCATGGTGTCAATACATTGCCATATGGCGTCAATGTATTGTCCATGGTGTCAATACATTGCCATATGGCGTCAATGTATTGTCCATGGTGTCAATACATTGCCATATGGCGTCAATACATTGCCATATGGCGTCAATACATTGCCATATGGCGTCAATACATTGTCCATGGGGTCAATACATTGCCATATGGCGTCAATGTATTGTCCATGGTGTCAATACATTGCCATATGGCGTCAATGTATTGTCCATGGTGTCAATACATTGCCATATGGCGTCAATACATTGCCATATGGCGTCAATACATTGCCATATGGCGTCAATACATTGTCCATGGGGTCAATACATTGCCATATGGCGTCAATGTATTGTCCATGGTGTCAATACATTGCCATATGGCGTCAATGTATTGTCCATGGTGTCACTGTATTGTCCATAGCGTCAATGCAGTTGGCGCCAGCTCATCAGCTGGCCATATATGGCACCAGCTGGTCATGGCAACGACTCGAATCTCTCGCCCAAGGTGTCGGTAGCAACCGTCGCCCCCCCCCCCCCCCCACCCCCGGCCGCCCCTCCCCATGTCTAGACCCCTGACTGATAGAGGCTGTTGGCATGTTTTGCGGCACACTCAATGCGACTCGTCACCTGTCATTTCTCCAGCAAGACCATAGTAACACCCGCGGAATACACTCCTATCTACAGCACAATACAGAGCTGTACGGCGGGAATCACATCATTCACCTTCTTGCCCCATTATTGTCAGCGTACGTTCGTCCGACAATTGTTTATATTCGATGCCGGAAGTAATAAGCTCCATCGTCAACAAGGTAGACTGCGACAGGACTTGATGTCTCACAGTATGGCCTATGGTTCCTTGTGGCTGCGCATACCACAACGCGGCAGGGAACGCAGTTAGTACATTATGTATAGTGATCATACTACATGTAATACAATATATGGAGGCGTCACTTGCTAGGCAGCCCTGGGCAACCCTGGGCAACCCTGGGCGACCTCCCGTAATGGGGGGGGGGGCGGGTACTATATATAGTTAGGTATATATATATATGTGCCGCCCAAATGACCCTTTTTTCGCCTTTTTTGTTAAATCCCCGAAGCAGAAATTTACAATTTCTCTCGATGTGCCCACCTGAGACCGAATTTTTATTTCAAAATTGCAGTTCTTGACTATATAGTCCAGTTGATCTCGAAAGTGTTAAAATAAGTAACCTCCAGACACTTTGTCATGAATGTCTATTTTAGACACAAAATTTCTGTCAGTATCCATTTGATATGCCTTTTTAACCACAAAATTATCTCAATGACCACAGAATCGGGTACTTTTCATTCGCTCTCCAAATGCTCTCTCTGTGGCATGGACGGCACCCCCCCCCCCCCACCACTGTAGTAAATGTATCCCCCCCCCCCCTACCGGGGGGGAGCAACCTGCACACAACATGGCCGGGTTTGACTAATTGTCAGCTAGAGAGCTGGACGACGAGCCGCCGAATCATTTATTTAATGAATGTGGAATTCGGATTGAGCCAAAAGAGTTCCATACGTTCATATATTCATAATGACCCCTTGTGGCCCAGGCCTGTGTTTGGCCCTCGGCCAGCCAACCACTCAGCAGCAGCCGCAGCAGCAGGACTCCTCCATCTCACTTGTTAGAGCTGGAAGGTCCTGGCGTTTTCAGTGATCGGGCACAGACTGAACGCGAGACGTGGAGCGGTCGGGGTGGGGGGGGGGGAGCCGGCGGAGCGGGGGGGGGGGGGTGGTGGCAATGGTTTATGGCGAGGCGGGAGGGGTGACAACGGTTCATGGTGAGGCGGAAGGGGGTGACAACGGTTTGTGGTGACAAAGATTTATGGTGAGGTGGGTGGGGGTGACAAAGGTTTATGGTGAGGCGGGTGGGGGGTGACAAAGGTTTATGGTGAGGCGGGTGGGGTGACAAAGGTTTATGGTGAGGCGGAAGGGGGTGACAAAGGTTTACCGGGGGCATGAATGGCGTGGCATGGTTTTCGATGTAGGCAGCCTCCTATCAGACAAGATGCCACGTATACAGGCAGTGACACGTGTTCCATCACACAGAATGCAATCACCCACTGGTCATAGCTCCGCTATCATACATCAAGTTACTCTCATAATAAGCATACTTAACATAATATGATCCCAATTTTATACTCGACTTTCGGATTTTAATGCTGCGACCACATAGACATGACCAAATCGGACCACCGATCTGCGTGCAATTAGGATCTCAGGTGGCCTGAGCGCCCAATGCGAACGATCCAACCCACTGAGCTATCGGGGCGGCCCCACGTTGCCTGGGGTGGCAGATTGTGTGCATATAATGGGACGTGTGGGTACCGCAATGAGAGGACACGACGTGTGGGTACCGCAATGAGAGGGACACGACGTGTGGGTACCGCAATGAGAGGACACGACGTGTGGGTACCCCAATGGGAGGACACGACGTGTGGGTACCGCAATGAGAGGACACGACGTGTGGGTACCTCAATGAGAGAACACGACGTTGTGGGTACCCCAATGGGAGGACACGACGTGTGGGTACCGCAATGAGAGGACACGACGTGTGGGTACCTCAATGGGAGGACACGACGTGTGGGTACCGCAATGAGAGGACACGACGTGTGGGTACCGCAATGAGAGGACACGACGTGTGGCTACCGCGATGAGAGGACACGACGTGTGGGTACCGCAATGAGAGGACACGACGTGTGGGTACCGCAATGAGAGGACATGACGTGTGGGTACCGCAATGAGAGGACACGACGTGTGGGTACCGCAATGAGAGGACACGACGTGTGGGTACCTCAATGGGAGGACACGACGTGTGGGTACCGCAATGAGAGGACACGACGTGTGGGTACCGCAATGGGAGGACACGACGTGTGGGTACCGCAATGAGAGGACACGACGTGTGGGTACCTCAATGGGAGGACACGACGTGTGGGTACCGCAATGAGAGGACACGACGTGTGGGTACCGCAATGAAAGGACACGACGTGTGGGTACCGCAATGAGAGGACATGACGTGTGGGTACCGCAATGAGAGGACACGACGTGTGGGTACCGCAATGAGAGGACATGACGTGTGGGTACCGCAATGAGAGGACACGACGTGTGGGTACCGCAATGAGAGGACACGACGTGTGGGTACCTCAATGAGAGGACACGACGTGTGGGTACCGCAATGAGAGGACACGACGTGTGGGTACCGCAATGAGAGGACACGACGTGGGGGTACCTCAATGGGAGGACACGACGTGTGGGTACCGCAATGAGAGGACACGACGTGTGGGTACCGCAATGGGAGGACACGACGTGTGGGTACCGCAATGAGAGGACACGACGTGTGGGTACCGCAATGAGAGGACATGACGTGTGGGTACCGCAATGAGAGGACACGACGTGTGGGTACCGCAATGAGAGGACACGACGTGTGGGTACCTCAATGGGAGGACACGACGTGTGGGTACCGCAATGAGAGGACACGACGTGTGGGTACCTCAATGGGAGGACACGACGTGTGGGTACCGCAATGAGACGACACGACGTGTGGGTACCGCAATGGGAGGACACGACGTGTGGGTACCGCAATGAGAGGACACGACGTGTGGGTACCTCAATGGGAGGACACGACGTGTGGGTACCGCAATGAGAGGACACGACGTGTGGGTACCGCAATGAGAGGACACGACGTGTGGGTACCGCAATGAGAGGACATGACGTGTGGGTACCGCAATGAGAGGACACGACGTGTGGGTACCGCAATGAGAGGACATGACGTGTGGGTACCGCAATGAGAGGACACGACGTGTGGGTACCGCAATGAGAGGACACGACGTGTGGGTACCTCAATGGGAGGACACGACGTGTGGGTACCGCAATGAGAGGACACGACGTGTGGGTACCGCAATGGGAGGACACGACGTGTGGGTACCGCAATGAGAGGACACGACGTGTGGGTACCGCAATGAGAGGACACGACGTGTGGGTACCGCAATGAGAGGACACGACGTGTGGGTACCTCAATCAGAGGACACAACGTGTGGGTACCGCAATGAGAGGACACGACGTGTGGGTACCGCAATGCTAGGACATGACGTGTGGGTACCGCAATGAGAGGACGCGACGTGTGGGTACCGCAATGAGAGGACACGACGTGTGGGTACCGCAATGAGAGTACACGACGTGTGGGTACCGCAATGGGAGGACACGACGTGTGGGTACCGCAATGAGAGGACACGACGTGTGGGTACCTCAATGGGAGGACACGACGTGTGGGTACCGCAATGAGAGGACACGACGTGTGGGTACCGCAATGAGAGGACACGACGTGTGGGTACCGCAATGAGAGGACATGACGTGTGGGTACCGCAATGAGAGGACACGACGTGTGGGTACCGCAATGAGAGGACATGACGTGTGGGTACCGCAATGAGAGGACACGACGTGTGGGTACCGCAATGAGAGGACACGACGTGTGGGTACCTCAATGGGAGGACACGACGTGTGGGTACCGCAATGAGAGGACACGACGTGTGGGTACCTCAATGGGAGGACACGACGTGTGGGTACCGCAATGAGAGGACACGACGTGTGGGTACCGCAATGAGAGGACACGACGTGTGGGTACCTCAATGGGAGGACACGACGTGTGGGTACCGCAATGAGAGGACACGACGTGTGGGTACCGCAATGGGAGGACACGACGTGTGGGTACCGCAATGAGAGGACACGACGTGTGGGTACCTCAATGGGAGGACACGACGTGTGGGTACCGCAATGAGAGGACACGACGTGTGGGTACCGCAATGAGAGGACACGACGTGTGGGTACCGCAATGAGAGGACACGACGTGTGGGTACCGCAATGAGAGGTCACGACGTGTGGGTACCTCAATGAGAGGACACGACGTGTGGGTACCGCAATGAGAGGACACGACGTGTGGGTACCGCAATGAGAGGACACGACGTGTGGGTACCTCAATGAGAGGACACGACGTGTGGGTACCGCAATGAGAGGAAACGACGTGTGGGTACCGCAATGAGAGGACACGACGTGTGGGTACCGCAATGAGAGGACACGACGTGTGGGTACCTCAATGAGAGGACACGACGTGTGGGTACCTCAATGAGAGGACACGACGTGTGGGTACCGCAATGGGAGGACACGACGTGTGGGTACCGCAATGAGAGGACACGACGTGTGGGTACCGCAATGAGAGGACACGACGTGTGGGTACCGCAATGAGAGGACACGACGTGTGGGTACCTCAATGAGAGGACACGACGTGTGGGTACCGTAATGAGAGGACACGACGTGTGGGTACCGCAATGAGAGGACACGACGTGTGGGTACCGCAATGAGAGGACACGACGTGTGGGTACCGCAATGAGAGGACACGACGTGTGGGTACCGCAATGAGAGGACACGACGTGTGGGTACCGCAATGAGAGAACACGACGTGTGGGTACCGCAATGAGAGAACACGACGTGTGGGTACCGCAATGAGAGGACACGACGTGTGGGTACCGCAATGAGAGGACACGACGTGTGGGTACCGCAATGAGAGGACACGACGTGTGGGTACCGCAATGAGAGGACACGACGTGTGGGTACCTCAATGAGAGGACACGACGTGTGGGTACCGCAATGAGAGGACACGACGTGTGGGTACCGCAATGAGAGGACACGACGTGTGGGTACCTCAATGAGAGGACACGACGTGTGGGTACCGCAATGAGAGGACACGACGTGTGGGTACCTCAATGAGAGGACACGACGTGTGGGTACCGCAATGAGAGGACACGACGTGTGGGTACCGCAATGAGAGGACACGACGTGTGGGTACCGCAATGAGAGGACACGACGTGTGGGTACCGCAATGAGAGGACACGACGTGTGGGTACCGCAATGGGAGGACACGACGTGTGGGTACCGCAATGAGAGGACACGACGTGTGGGTACCGCAATGAGAGGACACGACGTGTGGGTACCGCAATGAGAGGACACGACGTGTGGGTACCTCAATGAGAGGACACGACGTGTGGGTACCGCAATGAGAGGACACGACGTGTGGGTACCGCAATGAGAGGACACGACGTGTGGGTACCGCGATGAGAGGACACGACGTGTGGGTACCGCAATGAGAGGACACGACGTGTGGGTACCTCAATGAGAGGACACGACGTGTGGGTACCGCAATGAGAGGACACGACGTGTGGGTACCGCAATGAGAGGACACGACGTGTGGGTACCTCAATGAGAGGACACGACGTGTGGGTACCGCAATGAGAGGACACGACGTGTGAGTACCGCAATGAGAGGACACGACGTGGGGGTACCTCAATGAGGGGACACGACGTGTGGGTACCGCAATGAGAGGACACGACGTGTGGGTACCTCAATGAGAGGACACGACGTGTGGGTACCGCAATGAGAGGACACGACGTGTGGGTACCTCAATGAGAGGACACGACGTGTGGGTACCGCAATGAGAGGACACGACGTGTGGGTACCTCAATGAGAGGACACGACGTGTGGGTACCGCAATGAGAGGACACGACGTGTGGGTACCTCAATGAGAGGACACGACGTGTGGGTACCGCAATGAGAGGACACGACGTGTGGGTACCGCAATGAGAGGACACGACGTGTGGGTACCTCAATGAGAGGACACGACGTGTGGGTACCGCAATGAGAGGACACGACGTGTGGGTACCTCAATGAGAGGACACGACGTGTGGGTACCGCAATGAGAGGACACGACGTGTGGGTACCGCAATGAGAGGACACGACGTGTGGGTACCACAATGAGAGGACACGACGTGTGGGTACCTCAATGAGAGGACACGACGTGTGGGTACCGCAATGAGAGGACACGACGTGTGGGTACCGCAATGAGAGGACACGACGTGTGGGTACCTCAATGAGAGGAAACGACGTGTGGGTACCGCAATGAGAGGACACGACGTGTGGGTACCGCAATGAGAGGACACGACGTGTGGGTACCTCAATGAGAGGACACGACGTGTTGGTACCGCAATGAGAGGACACGACGTGTGGGCACCGCAATGAGGGGACACGACGTGTGGGTACCGCAATGAGAGGACACGACGTGTGGGTACCGCAATGAGAGGACACGACGTGTGGGTACCGCAATGAGAGGACACGACGTGTGGGTACCTCAATGAGAGGACACGACGTGTGGGTACCGCAATGAGAGGACACGACGTGTGGGTACCGCAATGAGAGGACACGACGTGTGGGTACCTCAATGAGAGGACACGACGTGTGGGTACCGCAATGAGAGGACACGACGTGTGGGTACCTCAATGAGAGGAAACGACGTGTGGGTACCGCAATGAGAGGACACGACGTGTGGGTATCTCAATGAGAGGACACGACGTGTGGGTACCGCAATGAGAGGACACGACGTGTGGTTACCGCAATGAGAGGACACGACGTGTGGGTACCGCAATGAGAGGACACGACGTGTGGGTACCGCAATGAGAGGACACGACGTGTGGGTACCTCAATGAGAGGACACGACGTGTGGGTACCGCAATGAGAGGACACGACGTGTGGGTACCGCAATGAGAGGACACGACGTGTGGGTACCGCAATGAGAGGACACGACGTGTGGGTACCTCAATGAGAGGACACGACGTGTGGGTACCGCAATGAGAGGACACGACGTGTGGGTACCTCAATGAGAGGACACGACGTGTGGGTACCGCAATGAGAGGACACGACGTGTGGGTACCTCAATGAGAGGACACGACGTGTGGGTACCGCAATGAGAGGACACGACGTGTGGGTACCGCAATGAGAGGACACGACGTGTGGGTACCGCAATGAGAGGACACGACGTGTGGGTACCTCAATGAGAGGACACGACGTGTGGGTACCGCAATGAGAGGACACGACGTGTGGGTACCTCAATGAGAGGACACGACGTGTGGGTACCGCAATGAGAGGACACGACGTGTGGGTACCGCAATGAGAGGACACGACGTGTGGGTACCGCAATGAGAGGACACGACGTGTCGGTACCGCAATGAGAGGAAACGACGTGTGGGTACCGCAATGAGAGGACACGACGTGTGGGTACCGCAATGAGAGGACACGACGTGTGGGTACCTCAATGAGAGGACACGACGTGTGGGTACCGCAATGAGAGGACACGACGTGTGGGTACCGCAATGAGAGGACACGACGTGTGGGTACCGCAATGAGAGGACACGACGTGTGGGTACCTCAATGAGAGGACACGACGTGTGGGTACCGCAATGAGAGGACACGACGTGTGGGAACCACAATGAGAGGACACGACGTGTGGGTACCTCAATGAGAGGACACGACGTGTGGGTACCGCAATGAGAGGACACGACGTGTGGGTACCGCCATGAGAGGACACGACGTGTGGGTACCTCAATGAGAGGAAACGACGTGTGGGTACCGCAATGAGAGGACACGACGTGTGGGTACCGCAATGAGAGGACACGACGTGTGGGTACCGCAATGAGAGGACACGACGTGTGGCTACCGCAATGAGAGGACACGACGTGTGGGTACCGCAATGAGAGGACACGACGTGTGGGTACCTCAATGAGAGGACACGACGTGTGGGTACCGCAATGAGAGGACACGACGTGTGGGTACCTCAATGAGAGGACACGACGTGTGAGTACCTCAATGAGAGGACACGACGTGTGGGTACCGCAATGAGAGGACACGACGTGTGGGTACCTCAATGAGAGGAAACGACGTGTGGGTACCGCAATGAGAGGACACGACGTGTGGGTATCTCAATGAGAGGACACGACGTGTGGGTACCGCAATGAGAGGACACGACGTGTGGTTACCGCAATGAGAGGACACGACGTGTGGGTACCGCAATGAGAGGACACGACGTGTGGGTACCGCAATGAGAGGACACGACGTGTGGGTACCTCAATGAGAGGACACGACGTGTGGGTACCGCAATGAGAGGACACGACGTGTGGGTACCGCAATGAGAGGACACGACGTGTGGGTACCGCAATGAGAGGACACGACGTGTGGGTACCTCAATGAGAGGACACGACGTGTGGGTACCGCAATGAGAGGACACGACGTGTGGGTACCTCAATGAGAGGACACGACGTGTGGGTACCGCAATGAGAGGACACGACGTGTGGGTACCGCAATGAGAGGACACGACGGGGGGGTACCGCAATGAGAGGACACGACGTGTGGGTACCTCAATGAGAGGACACGACGTGTGGGTACCGCAATGAGAGGACACGACGTGTGGGTACCTCAATGAGAGGACACGACGTGTGGGTACCGCAATGAGAGGACACGACGTGTGGGTACCGCAATGAGAGGACACGACGTGTGGGTACCGCAATGAGAGGACACGACGTGTGGGTACCGCAATGAGAGGACACGACGTGTGGGTACCGCAATGAGAGGACACGACGTGTGGGTACCTCAATGAGAGGACACGACGTGTGGGTACCGCAATGAGAGGACACGACGTGTGGGTACCGCAATGAGAGGACACGACGTGTGGGTACCGCAATGAGAGGACACGACGTGTCGGTACCGCAATGAGAGGAAACGACGTGTGGGTACCGCAATGAGAGGACACGACGTGTGGGTACCGCAATGAGAGGACACGACGTGTGGGTACCTCAATGAGAGGACACGACGTGTGGGTACCGCAATGAGAGGACACGACGTGTGGGTACCGCAATGAGAGGACACGACGTGTGGGTACCGCAATGAGAGGACACGACGTGTGGGTACCTCAATGAGAGGACACGACGTGTGGGTACCGCAATGAGAGGACACGACGTGTGGGAACCGGAGTGAGAGGACACGACGTGTGGGTACCGCAATGAGGACACACGGGTCTCGGTGTAACGTTAATGGCCAAACGAGCAGTCGGCAAGGCGTTTTACATACGGCCTTGTTTGTTGGCTGTAAGTCGCGGTGGTGATGCATGCCTGGATCCTCTCCGTGTTATTGTCATGTGATCCCAGATCACCACACATCAGGCCTAATGAGTCTGCTTCTATTCTTGTGATTAAACGTTAATGACAGGTTTCGATAATTCATTCGTGTTGTCAATGGACAGCCGTTGCTGTTTGACCCAGGATGTTGATGCAATTAATAATTTTCATGTTGTTGTACATGGCAAAATGCACATATTTTGAAAGTACACGCAGTCCGAGGTAATCAAGGAAATCCTGCCTTAATGGTGAGATGGCGTGACGTTTTTGCAGCACCATCCAGATGGGCTTCAACCTGATGGGCTTCATTCTGTTGGGCTTCATCCTGTTGGGCTTTACCCTGACGGGATTCATCCTGATGGGCTTCACCCTGATGTGGTTCACCCTGACGTTCTTCATCCGGTTGGGCTTCATCCTGATGGGCTTCATCCTGTTGGGCTTCATCCTGATGGGCTTCATCCTGACGTGCTTAATCCTGATGGGCTTCACCCTGATGTGGTTCACCCTGGCGTTCTTCATCCGGTTGGGCTTCATCCTGATGGGCTTCACCCTGATGGGCTTCGCCCTTATGGGCTTCATCCTGATGGGTTTCATCCTGATGGGCTTCATCCTGATGGGCTTCATCCTGATGGGCTTCACTCCCTCTTGCTTGAAAGATGGACACCCGCCTCGCTTGAAAGGTGGACACCCCCTCGCTTGAAAGATGGACACTCCCCTCGCTTGAAAGATGGACACTCCCCTCGCTTGAAAGATGGACACCCCCCCCCCCCTGAAAGATGGACACCCTCTCGCTTCAAAGATGGACACCCCCCTCGCTTGAAAGATGGACACCCCCCTCACTTTAAAGATGAGCACCCCCTCTCTTTAACGATGAACACCCCCCTCGCTTGAAAGATGGACACCCCCCCTCGCTTGAAAGATGAACATCCCCCTCGCTTGAAAGGTGGACACCCCCCCCCCCCCTCGCTTGAAAGATGGACACCCCCCCTCGCTTGAAAGATGGACACCCCCCTCGCTTGAAAGATGGACATCCCCCTCGCTTGAAAGATGGACATCCCCCTCGCTTCAAAGATGGACACCCCCCCTCGCTTCAAAGATGGGCATCCCCCTCGCTTCAAAGATGGACATCCCCCTCGCTTCAAAGATGGACACCCCCTCGCTTGAAAGATGGACACCTCCCCCCCCCCCTGAAAGATGGACACCCTCTCGCTTGAAAGATGGACACTCCCCTCGCTTGAAAGATGGACACCTCCCCCCCCCCCTGAAAGATGGACACCCTCTCGCTTCAAAGATGGACACCCCCCTCGCTTGAAAGATGGACACCCCCCTCACTTTAAAGATGAGCACCCCCTCTCTTTAACGATGAACACCCCCCTCGCTTGAAAGATGGACACCCCCCCTCGCTTGAAAGATGGACATCCCCCTCGCTTGAAAGGTGGACACCCCCCCCCCTCTCGCTTGAAAGATGGACACCCCCCCTCGCTTGAAAGATGGACACCCCCCTCGCTTGAAAGATGGACATCCCCCTCGCTTGAAAGATGGACATCCCCCTCGCTTCAAAGATGGACACCCCCCTCGCTTCAAAGATGGACACCCCCCTCGCTTTAAAGATGAGCACCCCCTCTCTTTAACGATGAACACCCCCCTCGCTTGAAAGATGGACATCCCCCTCGCTTGAAAGATGGACACCCCCCTCACTTTAAAGATGAGCACCCCCCTCGCTTGAAAGATGGACATCCCCCTCGCTTGAAAGATGAGCACCCCCCTCGCTTGAAAGATGGACATCCCCCTCGCTTGAAAGATGAGCACCCCCTCTCTTTAACGATGAACACCCCCCTCGCTTGAAAGATGGACACCCCCTCGCTTCAAAGATGGACACCCCCCTCGCTTCAAAGATGGACACCCCCTCGCTTGAAAGATGGACACCCCCCTCGCTTGAAAGATGGACACCCCCCTCGCTTGAAAGATGGACACCCCCTCGCTTGAAAGATGGACACCCCCCTCGCTTGAAAGATGGACACCCCCCTCGCTTGAAAGATGAACACCCCCCTCGCTTGAAAGATGGACACCCCCCTCGCTTGAAAGATGAACATCCCCCTCGCTTGAAAGATGGACATCCCCCTCGCTTGAAAGATGGACACCCCCTCGCTTGAAAGATGGACACCCCCCTCGCTTGAAAGATGGACACCCCCTCGCTTGAAAGATGGACACCCCCCTCGCTTGAAAGATGAGCACCCCCCTCGCTTGAAAGATGGACATCCCCCTCGCTTGAAAGATGAGCACCCCCTCTCTTTAACGATGAACACCCCCCTCGCTTGAAAGATGGACACCCCCTCGCTTCAAAGATGGACACCCCCCTCGCTTCAAAGATGGACACCCCCTCGCTTGAAAGATGGACACCCCCCTCGCTTGAAAGATGGACACCCCCCTCGCTTGAAAGATGGACACCCCCCTCGCTTGAAAGATGGACATCCCCCTCGCTTGAAAGATGAGCACCCCCCTCGCTTGAAAGATGGACATCCCCCTCGCTTGAAAGATGAGCACCCCCTCTCTTTAACGATGAACACCCCCCTCGCTTGAAAGATGGACACCCCCTCGCTTCAAAGATGGACACCCCCCTCGCTTCAAAGATGGACACCCCCTCGCTTGAAAGATGGACACCCCCCTCGCTTGAAAGATGGACACCCCCCTCGCTTGAAAGATGGACACCCCCTCGCTTGAAAGATGGACACCCCCCTCGCTTGAAAGATGAGCACCCCCTCTCTTTAACGATTAACACCCCCCTCGCTTGAAAGATGGACACCCCCTCGCTTGAAAGATGGACACCCCCCTCGCTTCAAAGATGGACACCCCCTCGCTTGAAAGATGGACACCCCCCTCGCTTGAAAGATGGACATCCCCCTCGCTTGAAAGATGAGCACCCCCCTCGCTTGAAAGATGGACATCCCCCTCGCTTGAAAGATGAGCACCCCCTCTCTTTAACGATGAACACCCCCCTCGCTTGAAAGATGGACACCCCCTCGCTTCAAAGATGGACACCCCCCTCGCTTCAAAGATGGACACCCCCTCGCTTGAAAGATGGACACCCCCCTCGCTTGAAAGATGGACACCCCCCTCCCTTGAAAGATGGACACCCCCTCGCTTGAAAGATGGACACCCCCCTCGCTTGAAAGATGGACACCCCCCTCGCTTGAAAGATGAACACCCCCCTCGCTTGAAAGATGGACACCCCCCTCGCTTGAAAGATGAACATCCCCCTCGCTTGAAAGATGGACATCCCCCTCGCTTGAAAGATGGACACCCCCTCGCTTGAAAGATGGACACCCCCCTCGCTTGAAAGATGGACACCCCCCTCGCTTGAAAGATGGACACCCCCCTCGCTTGAAAGATGGACACCCCCCTCGCTTGAAAGATGGACATCCCCCTCGCTTGAAAGATGGACACCCCCCTCGCTTGAAAGATGGACACCCCCCTCGCTTGAAAGATTGACACCCCCCTCGCTTGAAAGATGGACACCCCCCTCGCTTGAAAGATGGACATCCCCCTCGCTTGAAAGATGGACATCCCCCTCGCTTCAAAGATGGACACCCCCCCTCGCTTCAAAGATGGGCATCCCCCTCGCTTCAAAGATGGACATCCCCCTCGCTTCAAAGATGGACACCCCCTCGCTTGAAAGATGGACACCTCCCCCCCCCCCCTGAAAGATGGACACCCTCTCGCTTGAAAGATGGACACTCCCCTCGCTTGAAAGATGGACACCTCCCCCCCCCCCTGAAAGATGGACACCCTCTCGCTTCAAAGATGGACACCCCCCTCGCTTGAAAGATGGACACCCCCCTCACTTTAAAGATGAGCACCCCCTCTCTTTAACGATGAACACCCCCCTCGCTTGAAAGATGGACACCCCCCCTCGCTTGAAAGATGGACATCCCCCTCGCTTGAAAGGTGGACACCCCCCCCCCCTCGCTTGAAAGATGGACACCCCCCTCGCTTGAAAGATGGACACCCCCCTCGCTTGAAAGATGGACATCCCCCTCGCTTGAAAGATGGACATCCCCCTCGCTTCAAAGATGGACACCCCCCTCGCTTCAAAGATGGACACCCCCCTCGCTTTAAAGATGAGCACCCCCTCTCTTTAACGATGAACACCCCCCTCGCTTGAAAGATGGACATCCCCCTCGCTTGAAAGATGGACACCCCCCTCACTTTAAAGATGAGCACCCCCCTCGCTTGAAAGATGGACATCCCCCTCGCTTGAAAGATGAGCACCCCCCTCGCTTGAAAGATGGACATCCCCCTCGCTTGAAAGATGAGCACCCCCTCTCTTTAACGATGAACACCCCCCTCGCTTGAAAGATGGACACCCCCTCGCTTCAAAGATGGACACCCCCCTCGCTTCAAAGATGGACACCCCCTCGCTTGAAAGATGGACACCCCCCTCGCTTGAAAGATGGACACCCCCCTCGCTTGAAAGATGGAAACCCCCTCGCTTGAAAGATGGACACCCCCCTCGCTTGAAAGATGGACACCCCCCTCGCTTGAAAGATGAACACCCCCCTCGCTTGAAAGATGGACACCCCCCTCGCTTGAAAGATGAACATCCCCCTCGCTTGAAAGATGGACATCCCCCTCGCTTGAAAGATGGACACCCCCTCGCTTGAAAGATGGACACCCCCCTCGCTTGAAAGATGGACACCCCCTCGCTTGAAAGATGGACACCCCCCTCGCTTGAAAGATGAGCACCCCCCTCGCTTGAAAGATGGACATCCCCCTCGCTTGAAAGATGAGCACCCCCTCTCTTTAACGATGAACACCCCCCTCGCTTGAAAGATGGACACCCCCTCGCTTCAAAGATGGACACCCCCCTCGCTTCAAAGATGGACACCCCCTCGCTTGAAAGATGGACACCCCCCTCGCTTGAAAGATGGACACCCCCCTCGCTTGAAAGATGGACACCCCCCTCGCTTGAAAGATGGACATCCCCCTCGCTTGAAAGATGAGCACCCCCCTCGCTTGAAAGATGGACATCCCCCTCGCTTGAAAGATGAGCACCCCCTCTCTTTAACGATGAACACCCCCCTCGCTTGAAAGATGGACACCCCCTCGCTTCAAAGATGGACACCCCCCTCGCTTCAAAGATGGACACCCCCTCGCTTGAAAGATGGACACCCCCCTCGCTTGAAAGATGGACACCCCCCTCGCTTGAAAGATGGACACCCCCTCGCTTGAAAGATGGACACCCCCCTCGCTTGAAAGATGAGCACCCCCTCTCTTTAACGATTAACACCCCCCTCGCTTGAAAGATGGACACCCCCTCGCTTGAAAGATGGACACCCCCCTCGCTTCAAAGATGGACACCCCCTCGCTTGAAAGATGGACACCCCCCTCGCTTGAAAGATGGACATCCCCCTCGCTTGAAAGATGAGCACCCCCCTCGCTTGAAAGATGGACATCCCCCTCGCTTGAAAGATGAGCACCCCCTCTCTTTAACGATGAACACCCCCCTCGCTTGAAAGATGGACACCCCCTCGCTTCAAAGATGGACACCCCCCTCGCTTCAAAGATGGACACCCCCTCGCTTGAAAGATGGACACCCCCCTCGCTTGAAAGATGGACACCCCCCTCCCTTGAAAGATGGACACCCCCTCGCTTGAAAGATGGACACCCCCCTCGCTTGAAAGATGGACACCCCCCTCGCTTGAAAGATGAACACCCCCCTCGCTTGAAAGATGGACACCCCCCTCGCTTGAAAGATGAACATCCCCCTCGCTTGAAAGATGGACATCCCCCTCGCTTGAAAGATGGACACCCCCTCGCTTGAAAGATGGACACCCCCCTCGCTTGAAAGATGGACACCCCCCTCGCTTGAAAGATGGACACCCCCCTCGCTTGAAAGATGGACACCCCCCTCGCTTGAAAGATGGACATCCCCCTCGCTTGAAAGATGGACACCCCCCTCGCTTGAAAGATGGACACCCCCCTCGCTTGAAAGATGGACACCCCCCTCGCTTGAAAGATGAACATCCCCCTCGCTTGAAAGATGGACATCCCCCTCGCTTGAAAGATGGACACCCCCCTCACTTTAAAGATGAGCACCCCCCTCGCTTGAAAGATGGACATCCCCCTCGCTTGAAAGATGAGCACCCCCCTCGCTTGAAAGATGGACACCCCCTCGCTTGAAAGATGAGCACCCCCTCTCTTTAACGATGAACACCCCCCTCGCTTGAAAGATGGACACCCCCTCGCTTCAAAGATGGACACCCCCCTCGCTTCAAAGATGGACACCCCCTCGCTTGAAAGATGGACACCCCCCTCGCTTGAAAGATGGACACCCCCCTCGCTTGAAAGATGGACACCCCCTCGCTTGAAAGATGGACACCCCCCTCGCTTGAAAGATGGACACCCCCCTCGCTTGAAAGATGAACACCCCCCTCGCTTGAAAGATGGACACCCCCCTCGCTTGAAAGATGGACATCCCCCTCGCTTGAAAGATGGACATCCCCCTCGCTTGAAAGATGGACACCCCCCTCGCTTGAAAGATGGACACCCCCCTCGCTTGAAAGATGGACACCCCCCTCGCTTGAAAGATGGACACCCCCCTCGCTTGAAAGATGGACACCCCCCTCGCTTGAAAGATGGACATCCCCCTCGCTTGAAAGATGGACACCCCCCTCGCTTGAAAGATGGACACCCCCCTCGCTTGAAAGATGGACACCCCCCTCGCTTGAAAGATGGACACCCCCCTCGCTTGAAAGATGAACATCCCCCTCGCTTGAAAGATGGACATCCCCCTCGCTTGAAAGATGGACACCCCCCTCGCTTGAAAGATGGACACCCCCCTCGCTTGAAAGATGGACACCCCCCTCGCTTGAAAGATGGACATCCCCCTCGCTTGAAAGATGGACACCCCCCTCGCTTGAAAGATGGACACCCCCCTCGCTTGAAAGATGGACACCCCCCTCGCTTCAAAGATGGACATCCCCCTCGCTTGAAAGATGGACACCCCCTCGCTTGAAAGATGGACACCCCCTCGCTTGAAAGATGGACACCCCCCTCGCTTGAAAGATGGACACCCCCCTCGCTTGAAAGATGGACATCCCCCTCGCTTGAAAGATGGACACCCCCCTCGCTTGAAAGATGGACACCCCCCTCGCTTGAAAGATGGACACCCCCCTCGCTTGAAAGATGGACACCCCCCTACGCTTGAAAGATGAACATCCCCCTCGCTTGAAAGATGGACATCCCCCTCGCTTGAAAGATGGACACCCCCCTCGCTTGAAAGATGGACACCCCCCTCGCTTGAAAGATGGACACCCCCCTCGCTTGAAAGATGGACACCCCCTCGCTTGAAAGATGGACACCCCCCTCGCTTGAAAGATGGACACCCCCTCGCTTGAAAGATGGACACCCCCCCCTCACTTGAAAGATGAACACCCCCCCTCGCTTGAAAGATGGACACCCCCCTCGCTTGAAAGATGGTCACCCCTCTCGCTTGAAAGATGGACACCCCCTCGCTTGAAAGATGGACACCCCCTCGCTTGAAAGATGGACACCCCCCTCGCTTGAAAGATGGACACCCCCCTCGCTTGAAAGATGGACACCCCCTCGCTTGAAAGATGAACACCCCCCTCGCTTGAAAGATGGACACCCCCTCGCTTGAAAGATGGACACCCCCTCGCTTGAAAGATGGACACCCCCTCGCTTGAAAGATGGACACCCCTCTCGCTTGAAAGATGAACATCCCCCTCGCTTGAAAGATGAACACCTCCCTCGCTTGAAAGATGGACACCCCCTCGCTTGAAAGATGGACACCCCCTCGCTTGAAAGATGGACACCCCCCTCGCTTGAAAGATGGACACCCCCCTCGCTTGAAAGATGGACACCCCCTCGCTTGAAAGATGAACACCCCCCTCGCTTGAAAGATGGACACCCCCTCGCTTGAAAGATGGACACCCCCTCGCTTGAAAGATGGACACCCCTCTCGCTTGAAAGATGGACATCCCCCTCGCTTGAAAGATGGACATCCCCCTCGCTTCAAAGATGGACACCCCCTCGCTTGAAAGATGGACACCCCCTCGCTTGAAAGATGGACACCCCTCTCGCTTGAAAGATGGACACCCCCTCGCTTGAAAGATGGACATCCCCCTCGCTTGAAAGATGGACACCCCTCTCGCTTGAAAGATGGACACCCCCTCGCTTGAAAGATGGACATCCCCCTCGCTTGAAAGATGGACATCCCCCTCGCTTGAAAGATGGACATCCCCCTCGCTTGAAAGATGGACACCCCCCTCGCTTGAAAGATGGACACCCCCCTCGCTTGAAAGATGGACACCCCCCTCGCTTGAAAGATGGACACCCCCTCGCTTGAAAGATGGACACCCCCTCGCTTGAAAGATGGACACCCCCCTCGCTTGAAAGATGGACACCCCCCTCGCTTGAAAGATGGACACCCCCTCGCTTGAAAGATGAACACCCCCCTCGCTTGAAAGATGGACACCCCCTCGCTTGAAAGATGGACACCCCCTCGCTTGAAAGATGGACACCCCTCTCGCTTGAAAGATGGACATCCCCCTCGCTTGAAAGATGGACATCCCCCTCGCTTCAAAGATGGACACCCCCTCGCTTGAAAGATGGACACCCCCTCGCTTGAAAGATGGACACCCCTCTCGCTTGAAAGATGGACACCCCCTCGCTTGAAAGATGGACATCCCCCTCGCTTGAAAGATGGACACCCCTCTCGCTTGAAAGATGGACACCCCCTCGCTTGAAAGATGGACATCCCCCTCGCTTGAAAGATGGACATCCCCCTCGCTTGAAAGATGGACATCCCCCTCGCTTGAAAGATGGACACCCCCCTCGCTTGAAAGATGGACACCCCCCTCGCTTGAAAGATGGACACCCCCCTCGCTTGAAAGATGGACACCCCCTCGCTTGAAAGATGGACACCCCCCTCGCTTGAAAGATGGACACCCCCTCGCTTGAAAGATGGACACCCCCCCCTCACTTGAAAGATGAACACCCCCCCCTCGCTTGAAAGATGGACACCCCCCTCGCTTGAAAGATGGACACCCCTCTCGCTTGAAAGATGGACACCCCCTCGCTTGAAAGATGGACACCCCCTCGCTTGAAAGATGGACACCCCCCTCGCTTGAAAGATGGACACCCCCCTCGCTTGAAAGATGGACACCCCCTCGCTTGAAAGATGAACACCCCCCTCGCTTGAAAGATGGACACCCCCTCGCTTGAAAGATGGACACCCCCTCGCTTGAAAGATGGACACCCCCTCGCTTGAAAGATGGACACCCCTCTCGCTTGAAAGATGAACATCCCCCTCGCTTGAAAGATGAACACCTCCCTCGCTTGAAAGATGGACACCCCCTCGCTTGAAAGATGGACACCCCCTCGCTTGAAAGATGGACACCCCCCTCGCTTGAAAGATGGACACCCCCCTCGCTTGAAAGATGGACACCCCCTCGCTTGAAAGATGAACACCCCCCTCGCTTGAAAGATGGACACCCCCTCGCTTGAAAGATGGACACCCCCTCGCTTGAAAGATGGACACCCCTCTCGCTTGAAAGATGGACATCCCCCTCGCTTGAAAGATGGACATCCCCCTCGCTTCAAAGATGGACACCCCCTCGCTTGAAAGATGGACACCCCCTCGCTTGAAAGATGGACACCCCTCTCGCTTGAAAGATGGACACCCCCTCGCTTGAAAGATGGACATCCCCCTCGCTTGAAAGATGGACACCCCTCTCGCTTGAAAGATGGACACCCCCTCGCTTGAAAGATGGACATCCCCCTCGCTTGAAAGATGGACATCCCCCTCGCTTCAAAGATGGACACCCCCTCGCTTGAAAGATGGACACCCCCTCGCTTGAAAGATGGACACCCCTCTCGCTTGAAAGATGGACACCCCCTCGCTTGAAAGATGGACACCCCCTCGCTTGAAAGATGGACACCCCCTCGCTTGAAAGATGAACACCCCCCTCGCTTGAAAGATGGACACCCCCTCGCTTGAAAGATGGACACCCCCTCGCTTGAAAGATGGACACCCCTCTCGCTTGAAAGATGAACATCCCCCTCGCTTGAAAGATGAACACCTCCCTCGCTTGAAAGATGGACACCCCCTCGCTTGAAAGATGGACACCCCCTCGCTTGAAAGATGGACATCCCCCTCGCTTGAAAGATGGACACCCCCCTCGCTTGAAAGATGGACACCCCCCTCGCTTGAAAGATGGACATCCCCCTCGCTTGAAAGATGGACACCCCCCTCGCTTGAAAGATGGACACCCCCCTCGCTTGAAAGATGGACATCCCCCTCGCTTGAAAGATGGACACCCCCCTCGCTTGAAAGATGGACACCCCCCTCGCTTGAAAGATGGACATCCCCCTCGCTTCAAAGATGAACACCCCCCTCGCTTGAAAGATGGACACCCCCCTCGCTTGAAAGATGGACATCCCCCTCGCTTGAAAGATGGACACCCCCCTCGCTTGAAAGATGGACATCCCCCTCGCTTGAAAGATGGACATCCCCCTCGCTTGAAAGATGGACACCTCCCTCGCTTGAAAGATGGACACCCCCCTCGCTTGAAAGATGGACATCCCCCTCGCTTGAAAGATGGACACCCCCCTCGCTTGAAAGATGGACACCCCCCTCGCTTGAAAGATGGACACCCCCCTCGCTTGAAAGATGGACACCCCCCTCGCTTGAAAGATGGACATCCCCCTCGCTTGAAAGATGGACACCCCCCTCGCTTGAAAGATGGACACCCCCCTCGCTTGAAAGATGGACATCCCCCTCGCTTGAAAGATGGACACCCCCCTCGCTTGAAAGATGGACACCCCCCTCGCTTGAAAGATGGACATCCCCCTCGCTTGAAAGATGGACACCCCCCTCGCTTGAAAGATGGACACCCCCCTCGCTTGAAAGATAGACACCCCCCTCGCTTGAAAGATGGACACCCCCCTCGCTTGAAAGATGGACACCCCCCTCGCTTGAAAGATGGACACCCCCCTCGCTTGAAAGATGGACATCCCCCTCGCTTGAAAGATGGACACCCCCCTCGCTTGAAAGATGGACACCCCCCTCGCTTGAAAGATGGACACCCCCCTCGCTTGAAAGATGGACATCCCCCTCGCTTGAAAGATGGACATCCCCCTCGCTTGAAAGATGGACATCCCCCTCGCTTCAAAGATGGACACCCCCTCGCTTGAAAGATGGACATCCCCCTCGCTTCAAAGATGAACATCCCCCTCGCTTGAAAGATGGACACCCCCCTCGCTTGAAAGATGGACATCCCCCTCGCTTGAAAGATGGACATCCCCCTCGCTTCAAAGATGAACATCCCCCTCGCTTGAAAGATGGACATCCCCCTCGCTTCAAAGATGGACACCCCCCTCGCTTGAAAGATGGACACCCCCCTCGCTTGAAAGATGAACACCCCCCTCGCTTGAAAGATGGACACCCCCTCGCTTGAAAGATGGACACCCCCCTCGCTTGAAAGATGGACACCCCCCTCGCCTGAAAGATGGACACCCCCTCGCTTCAAAGATGGACACCCCCCTCGCTTCAAAGATGGACACCCCCCTCGCTTCAAAAATGGACACCCCCTCGCTTCAAAGATGGACACCCCCTCGCTTGAAAGATGGACACCCCTCTCGCTTGAAAGATGGACATCCCCCTCGCTTGAAAGATGGACACCCCCCTCGCTTCAAAGATGGACACCCCCCTCGCTTCAAAGATGAACATCCCCCTCGCTTGAAAGATGGACACCCCCCTCGCTTGAAAGATGGACACCCCCCTCGCTTGAAAGATGAACACCCCCCTCGCTTGAAAGATGGACACCCCCTCGCTTGAAAGATGGACACCCCCCTCGCTTGAAAGATGGACACCCCCTCGCCTGAAAGATGGACACCCCCTCGCTTGAAAGATGGACATCCCCCTCGCTTGAAAGATGAGCACCCCCTCGCTTGAAAGATGGACACCCCCTCGCTTGAAAGATGGACACCCCCCTCGCTTGAAAGATGGACACCCCCCTCGCTTGAAAGATGGACACCCCCCTCGCTTGAAAGATGAGCACCCCCTCGCTTGAAAGATGGACACCCCCTCACTTTAAAGATGGACATCCCCCTCGCTTCAAAGATGGACATCCGCCTCGCTTCAAAGATGAACACCCCCCTCGCTTGAAAGATGGACACCCCCCTCGCTTGAAAGATGGACACCCCCCTCGCTTGAAAGATGGACATCCCCCTCGCTTCAAAGATGAACACCCCCCTCGCTTGAAAGATGGACACCCCCCTCGCTTGAAAGATGGACACCCCCCTCGCTTGAAAGATGGACACCCCCTCGCCTGAAAGATGGACACCCCCTCGCTTGAAAGATGGACATCCCCCTCGCTTGAAAGATGAGCACCCCCTCGCTTGAAAGATGGACACCCCCTCGCTTGAAAGATGGACACCCCCCTCGCTTGAAAGATGGACATCCCCCTCGCTTGAAAGATGGACACCCCCCTCGCTTCAAAGATGGACATCCCCCTCGCTTCAAAGATGGACATCCGCCTCGCTTCAAAGTTGGACACCCCCCTCGCTTGAAAGATGAACACCTCCCTCGCTTCAAAGATGGACACCTCCCTCGCTTGAAAGATGAACACCTCCCTCGCTTCAAAGATGGACACCTCCCTCGCTTGAAAGATGGACACCCCCCTCGCTTGAAAGATGGACACCCCCTCGCTTGAAAGATGAACATCCCCCTCGCTTGAAAGATGGACACCCCCCTCGCTTGAAAGATGGACACCCCCCTCGCTTCAAAGATGGACACCTCCCTCGCTTGAAAGATGAACACCTCCCTCGCTTCAAAGATGGACACCTCCCTCGCTTGAAAGATGGACACCCCCCTCGCTTGAAAGATGGACACCCCCTCGCTTGAAAGATGAACACCTCCCTCGCTTCAAAGATGGACACCTCCCTCGCTTCAAAGATGGACACCCCCCTCGCTTGAAAGATGGACACCCCCTCGCTTCAAAGATGGACACCTCCCTCGCTTGAAAGATGAACACCTCCCTCGCTTCAAAGATGGACACCTCCCTCGCTTCAAAGATGGACACCTCCCTCGCTTGAAAGATGAACACCTCCCTCGCTTCAAAGATGGACACCTCCCTCGCTTGAAAGATGGACACCCCCCTCGCTTGAAAGATGGACACCCCCTCGCTTGAAAGATGAACACCTCCCTCGCTTCAAAGATGGACACCTCCCTCGCTTGAAAGATGGACACCCCCCTCGCTTGAAAGATGGACACCCCCTCGCTTGAAAGATGAACATCCCCCTCGCTTGAAAGATGGACATCCCCTCGCTTCAAAGATGGACACCTCCCTCGCTTCAAAGATGGACACCTCCCTCGCTTCAAAGATGGACACCTCCCTCGCTTGAAAGATGAACACCTCCCTCGCTTCAAAGATGGACACCTCCCTCGCTTCAAAGATGGACACCTCCCTCGCTTGAAAGATGAACACCTCCCTCGCTTCAAAGATGGACACCTCCCTCGCTTCAAAGATGGACACCTCCCTCGCTTGAAAGATGAACACCTCCCTCGCTTCAAAGATGGACACCCCCTCGCTTGAAAGATGGACACCTCCCTCGCTTGAAAGATGAACACCTCCCTCGCTTCAAAGATGGACACCTCCCTCGCTTCAAAGATGGACACCTCCCTCGCTTCAAAGATGGACACCTCCCTCGCTTGAAAGATGAACACCTCCCTCGCTTCAAAGATGGACACCTCCCTCGCTTGAAAGATGGACACCCCCCTCGCTTGAAAGATGAACATCCCCCTCGCTTGAAAGATGGACATCCCCCTCGCTTCAAAGATGAACACCTCCCTCGCTTGAAAGATGGACACCTCCCTCGCTTGAAAGATGGACACCCCCCTCGCTTGAAAGATGGACACCCCCTCGCTTGAAAGATGAACATCCCCCTCGCTTGAAAGATGGACACCCCCCTCGCTTGAAAGATGAACATCCCCCTCGCTTGAAAGATGGACACCCCCCTCGCTTGAAAGATGGACACCCCCCTCGCTTGAAAGATGAACACCTCCCTCGCTTCAAAGATGAACACCCCCCTCGCTTGAAAGATGGACACCCCCCTCGCTTGAAAGATGAACACCTCCCTCGCTTCAAAGATGGACACCTCCCTCGCTTGAAAGATGGACACCCCCCTCGCTTGAAAGATGGACACCCCCTCGCTTGAAAGATGAACATCCCCCTCGCTTGAAAGATGGACACCCCCTCGCTTGAAAGATGGACACCTCCCTCGCTTGAAAGATGGACACCCCCTCGCTTGAAAGATGGACACCCCCCTCGCTTGAAAGATGGACACCCCCCTCGCTTGAAAGATGAACACCTCCCTCGCTTCAAAGATGAACACCCCCCTCGCTTGAAAGATGGACACCCCCCTCGCTTGAAAGATGAACACCTCCCTCGCTTCAAAGATGGACACCTCCCTCGCTTGAAAGATGGACACCCCCCTCGCTTGAAAGATGGACACCCCCTCGCTTGAAAGATGAACATCCCCCTCGCTTGAAAGATGGACACCCCCTCGCTTGAAAGATGGACACCCCCCTCGCTTGAAAGATGGACACCCCCTCGCTTCAAAGATGGACATCCCCCTCGCTTGAAAGATGAACATCCCCCTCGCTTGAAAGATGGACACCCCCCTCGCTTCAAAGATGAACATCCCCCTCGCTTGAAAGATGGACACCCCCCTCGCTTCAAAGATGGACACCCCCCTCGCTTGAAAGATGGACACCCCCTCGCTTGAAAGATGAACATCCCCCTCGCTTGAAAGATGGACACCCCCTCGCTTGAAAGATGGACATCCCCCTCGCTTCAAAGATGAACACCTCCCTCGCTTGAAAGATGGACACCCCCTCGCTTGAAAGATGGACACCCCCCTCGCTTGAAAGATGGACACCCCCTCGCTTGAAAGATGGACATCCCCCTCGCTTGAAAGATGGACACCCCTCTCGCTTGAAAGATGGACACCCCCTCGCTTGAAAGATGGACACCCCCCTTGCTTCAAAGATGAACACCTCCCTCGCTTCAAAGATGGACACCTCCCTCGCTTGAAAGATGGACACCCCCCTCGCTTGAAAGATGGACACCCCCTCGCTTGAAAGATGAACATCCCCCTCGCTTGAAAGATGGACACCCCCCTCGCTTGAAAGATGGACACCCCCCTCGCTTCAAAGATGGACACCTCCCTCGCTTGAAAGATGAACACCTCCCTCGCTTCAAAGATGGACACCTCCCTCGCTTGAAAGATGGACACCCCCCTCGCTTGAAAGATGGACACCCCCTCGCTTGAAAGATGAACACCTCCCTCGCTTCAAAGATGGACACCTCCCTCGCTTCAAAGATGGACACCCCCCTCGCTTGAAAGATGGACACCCCCTCGCTTCAAAGATGGACACCTCCCTCGCTTGAAAGATGAACACCTCCCTCGCTTCAAAGATGGACACCTCCCTCGCTTCAAAGATGGACACCTCCCTCGCTTGAAAGATGAACACCTCCCTCGCTTCAAAGATGGACACCTCCCTCGCTTGAAAGATGGACACCCCCCTCGCTTGAAAGATGGACACCCCCTCGCTTGAAAGATGAACACCTCCCTCGCTTCAAAGATGGACACCTCCCTCGCTTGAAAGATGGACACCCCCCTCGCTTGAAAGATGGACACCCCCTCGCTTGAAAGATGAACATCCCCCTCGCTTGAAAGATGGACACCCCCCTCGCTTGAAAGATGAACATCCCCCTCGCTTGAAAGATGGACATCCCCCTCGCTTCAAAGATGAACACCTCCCTCGCTTGAAAGATGGACACCTCCCTCGCTTGAAAGATGGACACCCCCCTCGCTTGAAAGATGGACACCCCCTCGCTTGAAAGATGAACATCCCCCTCGCTTGAAAGATGGACACCCCCCTCGCTTGAAAGATGAACATCCCCCTCGCTTGAAAGATGGACACCCCCCTCGCTTGAAAGATGGACACCCCCCTCGCTTGAAAGATGAACACCTCCCTCGCTTCAAAGATGAACACCCCCCTCGCTTGAAAGATGGACACCCCCCTCGCTTGAAAGATGAACACCTCCCTCGCTTCAAAGATGGACACCTCCCTCGCTTGAAAGATGGACACCCCCCTCGCTTGAAAGATGGACACCCCCTCGCTTGAAAGATGAACATCCCCCTCGCTTGAAAGATGGACACCCCCTCGCTTGAAAGATGGACACCTCCCTCGCTTGAAAGATGGACACCCCCTCGCTTGAAAGATGGACACCCCCCTCGCTTGAAAGATGGACACCCCCCTCGCTTGAAAGATGAACACCTCCCTCGCTTCAAAGATGAACACCCCCCTCGCTTGAAAGATGGACACCCCCCTCGCTTGAAAGATGAACACCTCCCTCGCTTCAAAGATGGACACCTCCCTCGCTTGAAAGATGGACACCCCCCTCGCTTGAAAGATGGACACCCCCTCGCTTGAAAGATGAACATCCCCCTCGCTTGAAAGATGGACACCCCCTCGCTTGAAAGATGGACACCCCCCTCGCTTGAAAGATGGACACCCCCTCGCTTCAAAGATGGACATCCCCCTCGCTTGAAAGATGAACATCCCCCTCGCTTGAAAGATGGACACCCCCCTCGCTTCAAAGATGAACATCCCCCTCGCTTGAAAGATGGACACCCCCCTCGCTTCAAAGATGGACACCCCCCTCGCTTGAAAGATGGACACCCCCTCGCTTGAAAGATGAACATCCCCCTCGCTTGAAAGATGGACACCCCCTCGCTTGAAAGATGGACATCCCCCTCGCTTCAAAGATGAACACCTCCCTCGCTTGAAAGATGGACACCCCCTCGCTTGAAAGATGGACACCCCCCTCGCTTGAAAGATGGACACCCCCTCGCTTGAAAGATGGACATCCCCCTCGCTTGAAAGATGGACACCCCTCTCGCTTGAAAGATGGACACCCCCTCGCTTGAAAGATGGACACCCCCCTTGCTTCAAAGATGAACACCTCCCTCGCTTGAAAGATGGGCACCCCCCTCGCTTGAAAGATGAACACCCCCTCGCTTGAAAGATGGACACCCCCTCGCTTCAAAGATGGACACCCCCTCGCTTGAAAGATGAACACCCCCCTCGCTTGAAAGATGAACACCCCCCTCGCTTGAAAGATGGACACCCCCTCGCTTGAAAGATGAACACCTCCCTCGCTTGAAAGATGGACACCCCCTTGCTTCAAAGATGGACACCCCCCTCGCTTGAAAGATGGGCACCCCCCTCGCTTGAAAGATGAACACCCCCTCGCTTGAAAGATGGACACCCCCTCGCTTGAAAGATGGACACCCCCTCGCTTGAAAGATGAACATCCCCCTCGCTTGAAAGATGGACACCCCCCTCGCTTGAAAGATGAACACCCCCTCGCTTGAAAGATGGACATCCCCCTCGCTTGAAAGATAGACACCCCCTCGCTTCAAAGATGGGCACCCCCCTCGCTTCAAAGATGAACATCCCCCTCGCTTGAAAGATGGACATCCCCCTCGCTTCAAAGATGGACACCCCCTCGCTTGAAAGATGAACACCCCCCTCGCTTGAAAGATGAACACCCCCCTCGCTTGAAAGATGGACACCCCCTCGCTTGAAAGATGAACACCTCCCTCGCTTGAAAGATGGACACCCCCTTGCTTCAAAGATGGACACCCCCCTCGCTTGAAAGATGGGCACCCCCCTCGCTTGAAAGATGAACACCTCCCTCGCTTGAAAGATGGACACCCCCTCGCTTGAAAGATGGACACCCCCTCACTTGAAAGATGGGCACCCCCCTCGCTTGAAAGATGGACACCCCCTCGCTTGAAAGATGAACACCCCCCTCGCTTGAAAGATGGACACCCCCTCGCTTGAAAGATGGACACCCGCTCGCTTGAAAGATGGACACCCCCTCGCTTGAAAGATGGACACCCCCTCGCTTGAAAGATGAACACCCCCCTCGCTTGAAAGATGGACACCCCCTCGCTTGAAAGATGGACACCCCCTCGCTTGAAAGATGGACACCCCCTCACTTTAAAGATGGACACCCCCCTCACTTGAAAGATGGGCACCCCCCTCGCTTGAAAGATAGACACCCCCTCGCTTGAAAGATGGACACCCCCCTCGCTTGAAAGATGGACACCCCCTCGCTTGAAAGATGGACACCCCCTCGCTTGAAAGATGGACACCCCCTCGCTTGAAAGATGAACACCCCCCTCGCTTGAAAGATGGACATCCCCCTCGCTTGAAAGATGGACACCCCCTCGCTTGAAAGATGAACACCCCCCTCGCTTGAAAGATGGACACCCCCTCGCTTGAAAGATGGACACCCCCTCGCTTGAAAGATGGACACCCCCCTCGCTTGAAAGATGGACATCCCCCTCGCTTGAAAGATGGACATCCCCCTCGCTTGAAAGATGAACACCTCCCTCGCTTGAAAGATGGACACCCCCTCGCTTGAAAGATGAACACCCCCCTCGCTTGAAAGATGGACACCCCCTCGCTTGAAAGATGGACACCCCCTCGCTTGAAAGATGGACACCCCCCTCGCTTGAAAGATGGACATCCCCCTCGCTTGAAAGATGGACATCCCCCTCGCTTGAAAGATGAACACCCCCCTCGCTTGAAAGATGGACATCTCCCTCGCTTCAAAGATGGACACCCCCCTCGCTTGAAAGATGAACATCCCCCTCGCTTCAAAGATGAACATCCCCCTCGCTTCAAAGATGGACACCCCCCTCGCTTGAAAGATGGACATACCCCCTCGCTTGAAAGATGAACATCCCCCTCGCTTCAAAGATGAACATCCCCCTCGCTTCAAAGATGGACACCCCCTCGCTTGAAAGATGGACACCCCCCTCGCTTGAAAGATGGACATCCCCCTCGCTTGAAAGATGGACACCCCCCTCGCTTCAAAGATGGACACCCCCCTCGCTTGAAAGATGGACATCCCCCTCGCTTCAAAGATGGACACCCCCCTCGCTTGAAAGATGGACACCCCCCTCGCTTGAAAGATGGACACCCCTCTCGCTTGAAAGATGGACACCCCCCTCACTTTAAAGATGAGCACCCCCTCTCTTTAACGATGAACACCCCCCTCGCTTGAAAGATGGACACCTCTCTCGCTTCAAAGATGGACACCCCCCTCGCTTCAAAGATGAGCACCCCCTCGCTTGAAAGATGGACATCCCCCTCGCTTCAAAGATGGACACCCCCCTCGCTTCAAAGATGGACATCCCCCTCGCTTGAAAGATGGACACCCCCCTCGCTTGAAAGATGGACACCCCTCTCGCTTGAAAGATGGACACCCCCCTCACTTTAAAGATGAGCACCCCCTCTCTTTAACGATGAACACCCCCCTCGCTTGAAAGATGGACACCCCCCCTCGCTTGAAAGATGGACACCCCCCCTCGCTTGAAAGATGGACACCCCTCTCGCTTGAAAGATGGACACCCCCCTCACTTTAAAGATGAGCACCCCCTCTCTTTAACGATGAACACCCCCCTCGCTTGAAAGATGGACACCCCCCCTCGCTTGAAAGATGGACATCCCCCTCGCTTCAAAGATGGACACCCCCCTCGCTTCAAAGATGGACACCCCCCTCGCTTGAAAGATGGACACCCCTCTCGCTTGAAAGATGGACACCCCCCTCACTTTAAAGATGAGCACCCCCTCTCTTTAACGATGAACACCCCCCTCGCTTGAAAGATGGACACCTCTCTCGCTTCAAAGATGGACACCCCCCTCGCTTTAAAGATGAGCACCCCCTCTCTTTAACGATGAACACCCCCCTCGCTTGAAAGATGGACACCTCTCTCGCTTCAAAGATGGACACCCCCCTCGCTTGAAAGATGGACATCCCCCTCGCTTCAAAGATGGACACCCCCCTCGCTTCAAAGATGGACATCCCCCTCGCTTGAAAGATGGACATTTCCCTCGCTTCAAAGACGGACACCTCTCTCGCTTCAAAGATGGACACCCCCCTCGCTTCAAAGATGGACATCCCCCTCGCTTGAAAGATGGACATCCCCCTCGCTTCAAAGATGAGCACCCCCTCGCTTGAAAGATGGACATCCCCCTCGCTTCAAAGATGGACACCCCCCTCGCTTCAAAGATGGACATCCCCCTCGCTTCAAAGATGGACACCCCTCTCGCTTGAAAGATGGACACCCCCTCACTTGAAAGATGAACACATCCCTCGCTTGAAAGATGGGCACCCCCCTCGCTTGAAAGATGGACACCCGCTTCGCTTGAAAGATGGACACCCCCTCGCTTTAACGATGGACACCCCCATCGCTTGAAAGATGGACATCCGCCTCGCTTGAAAGATGGATATCCGCCTCGCTTGAAAGATAGACACCCCCCTCACTTGAAAAATGAAAGCTGGACACCCCCCTTGCTTGAAAGACGGACACCCTCCCCACCTCGCTTGAAAGATGGACAGCCCCCTCGCTTGACAGATGGACACCCCCCCCCCCTCGCTTGACAGATGGACACCCCCCCCCTCGCTTGACAGATGGACACCCCCCCCTCGCTTGACAGACGGACACCCCCCCCTCGATTGACAGATGGACACCCCCTCGCTTGAAAAATGGAAATCCCCCGCTTGAAAGATGGACACCCCCTCGCTTCAAAGATGGACACCCCCTCGCTTGAAAGATGGACACCCCCTCGCTTGAAAGATGGACATCCCCCTCGCTTCAAAGATGGACACCCCCTCGCTTGAAAGATGGACACCCCCTCGCTTGAAAGATGGACACCCCTCTCGCTTGAAAGATGGACACCCCCTCGCTTGAAAGATGGACACCCCCCTCGCTTGAAAGATGGACACCCCCTCGCTTGAAAGATGAACACCCCCCTCGCTTGAAAGATGGACACCCCCTCGCTTGAAAGATGGACACCCCCTCGCTTGAAAGATGGACACCCCTCTCGCTTGAAAGATGAACATCCCCCTCGCTTGAAAGATGAACACCTCCCTCGCTTGAAAGATGGACACCCCCTCGCTTGAAAGATGGACACCCCCTCGCTTGAAAGATGGACATCCCCCTCGCTTGAAAGATGGACACCCCCCTCGCTTGAAAGATGGACACCCCCCTCGCTTGAAAGATGGACATCCCCCTCGCTTGAAAGATGGACACCCCCCTCGCTTGAAAGATGGACACCCCCCTCGCTTGAAAGATGGACATCCCCCTCGCTTGAAAGATGGACACCCCCCTCGCTTGAAAGATGGACACCCCCCTCGCTTGAAAGATGGACATCCCCCTCGCTTCAAAGATGAACACCCCCCTCGCTTGAAAGATGGACACCCCCCTCGCTTGAAAGATGGACATCCCCCTCGCTTGAAAGATGGACACCCCCCTCGCTTGAAAGATGGACACCCCCCTCGCTTGAAAGATGGACATCCCCCTCGCTTGAAAGATGGACACCCCCCTCGCTTGAAAGATGGACACCCCCCTCGCTTGAAAGATGGACATCCCCCTCGCTTGAAAGATGGACACCCCCCTCGCTTGAAAGATGGACACCCCCCTCGCTTGAAAGATGGACACCCCCCTCGCTTGAAAGATGGACACCCCCCTCGCTTGAAAGATGGACATCCCCCTCGCTTCAAAGATGGACACCCCCCTCGCTTGAAAGATGGACACCCCCCTCGCTTGAAAGATGGACATCCCCCTCGCTTGAAAGATGGACACCCCCCTCGCTTGAAAGATGGACACCCCCCTCGCTTGAAAGATGGACATCCCCCTCGCTTGAAAGATGGACACCCCCCTCGCTTGAAAGATGGACACCCCCCTCGCTTGAAAGATGGACACCCCCCTCGCTTGAAAGATGGACACCCCCCTCGCTTGAAAGATGGACACCCCCCTCGCTTGAAAGATGGACACCCCCCTCGCTTGAAAGATGGACATCCCCCTCGCTTGAAAGATGGACACCCCCCTCGCTTGAAAGATGGACACCCCCCTCGCTTGAAAGATGGACATCCCCCTCGCTTGAAAGATGGACATCCCCCTCGCTTGAAAGATGGACATCCCCCTCGCTTCAAAGATGGACACCCCCTCGCTTGAAAGATGGACATCCCCCTCGCTTCAAAGATGAACATCCCCCTCGCTTGAAAGATGGACACCCCCCTCGCTTGAAAGATGGACATCCCCCTCGCTTGAAAGATGGACATCCCCCTCGCTTCAAAGATGAACATCCCCCTCGCTTGAAAGATGGACATCCCCCTCGCTTCAAAGATGGACACCCCCCTCGCTTGAAAGATGGACACCCCCCTCGCTTGAAAGATGAACACCCCCCTCGCTTGAAAGATGGACACCCCCTCGCTTGAAAGATGGACACCCCCCTCGCTTGAAAGATGGACACCCCCCTCGCCTGAAAGATGGACACCCCCTCGCTTCAAAGATGGACACCCCCCTCGCTTCAAAGATGGACACCCCCCTCGCTTCAAAGATGGACACCCCCTCGCTTCAAAGATGGACACCCCCTCGCTTGAAAGATGAACACCCCCTCGCTTGAAAGATGGACACCCCCTCGCTTGAAAGATGGACACCCCCTCGCTTGAAAGATGAACATCCCCCTCGCTTGAAAGATGGACACCCCCCTCGCTTGAAAGATGAACACCCCCTCGCTTGAAAGATGGACATCCCCCTCGCTTGAAAGATAGACACCCCCTCGCTTCAAAGATGGGCACCCCCCTCGCTTCAAAGATGAACATCCCCCTCGCTTGAAAGATGGACATCCCCCTCGCTTCAAAGATGGACACCCCCTCGCTTGAAAGATGAACACCCCCCTCGCTTGAAAGATGAACACCCCCCTCGCTTGAAAGATGGACACCCCCTCGCTTGAAAGATGAACACCTCCCTCGCTTGAAAGATGGACACCCCCTTGCTTCAAAGATGGACACCCCCCTCGCTTGAAAGATGGGCACCCCCCTCGCTTGAAAGATGAACACCTCCCTCGCTTGAAAGATGGACACCCCCTCGCTTGAAAGATGGACACCCCCTCACTTGAAAGATGGGCACCCCCCTCGCTTGAAAGATGGACACCCCCTCGCTTGAAAGATGAACACCCCCCTCGCTTGAAAGATGGACACCCCCTCGCTTGAAAGATGGACACCCGCTCGCTTGAAAGATGGACACCCCCTCGCTTGAAAGATGGACACCCCCTCGCTTGAAAGATGAACACCCCCCTCGCTTGAAAGATGGACACCCCCTCGCTTGAAAGATGGACACCCCCTCGCTTGAAAGATGGACACCCCCTCACTTTAAAGATGGACACCCCCCTCACTTGAAAGATGGGCACCCCCCTCGCTTGAAAGATAGACACCCCCTCGCTTGAAAGATGGACACCCCCCTCGCTTGAAAGATGGACACCCCCTCGCTTGAAAGATGGACACCCCCTCGCTTGAAAGATGGACACCCCCTCGCTTGAAAGATGAACACCCCCCTCGCTTGAAAGATGGACATCCCCCTCGCTTGAAAGATGGACACCCCCTCGCTTGAAAGATGAACACCCCCCTCGCTTGAAAGATGGACACCCCCTCGCTTGAAAGATGGACACCCCCTCGCTTGAAAGATGGACACCCCCCTCGCTTGAAAGATGGACATCCCCCTCGCTTGAAAGATGGACATCCCCCTCGCTTGAAAGATGAACACCTCCCTCGCTTGAAAGATGGACACCCCCTCGCTTGAAAGATGAACACCCCCCTCGCTTGAAAGATGGACACCCCCTCGCTTGAAAGATGGACACCCCCTCGCTTGAAAGATGGACACCCCCCTCGCTTGAAAGATGGACATCCCCCTCGCTTGAAAGATGGACATCCCCCTCGCTTGAAAGATGAACACCCCCCTCGCTTGAAAGATGGACATCCCCCTCGCTTCAAAGATGGACACCCCCCTCGCTTGAAAGATGAACATCCCCCTCGCTTCAAAGATGAACACCCCCCTCGCTTCAAAGATGGACACCCCCCTCGCTTGAAAGATGAACATCCCCCTCGCTTCAAAGATGAACATCCCCCTCGCTTCAAAGATGGACATCCCCCTCGCTTGAAAGATGGACATACCCCCTCGCTTGAAAGATGGACATCCCCCTCGCTTCAAAGATGAACACCCCCCTCGCTTCAAAGATGGACACCCCCCTCGCTTGAAAGATGAACATCCCCCTCGCTTCAAAGATGAACACCCCCCTCGCTTCAAAGATGGACACCCCCCTCGCTTGAAAGATGAACATCCCCCTCGCTTCAAAGATGAACATCCCCCTCGCTTCAAAGATGGACACCCCCTCGCTTGAAAGATGGACACCCCCCTCGCTTGAAAGATGGACATCCCCCTCGCTTGAAAGATGGACACCCCCCTCACTTCAAAGATGGACACCCCCCTCGCTTGAAAGATGGACATCCCCCTCGCTTCAAAGATGGACACCCCCCTCGCTTCAAAGATGGACACCCCCCTCGCTTCAAAGATGGACACCCCCTCGCTTGAAAGATGGACACCCCCCTCGCTTGAAAGATGGACATCCCCCTCGCTTGAAAGATGGACACCCCCCTCACTTCAAAGATGGACACCCCCCTCGCTTGAAAGATGGACATCCCCCTCGCTTCAAAGATGGACACCCCCCTCGCTTCAAAGATGGACACCCCCCTCGCTTGAAAGATGGACACCCCCCTCACTTTAAAGATGAGCACCCCCTCTCTTTAACGATGAACACCCCCCTCGCTTGAAAGATGGACACCTCTCTCGCTTCAAAGATGGACACCCCCCTCGCTTCAAAGATGAGCACCCCCTCGCTTGAAAGATGGACATCCCCCTCGCTTCAAAGATGGACACCCCCCTCGCTTCAAAGATGGACATCCCCCTCGCTTGAAAGATGGACACCCCCCTCGCTTGAAAGATGGACACCCCTCTCGCTTGAAAGATGGACACCCCACTCACTTTAAAGATGAGCACCCCCTCTCTTTAACGATGAACACCCCCCTCGCTTGAAAGATGGACACCCCCCCTCGCTTGAAAGATGGACACCCCCCCTCGCTTGAAAGATGGACACCCCTCTCGCTTGAAAGATGGACACCCCCCTCACTTTAAAGATGAGCACCCCCTCTCTTTAACGATGAACACCCCCCTCGCTTGAAAGATGGACACCCCCCCTCGCTTGAAAGATGGACATCCCCCTCGCTTCAAAGATGGACACCCCCCTCGCTTCAAAGATGGACACCCCCCTCGCTTGAAAGATGGACACCCCTCTCGCTTGAAAGATGGACACCCCCCTCACTTTAAAGATGAGCACCCCCTCTCTTTAACGATGAACACCCCCCTCGCTTGAAAGATGGACACCTCTCTCGCTTCAAAGATGGACACCCCCCTCGCTTTAAAGATGAGCACCCCCTCTCTTTAACGATGAACACCCCCCTCGCTTGAAAGATGGACACCTCTCTCGCTTCAAAGATGGACACCCCCCTCGCTTGAAAGATGGACATCCCCCTCGCTTCAAAGATGGACACCCCCCTCGCTTCAAAGATGGACATCCCCCTCGCTTGAAAGATGGACATTTCCCTCGCTTCAAAGACGGACACCTCTCTCGCTTCAAAGATGGACACCCCCCTCGCTTCAAAGATGGACATCCCCCTCGCTTGAAAGATGGACATCCCCCTCGCTTCAAAGATGAGCACCCCCTCGCTTGAAAGATGGACATCCCCCTCGCTTGAAAGATGGACACCCCCCTCGCTTCAAAGATGGACATCCCCCTCGCTTCAAAGATGGACACCCCTCTCGCTTGAAAGATGGACACCCCCTCACTTGAAAGATGAACACATCCCTCGCTTGAAAGATGGGCACCCCCCTCGCTTGAAAGATGGACACCCGCTTCGCTTGAAAGATGGACACCCCCTCGCTTTAACGATGGACACCCCCATCGCTTGAAAGATGGACATCCGCCTCGCTTGAAAGATGGATATCCGCCTCGCTTGAAAGATAGACACCCCCCTCACTTGAAAAATGAAAGCTGGACACCCCCCTTGCTTGAAAGACGGACACCCTCCCCACCTCGCTTGAAAGATGGACAGCCCCCTCGCTTGACAGATGGACACCCCCCCCCCTCGCTTGACAGATGGACACCCCCCCCCTCGCTTGACAGATGGACACCCCCCCCTCGCTTGACAGACGGACACCCCCCCCCCTCGATTGACAGATGGACACCCCCTCGCTTGAAAAATGGAAATCCCCCGCTTGAAAGATGGACACCCCCTCGCTTCAAAGATGGACACCCCCTCGCTTGAAAGATGGACACCCCCTCGCTTGAAAGATGGACATCCCCCTCGCTTCAAAGATGGACACCCCCTCGCTTGAAAGATGGACACCCCCTCGCTTGAAAGATGGACACCCCTCTCGCTTGAAAGATGGACACCCCCTCGCTTGAAAGATGGACACCCCCCTCGCTTGAAAGATGGACACCCCCTCGCTTGAAAGATGAACACCCCCCTCGCTTGAAAGATGGACACCCCCTCGCTTGAAAGATGGACACCCCCTCGCTTGAAAGATGGACACCCCTCTCGCTTGAAAGATGAACATCCCCCTCGCTTGAAAGATGAACACCTCCCTCGCTTGAAAGATGGACACCCCCTCGCTTGAAAGATGGACACCCCCTCGCTTGAAAGATGGACATCCCCCTCGCTTGAAAGATGGACACCCCCCTCGCTTGAAAGATGGACACCCCCCTCGCTTGAAAGATGGACATCCCCCTCGCTTGAAAGATGGACACCCCCCTCGCTTGAAAGATGGACACCCCCCTCGCTTGAAAGATGGACACCCCCCTCGCTTGAAAGATGGACACCCCCCTCGCTTGAAAGATGGACATCCCCCTCGCTTCAAAGATGAACACCCCCCTCGCTTGAAAGATGGACACCCCCCTCGCTTGAAAGATGGACATCCCCCTCGCTTGAAAGATGGACACCCCCCTCGCTTGAAAGATGGACACCCCCCTCGCTTGAAAGATGGACATCCCCCTCGCTTGAAAGATGGACACCCCCCTCGCTTGAAAGATGGACACCCCCCTCGCTTGAAAGATGGACATCCCCCTCGCTTGAAAGATGGACACCCCCCTCGCTTGAAAGATGGACACCCCCCTCGCTTGAAAGATGGACACCCCCCTCGCTTGAAAGATGGACACCCCCCTCGCTTGAAAGATGGACATCCCCCTCGCTTGAAAGATGGACACCCCCCTCGCTTGAAAGATGGACACCCCCCTCGCTTGAAAGATGGACATCCCCCTCCCTTGAAAGATGGACACCCCCCTCGCTTGAAAGATGGACACCCCCCTCGCTTGAAAGATGGACATCCCCCTCGCTTGAAAGATGGACACCCCCTCGCTTGAAAGATGGACACCCCCCTCGCTTGAAAGATGGACACCCCCCTCGCTTGAAAGATGGACACCCCCCTCGCTTGAAAGATGGACACCCCCCTCGCTTGAAAGATGGACACCCCCCTCGCTTGAAAGATGGACATCCCCCTCGCTTGAAAGATGGACACCCCCCTCGCTTGAAAGATGGACACCCCCCTCGCTTGAAAGATGGACATCCCCCTCGCTTGAAAGATGGACATCCCCCTCGCTTGAAAGATGGACATCCCCCTCGCTTCAAAGATGGACACCCCCTCGCTTGAAAGATGTACATCCCCCTCGCTTCAAAGATGAACATCCCCCTCGCTTGAAAGATGGACACCCCCCTCGCTTGAAAGATGGACATCCCCCTCGCTTGAAAGATGGACATCCCCCTCGCTTCAAAGATGAACATCCCCCTCGCTTGAAAGATGGACATCCCCCTCGCTTCAAAGATGGACACCCCCCTCGCTTGAAAGATGGACACCCCCCTCGCTTGAAAGATGAACACCCCCCTCGCTTGAAAGATGGACACCCCCTCGCTTGAAAGATGGACACCCCCCTCGCTTGAAAGATGGACACCCCCCTCGCCTGAAAGATGGACACCCCCTCGCTTCAAAGATGGACACCCCCCTCGCTTCAAAGATGGACACCCCCCTCGCTTCAAAGATGGACACCCCCTCGCTTCAAAGATGGACACCCCCTCGCTTGAAAGATGGACACCCCTCTCGCTTGAAAGATGGACATCCCCCTCGCTTGAAAGATGGACACCCCCCTCGCTTCAAAGATGGACACCCCCCTCGCTTCAAAGATGAACATCCCCCTCGCTTGAAAGATGGACACCCCCCTCGCTTGAAAGATGGACACCCCCCTCGCTTGAAAGATGAACACCCCCCTCGCTTGAAAGATGGACACCCCCTCGCTTGAAAGATGGACACCCCCCTCGCTTGAAAGATGGACACCCCCCTCGCCTGAAAGATGGACACCCCCTCGCTTGAAAGATGGACATCCCCCTCGCTTGAAAGATGAGCACCCCCTCGCTTGAAAGATGGACACCCCCTCGCTTGAAAGATGGACACCCCCCTCGCTTGAAAGATGGACACCCCCCTCGCTTGAAAGATGGACACCCCCCTCGCTTGAAAGATGAGCACCCCCTCGCTTGAAAGATGGACACCCCCTCACTTTAAAGATGGACATCCCCCTCGCTTCAAAGATGGACATCCGCCTCGCTTCAAAGATGAACACCCCCCTCGCTTGAAAGATGGACACCCCCCTCGCTTGAAAGATGGACACCCCTCTCGCTTGAAAGATGGACATCCCCCTCGCTTCAAAGATGAACACCCCCCTCGCTTGAAAGATGGACACCCCCCTCGCTTGAAAGATGGACACCCCCCTCGCTTGAAAGACGGACACCCCTCTCGCTTTAAAGATGGACACCCCTCTCGCTTGAAAGATGGACACCCCCCTCGCTTGAAAGATGGACACCCCCCTCGCTTGAAAGATGGACACCCCCCACGCTTGAAAGATGAACACCCCCTCACTTTAAAGATGGACATCCCCCTCGCTTCAAAGATGGACATCCGCCTCGCTTCAAAGATGGACACCCCCCTCGCTTGAAAGATGGACATCCCCCTCGCTTCAAAGATGAACATCCCCCTCGCTTGAAAGATGGACACCCCCCTCGCTTGAAAGATGGACACCCCCCTCGCTTGAAAGATGGACACCCCCCTCGCTTGAAAGATGAACACCCCCCTCGCTTGAAAGATGGACACCCCCCTCGCTTGAAAGATGAACACCCCCCTCGCTTCAAAGATGGACACCCCCCTCGCTTCAAAGATGGACACCCCCCTCGCTTGAAAGATGGACACCCCCCTCGCTTGAAAGATGGACACCCCCCTCGCTTCAAAGATGGACACCCCCTCGCTTGAAAGATGGACATCCCCCTCGCTTCAAAGATGGACATCCGCCTCGCTTCAAAGATGGACACCCCCCTCGCTTGAAAGATGGACACCCCCTCGCTTGAATAATGGACACCCCCTCGCTTGAAAGATGGACACCCCCCTCGCCTCAAAGATGGACATCCCCCTCGCTTCAAAGATGGACATCCGCCTCGCTTCAAAGTTGGACACCCCCCTCGCTTGAAAGATGAACACCTCCCTCGCTTCAAAGATGGACACCTCCCTCGCTTGAAAGATGAACACCTCCCTCGCTTCAAAGATGGACACCTCCCTCGCTTGAAAGATGGACACCCCCCTCGCTTGAAAGATGGACACCCCCTCGCTTGAAAGATGAACATCCCCCTCGCTTGAAAGATGGACACCCCCTCGCTTGAAAGATGGACACCCCCCTCGCTTCAAAGATGGACACCTCCCTCGCTTGAAAGATGAACACCTCCCTCGCTTCAAAGATGGACACCTCCCTCGCTTGAAAGATGGACACCCCCCTCGCTTGAAAGATGGACACCCCCTCGCTTGAAAGATGAACACCTCCCTCGCTTCAAAGATGGACACCTCCCTCGCTTGAAAGATGGACACCCCCCTCGCTTGAAAGATGGACACCCCCTCGCTTCAAAGATGGACACCTCCCTCGCTTGAAAGATGAACACCTCCCTCGCTTCAAAGATGGACACCTCCCTCGCTTCAAAGATGGACACCTCCCTCGCTTGAAAGATGAACACCTCCCTCGCTTCAAAGATGGACACCTCCCTCGCTTGAAAGATGGACACCCCCCTCGCTTGAAAGATGGACACCCCCTCGCTTGAAAGATGAACACCTCCCTCGCTTCAAAGATGGACACCTCCCTCGCTTGAAAGATGGACACCCCCCTCGCTTGAAAGATGGACACCCCCTCGCTTGAAAGATGAACATCCCCCTCGCTTGAAAGATGGACACCCCCCTCGCTTGAAAGATGAACATCCCCCTCGCTTGAAAGATGGACATCCCCCTCGCTTCAAAGATGAACACCTCCCTCGCTTGAAAGATGGACACCTCCCTCGCTTGAAAGATGGACACCCCCCTCGCTTGAAAGATGGACACCCCCTCGCTTGAAAGATGAACATCCCCCTCGCTTGAAAGATGGACACCCCCCTCGCTTGAAAGATGAACATCCCCCTCGCTTGAAAGATGGACACCCCCCTCGCTTGAAAGATGGACACCCCCCTCGCTTGAAAGATGAACACCTCCCTCGCTTCAAAGATGAACACCCCCCTCGCTTGAAAGATGGACACCCCCCTCGCTTGAAAGATGAACACCTCCCTCGCTTCAAAGATGGACACCTCCCTCGCTTGAAAGATGGACACCCCCCTCGCTTGAAAGATGGACACCCCCTCGCTTGAAAGATGAACATCCCCCTCGCTTGAAAGATGGACACCCCCCTCGCTTGAAAGATGAACATCCCCCTCGCTTGAAAGATGGACACCCCCCTCGCTTCAAAGATGAACATCCCCCTCGCTTGAAAGATGGACACCCCCCTCGCTTCAAAGATGGACACCCCCCTCGCTTGAAAGATGGACACCCCCTCGCTTGAAAGATGAACATCCCCCTCGCTTGAAAGATGGACACCCCCTCGCTTGAAAGATGGACATCCCCCTCGCTTCAAAGATGAACACCTCCCTCGCTTGAAAGATGGACACCCCCTCGCTTGAAAGATGGACACCCCCCTCGCTTGAAAGATGGACACCCCCTCGCTTGAAAGATGGACATCCCCCTCGCTTGAAAGATGGACACCCCTCTCGCTTGAAAGATGGACACCCCCTCGCTTGAAAGATGGACACCCCCCTTGCTTCAAAGATGAACACCTCCCTCGCTTGAAAGATGGGCACCCCCCTCGCTTGAAAGATGAACACCCCCTCGCTTGAAAGATGGACACCCCCTCGCTTCAAAGATGGACACCCCCTCGCTTGAAAGATGAACACCCCCCTCGCTTGAAAGATGAACACCCCCCTCGCTTGAAAGATGGACACCCCCTCGCTTGAAAGATGAACACCTCCCTCGCTTGAAAGATGGACACCCCCTTGCTTCAAAGATGGACACCCCCCTCGCTTGAAAGATGGGCACCCCCCTCGCTTGAAAGATGAACACCCCCTCGCTTGAAAGATGGACACCCCCTCGCTTGAAAGATGGACACCCCCTCGCTTGAAAGATGAACATCCCCCTCGCTTGAAAGATGGACACCCCCCTCGCTTGAAAGATGAACACCCCCTCGCTTGAAAGATGGACATCCCCCTCGCTTGAAAGATAGACACCCCCTCGCTTCAAAGATGGGCACCCCCCTCGCTTCAAAGATGAACATCCCCCTCGCTTGAAAGATGGACATCCCCCTCGCTTCAAAGATGGACACCCCCTCGCTTGAAAGATGAACACCCCCCTCGCTTGAAAGATGAACACCCCCCTCGCTTGAAAGATGGACACCCCCTCGCTTGAAAGATGAACACCTCCCTCGCTTGAAAGATGGACACCCCCTTGCTTCAAAGATGGACACCCCCCTCGCTTGAAAGATGGGCACCCCCCTCGCTTGAAAGATGAACACCTCCCTCGCTTGAAAGATGGACACCCCCTCGCTTGAAAGATGGACACCCCCTCACTTGAAAGATGGGCACCCCCCTCGCTTGAAAGATGGACACCCCCTCGCTTGAAAGATGAACACCCCCCTCGCTTGAAAGATGGACACCCCCTCGCTTGAAAGATGGACACCCGCTCGCTTGAAAGATGGACACCCCCTCGCTTGAAAGATGGACACCCCCTCGCTTGAAAGATGAACACCCCCCTCGCTTGAAAGATGGACACCCCCTCGCTTGAAAGATGGACACCCCCTCGCTTGAAAGATGGACACCCCCTCACTTTAAAGATGGACACCCCCCTCACTTGAAAGATGGGCACCCCCCTCGCTTGAAAGATAGACACCCCCTCGCTTGAAAGATGGACACCCCCCTCGCTTGAAAGATGGACACCCCCTCGCTTGAAAGATGGACACCCCCTCGCTTGAAAGATGGACACCCCCTCGCTTGAAAGATGAACACCCCCCTCGCTTGAAAGATGGACATCCCCCTCGCTTGAAAGATGGACACCCCCTCGCTTGAAAGATGAACACCCCCCTCGCTTGAAAGATGGACACCCCCTCGCTTGAAAGATGGACACCCCCTCGCTTGAAAGATGGACACCCCCCTCGCTTGAAAGATGGACATCCCCCTCGCTTGAAAGATGGACATCCCCCTCGCTTGAAAGATGAACACCTCCCTCGCTTGAAAGATGGACACCCCCTCGCTTGAAAGATGAACACCCCCCTCGCTTGAAAGATGGACACCCCCTCGCTTGAAAGATGGACACCCCCTCGCTTGAAAGATGGACACCCCCCTCGCTTGAAAGATGGACATCCCCCTCGCTTGAAAGATGGACATCCCCCTCGCTTGAAAGATGAACACCCCCCTCGCTTGAAAGATGGACATCCCCCTCGCTTCAAAGATGGACACCCCCCTCGCTTGAAAGATGAACATCCCCCTCGCTTCAAAGATGAACATCCCCCTCGCTTCAAAGATGGACACCCCCTCGCTTGAAAGATGGACACCCCCCTCGCTTGAAAGATGAACATCCCCCTCGCTTCAAAGATGAACACCCCCCTCGCTTGAAAGATGGACATCTCCCTCGCTTGAAAGATGGACACCCCCTCGCTTGAAAGATGGACACCCCCTCGCTTGAAAGATGGACACCCCCCTCGCTTGAAAGATGAACACCCCCCTCGCTTGAAAGATGGACACCCCCTCGCTTGAAAGATGGACACCCCCTCGCTTGAAAGATGGACATCCCCCTCGCTTCAAAGATGGACACCCCCTCGCTTGAAAGATGGACACCCCCCTCGCTTGAAAGATGAACATCCCCCTCGCTTGAAAGATGAACACCCCCCTCGCTTGAAAGATGGACACCCCCCTCGCTTCAAAGATGGACATCCCCCTCGCTTGAAAGATGGACATCCCCCTCGCTTCAAAGATGGACACCCCCCTCGCTTGAAAGATGAACACCTCCCTCGCTTCAAAGATGGACACCCCCCTCGCTTGAAAGATGAACATCCCCCTCGCTTCAAAGATGAACATCCCCCTCGCTTCAAAGATGGACACCCCCTCGCTTGAAAGATGGACACCCCCCTCGCTTGAAAGATGGACATCCCCCTCGCTTGAAAGATGGACACCCCCCTCGCTTCAAAGATGGACACCCCCCTCGCTTGAAAGATGGACATCCCCCTCGCTTCAAAGATGGACACCCCCCTCGCTTCAAAGATGGACACCCCCCTCGCTTGAAAGATGGACACCCCTCTCGCTTGAAAGATGGACACCCCCCTCACTTTAAAGATGAGCACCCCCTCTCTTTAACGATGAACACCCCCCTCGCTTGAAAGATGGACACCTCTCTCGCTTCAAAGATGGACACCCCCCTCGCTTCAAAGATGAGCACCCCCTCGCTTGAAAGATGGACATCCCCCTCGCTTCAAAGATGGACACCCCCCTCGCTTCAAAGATGGACATCCCCCTCGCTTGAAAGATGGACACCCCCCTCGCTTGAAAGATGGACACCCCTCTCGCTTGAAAGATGGACACCCCCCTCACTTTAAAGATGAGCACCCCCTCTCTTTAACGATGAACACCCCCCTCGCTTGAAAGATGGACACCCCCCCTCGCTTGAAAGATGGACACCCCCCCTCGCTTGAAAGATGGACACCCCTCTCGCTTGAAAGATGGACACCCCCCTCACTTTAAAGATGAGCACCCCCTCTCTTTAACGATGAACACCCCCCTCGCTTGAAAGATGGACACCCCCCCTCGCTTGAAAGATGGACATCCCCCTCGCTTCAAAGATGGACACCCCCCTCGCTTCAAAGATGGACACCCCCCTCGCTTGAAAGATGGACACCCCTCTCGCTTGAAAGATGGACACCCCCCTCACTTTAAAGATGAGCACCCCCTCTCTTTAACGATGAACACCCCCCTCGCTTGAAAGATGGACACCTCTCTCGCTTCAAAGATGGACACCCCCCTCGCTTTAAAGATGAGCACCCCCTCTCTTTAACGATGAACACCCCCCTCGCTTGAAAGATGGACACCTCTCTCGCTTCAAAGATGGACACCCCCCTCGCTTGAAAGATGGACATCCCCCTCGCTTCAAAGATGGACACCCCCCTCGCTTCAAAGATGGACATCCCCCTCGCTTGAAAGATGGACATTTCCCTCGCTTCAAAGACGGACACCTCTCTCGCTTCAAAGATGGACACCCCCCTCGCTTCAAAGATGGACATCCCCCTCGCTTGAAAGATGGACATCCCCCTCGCTTCAAAGATGAGCACCCCCTCGCTTGAAAGATGGACATCCCCCTCGCTTCAAAGATGGACACCCCCCTCGCTTCAAAGATGGACATCCCCCTCGCTTGAAAGATGGACACCCCCTCGCTTCAAAGATGGACACCCCCCTCGCTTCAAAGATGGACATCCCCCTCGCTTCAAAGATGGACACCCCTCTCGCTTGAAAGATGGACACCCCCTCACTTGAAAGATGAACACATCCCTCGCTTGAAAGATGGGCACCCCCCTTGCTTGAAAGATGGACACCCGCTTCGCTTGAAAGATGGACACCCCCTCGCTTTAACGATGGACACCCCCATCGCTTGAAAGATGGACATCCGCCTCGCTTGAAAGATGGATATCCGCCTCGCTTGAAAGATAGACACCCCCCTCACTTGAAAAATGAAAGCTGGACACCCCCCTTGCTTGAAAGACGGACACCCTCCCCACCTCGCTTGAAAGATGGACAGCCCCCTCGCTTGACAGATGGACACCCCCCCCCCCTCGCTTGACAGATGGACACCCCCCCCCCTCGCTTGACAGATGGACACCCCCCCCCTCGCTTGACAGACGGACACCCCCCCCCTCGATTGACAGATGGACACCCCCTCGCTTGAAAAATGGAAATCCCCCGCTTGAAAGATGGACACCCCCTCGCTTGAAAGATGAACAGCCCACTCGCTTTAAAGATAGACACCCCCCTCGCTTGAAAGATAGACACCCCCCTTCGCTTCAAAGATGGACACCTCTCTCGCTTAAAAAATGGTCACCCCCCTAGTCTGAAAGATGGACATCCCCCTCGTCTGAAAGATAGACAACCCCCTTGTCTGCACGATGGACACCCCCTCGCTTAAAAGATGGACACCTCCCTAGCATGAAAAATGGACACCCCCCCCCCTTCAGAGTACACACTACCCTATATTGGTAATCAACTGAACAAATTCTCTGGCACATGTTTTTCTCTGTGTAGATTGTTCACATGGCAACCGTGAAAGCCGGGATGGTACACAATCAATGAATATGCATTTCTGTCCGCTTAGCTATTTGATGCTGGATCGATGACTCATCAGACTGAGTGTGCAAGTATCAGTTGGGACGATTCAGCTCACGTAGGTCTATCGTCTCCTTCGTGTGCTAATCTCACTCGGTGGAATTACATTGCGACTGTATAACACCGGTTCTGACATCTAGGTGGCAGCACTTTTCATCGCCAACTCAAAGATACTGACAGCGTAATGACCTGTTGTAAGGCTTACGGACAGCGTAATGACCTGTTGTAAGGCCTACTGACACAGTAATGAACCGTTGTAAGGCCTATCGACACAGTAATGACTTGTTGTAATGCCGACTGACAACGTAATGACCTGTTGTGAGGCCTACTGACACAGTAATAACCTGTTGTAAGGCCTACTGACAACGTAGTGACCTGTTGTACGGCTTGCTGACAGCGTAATGACCTGTTGTAAGGCTTAATGACACAGTAATGACCTGTTGTAAGGCCTACTGACAACGTAATGACCTGTTGTAAGGCCTACTGACATCGTAATGACCTGTTGTAAGGCCTACTGACATCGTAATGACCTGTTGTAATGCCTACTGACACGGTACTGACCTGTTGTAGGGCCTACTGACACAGTAATGACCTGTTTTTAAGGCCTACTGACAGCGTAATGACCTGTTGTAAGGCATACTGACAGCGTAATGACCTGTTGTAGGGCCTACTGACACAGTAATGACCTGTTTTAAGGCCTACTGACAACGTAATGACCTGTTGTACGGCTTACTGACAGCGTAATGACCTGTTGTAAGGCCTACTGACAACGTAATGACCTGTTGTACGGGTTACTGACAGCATAATGACCTGTTGTAAGGCTTGCTGACAGCGTAATGACCTGTTGTAAGGCCTACTGACAGTGTAATGACCTGTTGTAAGGCCTACTGTCAGTGTAATGACCTGTTGTAAGGCCTACTTATGGCGTAATAGCGTGTTGTAAGGTTTGCTCATAGCGTAATGACGTGTGGTTAGGAAAAAGATTACGGCTATGAGATTATCCTTGTACCAAGCTATACTGCCGCCCACACCTCCTCCTCGTCGGGAGTGGGGGGTCTCGGGCGGTCACCTTCAGTGACTACCCCCGCCCCCCGGCTCCCCCTCCCCCCAGTATCTCGCGGATGACCATGTTGCTCTAGGCTTCGACTGCGGTGTCACGTGACCTTGCCTCCACAAAGTCCCGCTGGTTTCACGTCATTGATGGCTCTAACTCTTCTGATAAACCAACCGAAAATGACTTTTTCGTATCAATATTGTTGTCTAAATGATGTTTCTCTTCCATATTTTATCGCCAGGCCGGGCCACTGATGCTTGAGGCACTCAGTGGATTTGTTATGCTAACGATAGCTGAAAAGGCCAAAAGGCAGGAGCAAGTCCCTATTGATGACGTAGTACACAAGAACGCCACCGTTTCGCTTCTGGCGCTACATGATGTCCAGCAAAGTTAGTTATTCAGGACGCTTTAACCACTGTTGGTCATATCGCGTCAATGGGAGAAGTAAGGGAGAGTGGCACCATGTCCCCGCGGGTAACCCTTTGCTCTTTACGAAGAAAAACATGGGATCGTTATCCTGCGACCACACAGACATGGCCACAGCGGGGCTCGAAACATCGATCCACGTGCCGTTGGACCCTCAGGTGGCCAGAGCGCTCAATGCGAGCGCTCTCGATATCGCGACGACCCCGATGTCCAGCAAGGATATCAGGATGCGATTTCAATCACACGAACCATTTAGGGGCCGATATGATGTGTCAATTGTTTTGATGTTTGTAGCGAAATAAGTCATCATGCAACCCAATAAGACTGCATAATATCTAACTAACAGAATAGTTCATGAAATATAATTAGGAATTCAGAATATCTAATTCAGAATATCCAATTAATAATTCCAAATATCCAATTAATAATTCCAAATATCCAATTAATAATTCCAAATATCCAATTAAGAGTTTATAATATCTAATTAGGTATTCATAATATGTAATTAAGAATTCAGAATATCCAATTTCGAATTCAGAATATCCAATTAAGAGATTATAATATATAATTAACAATTCATAATATCTAATTAATAATTAAGTGCGCACGCACGCTGATCCAGAAAGTACGTGCAAACAAACGGCTTGAAGCTGAGGCGCGCCTACGAATTTTTCCTTTGATAAAACTCTCACAGGACGACGTTCCTGGGGCGAAATGTACTGGTGTTGAGACAATACTTAATAACACCCATGTGCCGGTTATTTTTGCAACCCACGACCGCCTCTAGCTACTTAATAATCATAACAACCAAACGATGACATAAAATTACTTCCTGAGCAACTGTACACGTGAGGTTTAATGAAGATGACGTCTGCCTCGGTTTGTGTTGTTTATCAGCATGTTGCTGATACCAGTCGCAAACCTTTAGTCCACACGCCCATTAGCTACGAGACGATATTGGCTGACTGCGCCATTAACACATATAAGATGAGGTCACCCCCCCACCCCCCCCCCTGAGATAGGGAGTCCACTAAACAGTTCATGATGCTGTAAAATATTTTTCTCCAATGATAAATCATATATTACTGTTAGTAGTTATAACGTTATTATTATAATTTATAATAAGTAATAATAAATAACACGTAGGCCCCACGGTCAAATACGATAATAATGAGCATTTCTAATAATAAATTATAATAATATAACTACAGTAATATATGATTTATTATGGATTGCCTCGGTTGGTGTTCTTGATAACGACGAAAATCTGTCCACAGCATCACTTGTAGTTAGATCCGTCAAACTTCATCAAACTTAACCTGATACGCAAGTGGGCAACTTCTACGAGCGCCAAACTTGGCCGGAAGGCAAAATACAGACATATTGCTTATACTAAGGATGGTGTATAATTCGTAGACGAATCCCCTAGAACTATTATTGGATGGATTTTTGTTTACTTTCATTATTTACTTAATGGCGGCCAGTTTATATGATTGCAACAAATTCTTATTGTGCATTGGTCAGCAGGTCAAACTGCAAATGTACGCAAACATTTGTACATTAATCTCTTGGAACTATGTTATGTTATGGACTATTTTATTATTTCGTTTAATCTTAGCGGCCATCTTGAAAATCGCGCTCATTTTGATATATCTCACTTGAGTCCATAGCCAATATGGGTCTGTTAGCTCAAACTGTACAAGTTTACCAAATTTGGTCCTTTTACAACAACATTACAATACTTTGCAAGACCCTCGATAGTAGTATAGAACTCGGTAGAATAGCAGAGCCTCCCCCCTACCCTCCCCACATTCTACACTCCAACGCGGTATTTCATACGTGGCGACTCTGTTTGTTTTGTCATAATTGGCCCATAGGGAAAGTTCCCAGTTAGGCATCATATTATACACTATCCTTGGTCATACTTTTATAGTCGTGACGTCATATTAAATACAAACGAAAGTTCCTGGCTCGTCAAGGATTTTGACTATTATGAATTATGATTATGAATAACTGTAAGACGCGTATAATTACCTTCGTAGGATACAACATCTTCGGCGTTTGGAATATTAATAGGGGGTAAATGGCGACACGCGACACAGGCATATTAATAGGGGGTAAATGGCGACACGCGACACAGGCATTAATAGGGGGTAAATGGCGACACGCGACACAGGCATTAATAGGGGGTAAATGGCGACACGCGACACAGGCATATTTGAAACATCAACCTCCAAATTCCGACACTCAGGATCTGAAAAAAACGACATCGACACAGATATAGTGGCAATTTATTAAAAAAACGACACTGAACTTAGCCAAAATCGACATGCACGGAGTGCCGTCAAAAATCGACATGCGACATAGAGAATTTTGACAAATCGACACCGAACACTGGACTCAACCTTCCAGATCCCTATGTATGAGATATAGATAGTTAGGGCCTACTACTTATGGCCCCACAACTGCCTATTTGGATGAACACGGGTGCTCGGTAGGCTTACATAAGTAACTCCAGTTTCTCATACAGCGATGTTTTCCACGAGAAACCTTCAAATGTTTTCGATGCGAAATGCTATATTTAGGTTTTCAGTGATGAAGTACACAGATATGTATGCAAGATATACCAGAGCCTTTTGTGGCCTCCTCGTCTACTACGTCATCAAACTCGGACATCGCGTTTTTATTCAAGTGGTGTGCCATACAGCGCAGTAAGTGATGTGCCATACAGCGCAGTAAGTGGTGTGCCATACAGCGCAGTAAGTGATGTGCCATACAGCGCAGTAAGTGATGTGCCATACAGCGCAGTAAGTGATGTGCCATACAGCGCAGTAAGTGATGTGCCATACAGCGCAGTAAGTGGTGTGCCATACAGCGCAGTAAGTGATGTGCCATACAGCGCAGTAAGTGATGTGCCATACAGCGCAGTAAGTGGTGTGCCATACAGCGCAGTAAGTGGTGTGCCATACAGCGCAGTAAGTGATGTGCCATACAGCGCAGTAAGTGATGTGCCATACAGCGCAGTAAGTGATGTGCCATACAGCGCAGTAAGTGATGTGCCATACAGCGCAGTAAGTGATGTGCCATACAGCGCAGTAAGTGATGTGCCATACAGCGCAGTAAGTGGTGTGCCATACAGCGCAGTAAGTGGTGTGCCATACAGCGCAGTAAGTGGTGTGCCATACAGCGCAGTAAGTGATGTGCCATACAGCGCAGTAAGTGGTGTGCCATACAGCGCAGTAAGTGATGTGCCATACAGCGCAGTAAGTGGTGTGCCATACAGCGCAGTAAGTGGTGTGCCATACAGCGCAGTAAGTGATGTGCCATACAGCGCAGTAAGTGATGTGCCATACAGCGCAGTAAGTGGTGTGCCATACAGCGCAGTAAGTGGTGTGCCATACAGCGCAGTAAGTGGTGTGCCATACAGCGCAGTAAGTGATGTGCCATACAGCGCAGTAAGTGATGTGTCATACAGCGCAGTAAGTGATGTGCCATACAGCGCAGTAAGTGGTGTGCCATACAGCGCAGTAAGTGATGTGCCATACAGCGCAGTAAGTGGTGTGCCATACAGCGCAGTAAGTGGTGTGCCATACAGCGCAGTAAGTGATGTGCCATACAGCGCAGTAAGTGATGTGCCATACAGCGCAGTAAGTGATGTGCCATACAGCGCAGTAAGTGATGTGCCATACAGCGCAGTAAGTGGTGTGCCATACAGCGCAGTAAGTGATGTGCCATACAGCGCAGTAAGTGATGTGCCATACAGCGCAGTAAGTGATGTGCCATACAGCGCAGTAAGTGGTGTGCCATACAGCGCAGTAAGTGGTGTGCCATACAGCGCAGTAAGTGATGTGCCATACAGCGCAGTAAGTGATGTGCCATACAGCGCAGTAAGTGATGTGCCATACAGCGCAGTAAGTGATGTGCCATACAGCGCAGTAAGTGGTGTGCCATACAGCGCAGTAAGTGGTGTGCCATACAGCGCAGTAAGTGATGTGCCATACACCGCAGTAAGTGATGTGCCATACAGCGCAGTAAGTGATGTGCCATACACCGCAGTAAGTGATGTGCCATACAGCGCAGTAAGTGATGTGCCATACACCGCAGTAAGTGGTGTGCCATACAGCGCAGTAAGTGGTGTGCCATACAGCGCAGTAAGTGATGTGCCATACAGCGCAGTAAGTGATGTGCCATACAGCGCAGTAAGTGATGTGCCATACAGCGCAGTAAGTGATGTGCCATACAGCGCAGTAAGTGATGTGCCATACAGCGCAGTAAGTGATGTGCCATACAGCGCAGTAAGTGATGTGCCATACAGCGCAGTAAGTGGTGTGCCATACAGCGCAGTAAGTGATGTGCCATACAGCGCAGTAAGTGGTGTGCCATACAGCGCAGTAAGTGATGTGCCATACAGCGCAGTAAGTGATGTGCCATACAGCGCAGTAAGTGATGTGCCATACAGCGCAGTAAGTGATGTGCCATACAGCGCAGTAAGTGGTGTGCCATACAGCGCAGTAAGTGATGTGCCATACAGCGCAGTAAGTGGTGTGCCATACAGCGCAGTAAGTGATGTGTCATACAGCGCAGTAAGTGATGTGCCATACAGCGCAGTAAGTGATGTGCCATACAGCGCAGTAAGTGATGTGCCATACAGCGCAGTAAGTGATGTGCCATACAGCGCAGTAAGTGATGTGCCATACAGCGCAGTAAGTGATGTGCCATACAGCGCAGTAAGTGATGTGCCATACAGCGCAGTAAGTGATGTGCCATACAGCGCAGTAAGTGGTGTGCCATACAGCGCAGTAAGTGGTGTGCCATACAGCGCAGTAAGTGGTGTGCCATACAGCGCAGTAAGTGATGTGCCATACAGCGCAGTAAGTGGTGTGCCATACAGCGCAGTAAGTGATGTGTCATACAGCGCAGTAAGTGATGTGCCATACAGCGCAGTAAGTGATGTGCCATACAGCGCAGTAAGTGATGTGCCATACAGCGCAGTAAGTGATGTGCCATACAGCGCAGTAAGTGATGTGCCATACAGCGCAGTAAGTGATGTGCCATACAGCGCAGTAAGTGATGTGCCATACAGCGCAGTAAGTGATGTGCCATACAGCGCAGTAAGTGGTGTGCCATACAGCGCAGTAAGTGGTGTGCCATACAGCGCAGTAAGTGATGTGCCATACAGCGCAGTAAGTGATGTGCCATACAGCGCAGTAAGTGATGTGCCATACAGCGCAGTAAGTGATGTGCCATACACCGCAGTAAGTGGTGTGCCATACAGCGCAGTAAGTGATGTGCCATACAGCGCAGTAAGTGATGTGCCATACACCGCAGTAAGTGGTGTGCCATACAGCGCAGTAAGTGATGTGCCATACAGCGCAGTAAGTGATGTGCCATACAGCGCAGTAAGTGATGTGCCATACAGCGCAGTAAGTGATGTGCCATACAGCGCAGTAAGTGATGTGCCATACAGCGCAGTAAGTGGTGTGCCATACAGCGCAGTAAGTGATGTGCCATACAGCGCAGTAAGTGGTGTGCCATACAGCGCAGTAAGTGATGTGCCATACAGCGCAGTAAGTGATGTGCCATACAGCGCAGTAAGTGATGTGCCATACAGCGCAGTAAGTGATGTGCCATACAGCGCAGTAAGTGGTGTGCCATACAGCGCAGTAAGTGATGTGCCATACAGCGCAGTAAGTGATGTGCCATACAGCGCAGTAAGTGATGTGCCATACAGCGCAGTAAGTGATGTGCCATACAGCGCAGTAAGTGGTGTGCCATACAGCGCAGTAAGTGATGTGCCATACAGCGCAGTAAGTGGTGTGCCATACAGCGCAGTAAGTGATGTGCCATACAGCGCAGTAAGTGATGTGCCATACAGCGCAGTAAGTGGTGTGCCATACAGCGCAGTAAGTGATGTGCCATACAGCGCAGTAAGTGGTGTGCCATACAGCGCAGTAAGTGATGTGCCATACAGCGCAGTAAGTGGTGTGCCATACAGCGCAGTAAGTGATGTGCCATACAGCGCAGTAAGTGGTGTGCCATACAGCGCAGTAAGTGATGTGCCATACAGCGCAGTAAGTGATGTGCCATACAGCGCAGTAAGTGATGTGCCATACAGCGCAGTAAGTGGTGTGCCATACAGCGCAGTAAGTGATGTGCCATACAGCGCAGTAAGTGGTGTGCCATACAGCGCAGTAAGTGGTGTGCCATACAGCGCAGTAAGTGGTGTGCCATACAGCGCAGTAAGTGGTGTGCCATACAGCGCAGTAAGTGGTGTGCCATACAGCGCAGTAAGTGGTGTGCCATACAGCGCAGTAAGTGATGTGCCATACAGCGCAGTAAGTGATGTGCCATACAGCGCAGTAAGTGATGTGCCATACAGCGCAGTAAGTGATGTGCCATACAGCGCAGTAAGTGGTGTGCCATACAGCGCAGTAAGTGATGTGCCATACAGCGCAGTAAGTGATGTGCCATACAGCGCAGTAAGTGATGTGCCATACAGCGCAGTAAGTGATGTGCCATACAGCGCAGTAAGTGGTGTGCCATACAGCGCAGTAAGTGATGTGCCATACAGCGCAGTAAGTGGTGTGCCATACAGCGCAGTAAGTGATGTGCCATACAGCGCAGTAAGTGGTGTGCCATACAGCGCAGTAAGTGATGTGCCATACAGCGCAGTAAGTGATGTGCCATACAGCGCAGTAAGTGGTGTGCCATACAGCGCAGTAAGTGATGTGCCATACAGCGCAGTAAGTGGTGTGCCATACAGCGCAGTAAGTGGTGTGCCATACAGCGCAGTAAGTGATGTGCCATACAGCGCAGTAAGTGGTGTGCCATACAGCGCAGTAAGTGGTGTGCCATACAGCGCAGTAAGTGGTGTGCCATACAGCGCAGTAAGTGGTGTGCCATACAGCGCAGTAAGTGATGTGCCATACAGCGCAGTAAGTGGTGTGCCATACAGCGCAGTAAGTGGTGTGCCATACAGCGCAGTAAGTGGTGTGCCATACAGCGCAGTAAGTGGTGTGCCATACAGCGCAGTAAGTGATGTGCCATACAGCGCAGTAAGTGGTGTGCCATACAGCGCAGTAAGTGGTGTGCCATACAGCGCAGTAAGTGATGTGCCATACAGCGCAGTAAGTGATGTGCCATACAGCGCAGTAAGTGGTGTGCCATACAGCGCAGTAAGTGGTGTGCCATACAGCGCAGTAAGTGGTGTGCCATACAGCGCAGTAAGTGATGTGCCATACAGCGCAGTAAGTGATGTGCCATACAGCGCAGTAAGTGATGTGCCATACAGCGCAGTAAGTGATGTGCCATACAGCGCAGTAAGTGATGTGCCATACAGCGCAGTAAGTGGTGTGCCATACAGCGCAGTAAGTGATGTGCCATACAGCGCAGTAAGTGATGTGCCATACAGCGCAGTAAGTGATGTGCCATACAGCGCAGTAAGTGGTGTGCCATACAGCGCAGTAAGTGATGTGCCATACAGCGCAGTAAGTGATGTGCCATACAGCGCAGTAAGTGATGTGCCATACAGCGCAGTAAGTGATGTGCCATACAGCGCAGTAAGTGATGTGCCATACAGCGCAGTAAGTGGTGTGCCATACAGCGCAGTAAGTGGTGTGCCATACAGCGCAGTAAGTGGTGTGCCATACAGCGCAGTAAGTGATGTGCCATACAGCGCAGTAAGTGGTGTGCCATACAGCGCAGTAAGTGGTGTGCCATACAGCGCAGTAAGTGATGTGCCATACAGCGCAGTAAGTGATGTGCCATACAGCGCAGTAAGTGGTGTGCCATACAGCGCAGTAAGTGGTGTGCCATACAGCGCAGTAAGTGGTGTGCCATACAGCGCAGTAAGTGATGTGCCATACAGCGCAGTAAGTGGTGTGCCATACAGCGCAGTAAGTGATGTGCCATACAGCGCAGTAAGTGATGTGCCATACAGCGCAGTAAGTGATGTGCCATACAGCGCAGTAAGTGATGTGCCATACAGCGCAGTAAGTGATGTGCCATACAGCGCAGTAAGTGATGTGCCATACAGCGCAGTAAGTGATGTGCCATACAGCGCAGTAAGTGATGTGCCATACAGCGCAGTAAGTGGTGTGCCATACAGCGCAGTAAGTGATGTGCCATACAGCGCAGTAAGTGGTGTGCCATACAGCGCAGTAAGTGATGTGCCATACAGCGCAGTAAGTGATGTGCCATACAGCGCAGTAAGTGATGTGCCATACAGCGCAGTAAGTGATGTGCCATACAGCGCAGTAAGTGGTGTGCCATACAGCGCAGTAAGTGGTGTGCCATACAGCGCAGTAAGTGGTGTGCCATACAGCGCAGTAAGTGGTGTGCCATACAGCGCAGTAAGTGATGTGCCATACAGCGCAGTAAGTGGTGTGCCATACAGCGCAGTAAGTGATGTGCCATACAGCGCAGTAAGTGGTGTGCCATACAGCGCAGTAAGTGATGTGCCATACAGCGCAGTAAGTGGTGTGCCATACAGCGCAGTAAGTGGTGTGCCATACAGCGCAGTAAGTGGTGTGCCATACAGCGCAGTAAGTGATGTGCCATACAGCGCAGTAAGTGGTGTGCCATACAGCGCAGTAAGTGATGTGCCATACAGCGCAGTAAGTGATGTGCCATACAGCGCAGTAAGTGATGTGCCATACAGCGCAGTAAGTGATGTGCCATACAGCGCAGTAAGTGATGTGCCATACAGCGCAGTAAGTGATGTGCCATACAGCGCAGTAAGTGGTGTGCCATACAGCGCAGTAAGTGATGTGCCATACAGCGCAGTAAGTGATGTGCCATACAGCGCAGTAAGTGGTGTGCCATACAGCGCAGTAAGTGATGTGCCATACAGCGCAGTAAGTGATGTGCCATACAGCGCAGTAAGTGATGTGCCATACAGCGCAGTAAGTGGTGTGCCATACAGCGCAGTAAGTGGTGTGCCATACAGCGCAGTAAGTGGTGTGCCATACAGCGCAGTAAGTGGTGTGCCATACAGCGCAGTAAGTGATGTGCCATACAGCGCAGTAAGTGATGTGCCATACAGCGCAGTAAGTGATGTGCCATACAGCGCAGTAAGTGATGTGCCATACAGCGCAGTAAGTGATGTGCCATACAGCGCAGTAAGTGATGTGCCATACAGCGCAGTAAGTGGTGTGCCATACAGCGCAGTAAGTGGTGTGCCATACAGCGCAGTAAGTGATGTGCCATACAGCGCAGTAAGTGGTGTGCCATACAGCGCAGTAAGTGGTGTGCCATACAGCGCAGTAAGTGGTGTGCCATACAGCGCAGTAAGTGGTGTGCCATACAGCGCAGTAAGTGATGTGCCATACAGCGCAGTAAGTGGTGTGCCATACAGCGCAGTAAGTGGTGTGCCATACAGCGCAGTAAGTGATGTGCCATACAGCGCAGTAAGTGATGTGCCATACATCGCAGTAAGTGGTGTGCCATACAGCGCAGTAAGTGATGTGCCATACAGCGCAGTAAGTGGTGTGCCATACAGCGCAGTAAGTGATGTGCCATACAGCGCAGTAAGGGTCCGAAGTCACAAAATAAGCATTATCCATATGGAAGCACAACAATGAATGCTTAAGTGATAAAATTCACAAAATCTCAAAATTGCAAGTCCCCGCCAAAAAAAAACCACATTAGCTACACGTGTGAAGGAAAAAGAGGGGTCAATATATCGTGTGTAACTAAAGCCTGATCGGTGTAAAGTTAGACAGATACCCACCACGTTATACGGTCATGTACAGCAAGGCAATCGACAGACACACAACAGGGAGACAAAGCAAGCAGGACTCACAACATAACTCGAACAAAAGTAATTAAAAAAATCATTTACAACACAGAATAGGCAGAAAAGAAGAACAGGCACCCTCCCGTGTGACGTCACCGGGAACGTGACGTCGTGCGCACCAAGGAGAACCGCCCACGGGGACAGATGTGCACACACACATCGCACACCACAACCCGTTGGTTATAAAGCGCTCACCGACACCAGTAAGTACAGTTTATGTTGTTCCCGCATGGCATATTATCCTACTGGTGCACACTCTACTAAGCAACTTTACGAGATTGAAATCTATTTTATTCTCAGATTAGTCCTATACCTTTTTGGTAAACTACGTGCAATACAAACGCAACCCACGACCGCCTCTAGCTACTTGATAATCATAACAACCAAACGATGACATAAAATTACTTCCTGAGCAACTGTACACGTGAGGTTTAATGAAGATGACGTCATCATAAGGCGGTCGCGAACCGGCGAGACAGTCTATTGGGCTGTGGAAGCCTCCAATGCGGGTTCATCTTCCAGGTTAGAACCCACGAAATGTATTATTGTAGTAAACGTTAGGCGTGAGTAATACGTGAGCTATGCTGAAACAATGGTTCACCCTTACATGGAAGAACGACCCCAAGGCGGCGCTTTTGGGAGTACTTGACTTCTTTCAGACTGGTTACTCGGTAATCTTACTCGAATTGTCGGCACAGCTTGGCGCTGTCCTGCGTTTGGAAGAATAGAAGGCCCATTCCGAAATCGAGACTTGCATGTAATAAACGCCCCCAGAAAGAGAAACCTACATTTAATGTCATGGCTTGAGATTGTTACATTGGTATTATTGTAAAGTAATGGGTAACACCCGATAAATAATACAAACCATCGCTGCCATGCTAATAATAGCTAATAAAATAAGGCAAAATGTTAACGTAACAGCTCACACAATTAGGACAAATAGGAGTATCGGAGTAATTAAGATCTCGCAATATTATGCAGATGATTCAACGCTGTTTCTCAAGACTTTGGCAGCAGGGAGCCTTCGGGGATTGTCTGGAAATATACATGATATGCTTCACATACGAGCCTATACGAGCCGTTGGTGCATATATCGGACACAACAAGGACGAATGTTACCGCCTGAATTGGGAACAAAAAAGTAAATCCATCGAAAACTTGCTGGTTAGTTGGAAAAAAATATTTTTTTTAACATGTTGCAGGTAGCTTACTGAAATAAGAAATATACCCACAATACTAATTTCCTTCATCAATTTTGTGACGTGTTTCGTAAGTTTTCAAGCCCTGTTTAAACTGACTGAATGGATCAAGCGAACGAAGGTCGCTTGGTAGGGCGTTCCACAACATTGGAGCATTGACAGCAAAGGGACGTCTGCCAAGTGTCTTACAATTGGCCTTGGGAACCTTCAATTTAATGTTTTAGTTGCACCTCAAGTTATAGCGGGCACACTTCATTCTACTTATTATTTCACTCATGTATTCAGGTGCCATATCATGTAATGCCTTGAAAACTATCAATAACACTTTAAATCAATTCAAAACCGCACTGGCAGCCATAATCAACACATGATTACTTCGATATATGGAAATATATCCGTAATTACATAATGCACACATGATTACATCGATATATGGAAATATATCTGTCAGCCTCACGAAGTAGGCAGGCATAGTAGACTTGGCCATAGTAGGCAGGAGTCAAATGCACTTTAAAAGTGTCACACAAACCAAAAAATATGAAAAATATCTCAAAAATAGGCAGTCCCAGATAGGCGTTGAGGATGTGTATCCGTGCAAGACAACGGATTGCAGATGAACAGCGTTAAAGGAAGCATTCACGCATGTTACAAGATATATATAATCGTTTTCAGATATATTAAGCCAGTAGCACACAAGATACCTCTTCTTGCAGATTTGATAGATTCAGGGGTTACAGAATCAAAACAAGATAAAAAAGAACGGCAAGTAAAATATATCAAAGACAAAACTTTAGAATATGAAATAAGATGGAATAGTTAACCACAGATTCACAGGACCTCAACACTGACACAGATCAACAGGACCTCAACACCGCCACAGATCAACAGGACCTCAACACCGTCACAGATCAACAGGACCTCAACACCGTCACAGATCAACAGGACCTCAACACCGCCACAGATCAACAGGACCTCAACACCGCCACAGATCAACAGGACCTCAACGCCGCCACAGATCAACAGGACCTCAACACCGCCACAGATCAACAGTACCTCAACACCGCCACAGATCAACAGGACCTCAACACTGCCACAGGTCAACAGGACCTCAACACCGCCACAGATTAACAGGACCTCAACACTGCCACAAATCAACAGGACCTCAACGCCGCCACAGATCAACAGGACCTCAACACTGCCACAGGTCAACAGGACCTCAACACCGCCACAGATTAACAGGACCTCAACACCGCCACAGATCAACAGGACCTCAACACAAGACACCATGTCATGGCCAGGCCGCCGGGGCCAGCATACGGACGACCACCACACACACCATGTCATGGCCAGGCCGCCGGGGCCAGCATACGGGCGACCACCACACACACCATGTCATGGCCAGGCCGCCGGGGCCAGCATACGGGCGACCACCACACACACCATGTCATGGCCAGGCCGTCGGGGCCAGCATACGGACGACCACCACACACACCATGTCATGGCCAGGCCGCCGGGGCCAGCATACGGACGACCACCACACACACCATGTCATGGCCAGGCCGTCGGGGCCAGCATACGGACGACCACCACACACACCATGTCATGGCCAGGCCGCCGGGGCCAGCATACGGACGACCACCACACACACCATGTCATGGCCAGGCCGCCGGGGCCAGCATACGGACGACCACCACACACACCATGTCATGGCCAGGCCGCCGGGGCCAGCATACGGACGACCACCACACACACCATGTCATGGCCAGGCCGCCGGGGCCAGCATACGGACGACCACCACACACACCATGTCATGGCCAGGCCGCCGGGGCCAGCATACGGACGACCACCACACACACCATGTCATGGCCAGGCCGCCGGGGCCAGCATACGGACGACCACCACACACACCATGTCATGGCCAGGCCGCCGGGGCCAGCATACGGACGACCACCACACACACCATGTCATGGCCAGGCCGCCGGGGCCAGCATACGGGCGACCACCACACACATCATGTCATGGCCAGGCCGCCGGGGCCAGCATACGGACGACCACCACACACACCATGTCATGGCCAGGCCGCCGGGGCCAGCATACGGGCGACCACCACACACACCATGTCATGGCCAGGCCGCCGGGGCCAGCATACGGACGACAACCACACACACCATGTCATGGCCAGGCCGCCGGGGCCAGCATACGGGCGACCACCACACACACCATGTCATGGCCAGGCCGCCGGGGCCAGCATACGGACGACCACCACACACACCATGTCATGGCCAGGCCGCCGGGGCCAGCATACGGACGACCACCACACACACCATGTCATGGCCAGGCCGCCGGGGCCAGCATACGGGCGACCACCACACACACCATGTCATGGCCAGGCCGCCGGGGCCAGCATACGGGCGACCACCACACACACCATGTCATGGCTACGCCGCCGGGGCCAGCCTACGGGCGGAGCTTACCTGGCCGAGAGGTAAGTAGGGCGGAGCTTACCTGGCCGAGAGGTCAGTAGGGCGGATCTCCATTGACAGGACAGTAGGGTGGAGCTTACTTGACACGCCAGTAGGGCGGAGCTTACTTGACAGGGCAGCAGGGCGGAGCTTACTTGACAGGGCAGCAGGGCGGAGCTTACTTGACAGGGCAGTAGGGCGGAACTTACTTGGCAGAGCAGTAGGGCGAAGCTTGACAGGACAGTAGGGCGGAGCTTACTTGATAGGGCAGTAGGGCGGAGCTTACTTGCCAGAGCAGCAGGGCGAAGCTTGACAGGCCAGTAGGGCGGAGCTTACTTGACAGGGCAGTAGGGCGGAGCTTACTTGACAGGGGTGTAGGGCGGAGCTTACTTGACAGGACAGTAGGGCGGAGCTTACTTGACAGGGCAGTAGGGCGGAGCTTACTTGACAGGGGTGTAGGGCGGAGCTTACTTGACAGGACAGTAGGGTGGAGCTTACTTGACATGGCAGTAGGGCGGAGCTTACTTGACAGGGCAGTAGGGCGGAGCTTACTTGACAGGGCAGCAGGGCGGAGCTTACTTGACAGGGCAGTAGGGCGAACCTTGACAGGACAGTAGGGCGGAGCTTACTTGATAGGGCAGTAGGGCGGAGCTTACTTGCCAGAGCAGCAGGGCGAAGCTTGACAGGCCAGTAGGGCGGAGCTTACTTGACAGGGCAGTAGGGCGGAGCTTACTTGACAGGGGTGTAGGTCGGAGCTTACTTGACAGGGCAGTAGGGCGGAGCTTACTTGACAGGGCAGTAGGGCGGAGCTTACTTGACAGGGCAGCAGGGCGGAGCTTACTTGACAGGGCAGTAGGGCGAAGCTTGACAGGACAGTAGGGCGGAGCTTACTTGACAGGGCAGTAGGGCGGAGCTTACTTGACAGGGCAGTAGGGCGGAGCTTACTTGACAGGGCAGCAGGGCGGAGCTTACTTGACAGGGCAGTAGGGCGAAGCTTGACAGGACAGTAGGGCGGAGCTTACTTGATAGGGCAGTAGGGCGGAGCTTACTTGCCAGAGCAGCAGGGCGAAACTTGACAGGCCAGTAGGGCGGAGCTTACTTGACAGGGCAGTAGGGCGGAGCTTACTTGACAGGGGTGTAGGGCGGAGCTTACTTGACAGGGGTGTAGGGCGGAGCTTACTTGACAGGACAGTAGGGCGGAGCTTACCTGGTGGAGTGGTCAGTAGGGCGGAGCTTACTTGACAGGGCAGTAGGGCGGAGCTTACTTGACAGGGGTGTAGGCGGAGCTTACTTGATAGGGGTGTAGGGCGGAGCTTACTTGATAGGGCAGTAGGGCGGAGCTTACTTGGCAGAGCAGTAGGGCGAAGTTTAACAGGGCAGTAGGGCGGAGCTTACTTGACAGGGCAGTAGGGCGGAGCTTACTTGACAGGGGTGTAGGTCGCGGCTTACTTGACAGGGCAGTAGGGCGGAGCTTACTTGACAGGGCAGTAGGGTGGAACTTACTTGACAGGACAGTAGGGCGGCACTTACTTGACTGGGCAGTAGGGCGAAGTTTACTTGACAGGGGTGTAGGGCGGCGCTTACTTGACTGGGCAGTAGGGCGGGGCTTACTTGACAGGGGTGTAGGGCGGAGTTTACTTGACAGGGCAGTAGGGCGGAGCTTACTTGACAGGGCAGTAGGGCGGGGCTTACTTGACAGGGCAGTAGGGCGGAACTTACTTGACAGGACAGTAGGGCGGCGCTTACTTGACTGGGCAGTAGGGCGAAGTTTACTTGACAGGGCAGTAGGGCGGGGCTTACTTGACAGGGGTGTAGGTCGGAGCTTACTTGACAGGGCAGTAGGGCGGAGCTTACTTGACAGGGCAGTAGGGCGGAACTTACTTGACAGGAAAGTAGGGCGGCGCTTACTTGACTGGGCAGTAGGGCGAAGTTTACTTGACAGGGCAGTAGGGCGGAGTTTACTTGACAGGGCAGTAGGGCGGAGCTTACTTGACAGGGCAGTAGGTCGGAGCTTACTTGACTGGGCAGTAGGGCGGAGTTTACTTGACAGGGCTGTAGGGCGGAGCTTACTTGACAGGGCAGTAGGGCGGAGCTTACTTGACAGGACAGTGGGGGGGGAGCTTACCTGGTCGAGGGGTCAGTAGGACGGAGCTAACCTGGCAGAGAGGTAAGTAGGGCGGAGCTTACCTGGCAGAGAGGTAAGTAGGGCGGAGCTTACCTGGCCGAGTGGTCAGTAGGGCGGAGCTTACCTGGCAGAGAGGTAAGTAGGGCGGATCTTATCTGGCGGTGAAGATGGCTCCGTTGAGGCCCCCGAAGGTGGAGGCGGCCACGAAGAGCGGCATGATCCAGGCCATCACTCCCAGTGTGCGGTCGGCGAAGGTCTGCGGGCAGCACCGGCAAACACAACACAAGTAATTATGCCACTCGACACGTGTCTGACGCCAGCCGAAGAAGCCTCTGGATTACCATTGGCTCAGCGTCTCATATCAATTGTAATATCCATCATATAGTTCATTAGTTTGACGCGATAATTTAAACCGTTAATTAATATCCCACCAGTGAGAAGGACCACAAACCGTACATAACCTCTGCGAGTTACTTTCGAATTGATCACAAAGAATGACTAATTTAACGTTCTAATGTAAGAGAGCAAAAACTAAGAGATATTAAAATTACCAGATGTTGGTTCCATTCGGTATCGATTTGGCACGTTCAGCAAGCATGGAGTAATACTTATAACTTTTATATTGTCCTATTCTGGCTGAGTAAGCTATGGTGGTTCAGGAACATAGAGCGAGGCGAGAAGGGGGGGGGGGGGGGGCACTCACCACCGCCACGGCGTTATAGATGACCGGTCGCAGATTTACGCCGGCGTGGTGGTTGCGCCGGCGTAACTACGTCGGACGTACGTCGGACGTAGTGAGGAATGTTAGGCCGTGTGCACCAAGCCGGCGTTGAGCGGGCGTAGTGACGTCCGACGTACATCCATGAAATGTGGGGAATTCCCCCTCGTTTCGATGGCGGATTTCGAAAAGTGACGTTTCTCACAGCTCTTATAAATATGTAAATTCAAGTATGCGAAAGATCATTGTTCGACGTGGATTGTTTCTATGCTTGCTAAATAGCTTAATTATCAAAACATGTGACGAGGGCTCGGGTTGATGTTGATGTAATATTCCCGTGTTCAGTTAATTAAACAAGACATAGGGTCATCGTGATGATAACGCCGACCAGAACAACAGATTAGTATAGCATTCCGCTTTGCTGTTCCCGCTTTTTGTGATATGTATTAGTGTGTGTCCTGCACAAGTTTCAATTCCTTTCTGTCGCAGACTCTTGACACTGAGGCGTGTGAAGGGCGGCGACCCGTAGGTCAAGGACAAGCCGTGGCGCGTACCAGAGTAACATGCCGTAGGGAAGAAGGAAACCTGATCCCCTCAATTTTAGCGCTTTAGACAAGGAAACAGTTTGCAGCCTATACTTGCTATATACACGTGTACGAAGTCCAGTTTGGCACTGGAATGTGTATAGCAGCTAGTGGCTCCGTTATAAACGCACGCGTCTCTATTTAGTCTCACTTTTGAAGCTAGAACCAAAACAAAATGGCACGAAAGAAAAACTTCAGTGACTCAGAAATTCGGTCATTACTGGAAGTGTATAAAGATAATAAAGATATTTAACATCAATCCCGGTTGTGATGTTGGTCAACAAAAACAAGTTGATCAAGATACTTAGAACAGGCAATGCGCTGGGCATCCAGCGTGCAACATGATTCACTCGCTCGTGGATTACCATTGGCAAAGCCCATGGGACGCAGGGTCAGTTGTACACTCATTTTTTTCACTTAACAAAGTGCATCATATGCTAGTTCACCCACTAATTATGACTGACAGTGTGTCTTCATGCTTTTCCAAGTCGATAATTAGAAGTTGCATCATCCTGGGTTGCGTTATTGATACTTGCGACCACCCACCCCCTAGGCTTACGCCTACCCCCTGGCAGGCGTAACGGTGCGACCAACTTGCGACTAACGCCCGACTCTTGGTGCACACCGCGTAACATTCCTCGCGCGGATTTGCGCCGGCGTACGCCGGGCGTCCGCTTGCGACCAACTTGCGCCCGGTTGGTGCACTCCACCACTGTGGAGACAGCACCGTGAAGTAGGCGACGTTGGCGCACACGTAAATGACTCACCAGCGAGATCGAGATCCAGATGGCGCGGGGCAGGTTTCTGGAACAAACCCAGTTTCCGCTTATTGACCCCTCTCTTAAGCTTTTTCCTTCTTTCCCAAAAAGCGACGAACAGCACGCGTCGACCGAATTTCCAGAAAATCATGAAAAAAACGACTAAAAACTTTTGTATGATAAGACCAATTGCGCTAAAAATAGATTTTAGGTCGGGTTCCAGGAGCCGTTGCCCGAATAGCTGTTGCCTGAACAGTCATGCATGCTGTGAGTCATGCATGCGGATTCCGGCTTAGTGTAAAAGACGAAACGAAACGGATCGAAATGAAACGAAACGAAAGATTTATAGAAAGAGTCTCTAAGCTCGATCCCCCCACTAGAACCTGTCGACACCTCGCGAAGGATGGCTTGGGACTCCCGCTTGTATGTCCCTCTGACCCGCACTGATTTACTGCGTCTGTCCACGGAAGTAGGACCACATTTTCTCGCCCCTGAACTGAAGGCGTGCATGTCGGCCGCCCTCCCCCGAGGGGGGGGTGGGGGGGGGCACTATGCAAATCTGCTTGACTGAACGTCTCGGCCGTGCATCCTGAGGATTCCGAAGTTTTGAGCGCCAAAGCTGAGCGTACGTTTATGGAGGCCTTGTGTGTCCTCCGGGTTTTATGTGTCCCTCGCCGCCATCCCCCATCTACGTTGGGCCACGCTGTGGGCCTTAAACCGAACCTCCAGGGCCCTAACTCATCTGAATCTCTGACCCCTAATCCCTGACCCCTAATTCTAAATCCCTGACTTCTAATCCCTGACCCCTAATTTCTGACCCTTAATTCCCAATCCCTGACTCCTAATCCCTGAACCCTAAATTAACCCTAATATCTGAGCCCTAATCCTCGATTCCTGAACTTTGATCAAATCCCTGACCCACAATCGCTGACCCACATCCCAAATCCCTGAGCCCTGACCCATTATCTAAGACCCTAAGAATAATAAGGCCCTCACAGACGTAGGGATCAGGGATTTGGGGTCAGCGATTAGATATTAGGTGCGGTGCGGTGCGGTGCGTTGCGTTTCGTTTCGTTTCGTTTCGTAGGGCGCGGTTAGCCCAGCCTGTACAACAGCGGACCGTTAATCGTAGGGCGCGGTTAGCCCAGCCTGTACAACAGCGGACCGTTAATCGTAGGGCGCGGTTAGCCCAGCCTGTACAACAGCGGACCGTTAATCGTAGGGCGCCGTTAGCCCAGCCTGTACAACAGCGGACCGTTAATCGCAGGGCGCGGTTAGTCCAGCCTGTACAACAGTGGACCGTTAATCGTAGGGCGCGGTTAGCCCAGCCTGTACAACAGCGGACCGTTAATCGTAGGGAGCGGTTAGCCCAGCCTGTACAACAGTGGACCGTTAATCGTAGGGCGCGGTTAGCCCAGCCCGTACAACAGTGGACCGTTAATCGTATGGCGCGGTTAGCCCAGCCTGTACAACAGCGGACCGTTAATCGTAGGGCGCGGTTAGCCCAGCCTGTACAACAGTGGACCGTTAATCGTAGGGCGCGGTTAGCCCAGCCCGTACAACAGTGGACCGTTAATCGTAGGGCGCGGTTAGCCCAGCCTGTACAACAGTGGACCGTTAATCGTAGGGCGCGGTTAGCCCAGCCCGTACAACAGTGGACCGTTAATCGTAGGGCGCCGTTAGCCCAGCCTGTACAACAGCGGACCGTTAATCGTAGGGCGCGGTTAGCCCAGTCTGTACAACAGTGGACCGTTAATCGTAGGGCGCGGTTAGCCCAGCCTGTACAACAGCGGACCGTTAATCGTATGGCGCGGTTAGCCCAGCCTGTACAACAGTGGACCGTTAATCGTAGGGCGCGGTTAGCCCAGCCTGTACAACAGCGGACCGTTAATCGTAGGGCGCGGTTAGCCCAGCCTGTACAACAGTGGACCGTTAATCGTAGGGCGCGGTTAGCCCAGCCTGTACAACAGCGGACCGTTAATCGTATGGCGCGGTTAGCCCAGCCTGTACAACAGTGGACCGTTAATCGTATGGCGCGGTTAGCCCAGCCTGTACAACAGTGGACCGTTAATCGTAGGGCGCGGTTAGCCCAGCCTGTACAACAATGGACCGTTAATCGTAGGGCGCGGTTAGCCCAGCCTGTACAACAGCGGACCGTTAATCGTAGGGCGCGGTTAGCCCAGCCTGTACAACAGTGGACCGTTAATCGTAGGGCGCGGTTAGCCCAGCCTGTACAACAGCGGACCGTTAATCGTAGGGCGCGGTTAGCCCAGCCTGTTCAACAGTGGACCGTTAATCGTAGGGCGCGGTTAGCCCAGCCCGTACAACAGTGGACCGTTAATCGTAGGGCGCGGTTAGCCCAGCCTGTACAACAGTGGACCGTTAATCGTAGGGCGCGGTTAGCCCAGCCTGTACAACAGTGGACCGTTAATCGTAGGGCGCGGTTAGCCCAGCCCGTACAACAGTGGACCGTTAATCGTAGGGCGCGGTTAGCCCAGCCTGTACAACAGGGGACCGTTAATCGTAGGGCGCCGTTAGTCCAGCCCGCACAACAGCGGACCGTTAATCGTATGGCGCGGTTAGCCCAGCCTGTACAACCCTGGACCGTTAATCGTAGGGCGCGGTTAGCCCAGCCTGTACAACAGCGGACCGTTAATCGTATGGCGCGGTTAGCCCAGCCTGTACAACAGTGGACCGTTAATCGTAGGGCGCGGTTAGCGCAGCCTGTACAACAGCGGACCGTTAATCGTATGGCGCGGTTAGCCCAGCCTGTACAACAGTGGGCCGTTAATCGTAGGGCGCGGTTAGCCCAGCCTGTACAACAGTGGACCGTTAATCGTAGGGCGCGGTTAGCCCAGCCCGTACAACAGCGGACCGTTAATCGTAGGGCGCGGTTAGCCCAGCCTGTACAACAGCGGACCGTTAATCGTATGGCGCGGTTAGCCCAGCCTGTACAACAGTGGACCGTTAATCGTATGGCGCGGTTAGCCCAGCCTGTACAACAGTGGACCGTTAATCGTAGGGCGCGGTTAGCCCAGCCTGTACAACAGCGGACCGTTAATCGTATGGCGCGGTTAGCCCAGCCTGTACAACAGTGGACCGTTAATCGTAGGGCGCGGTTAGCCCAGCCCGTACAACAGTGGACCGATCGTAGGGTTGTGCGTTCATTCCAGGAGCGATACTTCGCAATGCGGATGACAACTTATTTTCTCTGAAATACTAATCCTTCCCACGAAAGCTCCTCGATCCTAACTTGTGATTATAAGAGTAACCGTAAAATTGGTTCATGCGGCCCGCGGTATAGTAATTTTATGAATTACTATTAAAAAATGATTTTATAATCAATACCGGTGTTGCATCTAGAAATATTTCAAAGCGGGAAAATTGTCCAGGCTACTCGAGTCAAAATTGTTTGATACCCTCGCCATTAAACTACGCCAAAGGACTTCACTCCCTCATATCAAATATGGCATAATCTTTTTGGTAGTGCCTTCTACTACACTTTGCGCAGTTACCCCATACTGTTGCTCAGTGATATGAACTTCTAAAAGAAAGAGGAGTCCCCCTATCAGGATCATGTTCCGACGTTTTATAGGGAAGTCATTCTGTCGTCTAATAGGGCAAAGAATGATACCAAGCCAACTAATATGGAAATGTTCAGAAATAAGGTTTCTGTGGGGAAACCGGTTTTAACATATAATGATACTGGGAAACTTAATCGCAAGAGGAAGCGCTGTTTATTTAGCAAACGATGGCTATCACCATGTATCATCTTTGTTAAGGTTGTTATTTCGCGGGATGGGTGTTTAAGCAACAGGGAATTTTTAGGGGGTAAATCTGATCACTATATAGTCGAAGCGCGACTAAAGAAAGCACTCAAGCCATATATGAAAGCATTAAATATCGTTTAATCTCTAACCCAGTACTTGCAGTCGCAACCGATATTTAGTTATACAAAAACTAGGATATTCTATCGTTAATATATCGATCAGAAATTTATTAATCTAGTTGCTGAACAAAGATTGCGGGATGACCTGCAGATACCTGACCATGACTGTTCTAGCTTCTACAGGAATCGCATCTCAGGTGTTAGTGACCTTTTACCGCAGAGTTTAATTTTAAGTGTTTCAACCGCCATGTGGCTCTAACCTGTTCAAATGGGACAAACGGGAGCATAATATGTGTACTATGGGCAAAGTGACTCTTTGAATGCAACCAGACAAAGGAAGTGTGGACTACATTGGGTGAGGTGTTAAATATGGAAAACACGTAAATCAAAATTTATGTTTGTGTTCGCTCAGAATAAGTCCGTCGATCACCTTCCGCAGTTGTTTCTTCCGCTCCTTGCCCGCCACGGGCGGATGTGCCCGGCCAAATACGGCGGAGTCGGCTATCTCTACCTTACATAATACCTGATACCAGCTAGGATGTTTGTGCTGGAATGTGCGTCAGTACAATGTTAACTTGTGGGTGGCCCGTTAGACTGCTAATTTTGCGCCACAGCCTTCTAAAACGCGGGAATCCCGCAATCCCGCGCCTCAGACACTGGCAACATGACTCGAGGTTGAGACGAGCGACTTCGTGGTTGGTTGGTTGTATATTCAGGGCGCTTTAACCACTTTTGGTCATAGCGTGTCAATGGGAGAAGAAAGGAAGAGCGGAACCATGTCCCCGGGGGTAACACCCTACTCTTTGCGAAGAAGGACATGGTATCTTTATCTGGCGACCACACAGACATGGTCACAGCGGGGCGTGAGCCACCAATCCGCGTGCCGTTAGGCTCTCAGGTGGCGAGAGCACTCAAGACGAGCGCTCTAACCCACTGAGCTATCGGGGCGGCCGCGAGCGACTTCGTGGAGCAGGCTCTGTACGTAGGTAGAGGACCTGGTGCACCGTTACTCACTTGAATGGCTCTTTCAGCTCTTCTGTCACGAAGTTCAGGTAACTCCTGCAAATAGCGATAGGCCATCACACATTTAACTATACCCACCTGTCGCCATAATATGAACCGAACATTAAAGCGAGTGTCCAACCTAATTTGATCGCGATCTGGACCAAAAGTTTACATTTTAAACTTAAATTGGCGAGTGTTAACGCTTCCTTTCGGCAGACTGGTAAAGAGAAAAAAATTAAGGCAACCCGCCCCCAGCAATGTCGAGCAGAGCGCCATTTTGCCGGGAGCAGTGACGCGTATTGTGACTATTCATATGGCACCGCCTTACGTTACCACTCGCGGAGAGAGAGATCAGGGCCGCGATTTACAGATGAACAGCGGCAGTTCCAAGCCGCGCAGTAGACCATGATGTTAGCGTTTCATGGAAAAGTACCATCCAAACAAATTTATATACGCCTTGCGACGATTGACTCCGCAAAACTGCCATAATTGGAGTTAGGATCGCAGCTCTTTATATTAGTGATGATCACGCGCTCTGAGTTTGCTCACACAATAGGCGCAATGTCCGGTTTGAATAATTAAAGTATCGCCTCCTGATTGGTCAATCGCGGACACACCTCCAAACAGGGCTGCCGCCTGGGTAGGCGGCGAAATCGTGCCCGGCCGTCACTTCTAAATTTTATTGTGAGCTATAGATCGGACGAAAAATTCTGGAATTCTGGAATGTTATTACTGCCAGTGTCGGCGGTCCATGAGAGGAGAGGCGGGCCTCGGTGTAACAACCGCTCATGTCGCCTTCACATGGTGGATCAAAGGCTCAGCGTGGGGGTGAGCCGTCAAGGGACGCATCACAACCACTGGCCGCAAAGGTCACTGCGCGTAAGGCGTCGTGGTACGCAAAGGTCGTGGCACGCAAAGGTCGTGGTACGCGAAGGTCGTAGTCCGTCATAAAGGTCGTGGTACGCGAAGGTCGTAGTCCGTCATAAAGGTAGTGAATAGCAAGGTCAAAATGTTGAAAAGCTTGTGTTTTACGCCACTTTTGTTTACACAAAAGCAAAACTAATAGATCGTGACCCGTAATAAAGGTCGTGACCCGCAATACGTCGTGACCCGTAATAAAGGTCGTGACCCGCAATAAGTCGTGACCCATAATAAAGGTCGTGACCCGCAATAAAGGTCGTGACCCGCATTAAGTCGTGATCCATAATAAAGATCGTGACCTTTAATAAGGGTCGTGACCCGTGATAAAGGTCGTGACCGGTAACAAAGGTCGTAGCCAGTAGTACCTGTCGTTGTTGGTGTGGGAGGTTACGGTCCGCCAAGTCGAGGCATTTACACGAACAATAACACACATTGTTAGCAGTGTGAAAGCATCGGATGTTACATGTATACCGTTTGGGCCTACTGACCATTCAAGCGTATACATTCTATTCTTTTACATTCAATATACTCGAAGAGAATAATTAATTAGAACAAACAGCGGGACTCGCTTTGTTGCAGTTCTTCCACTTTGTGAAGCATAGCTAATTGGTAACGCTTAAAGAGTTGATGAAATGGTTGTGAGATTTCCATTATCATATGTGTATGTACCTCAAATGCTCATTTCATTATATCGCTGTCGGGCAATACCTCTTTGCTAATGTTTATTGTAGACATTTATAGGCCTATGTTAGATGAAGATTTATCTGATTTATCTAATCTAATCCCGCCGAAAACCCCACTCGCTGACCGACTAGCGAGAAGACATAGTCAGGCAGACTGCTGCCCCACAGGAATAAAGGGAGATACTTCGGAACACACCTTCGATGTGTTATGGTCCACATTAGACTATCTAGGACAAGTTTAACTATCACACCACTAGTCGATTAAAACGCAACACATATTAACCATGACAACAAGCTTACAAGAAGTATGTTGCGAACAAGAATTTCATCAACAAAATTATGCATAACTATCGGCAGCGATGAAGGTGGGCTAATAACTTCAAAGCTAAATGTTCTTCGACTCACTCCGCTAGGGCTCCATTATATCTTTGCTGTGCTGTGCAAAAGTATAGTACAAATGCGCCGCGCATTTCTACAAATTAGTGACGGGGACCCAACCTAAGTCTAATAACACACGGTATCAGATGAAAAGAATGATATTTTCTTCAAAATGGTACAAGATGTATTTTTCTGTATTAAATACGCAGGGCTCGTTTGTTTTAAGTTTAATTCTTGAAAATTATAATTTTGCACGAAATTACAGGTGATTCGACCGTTTTTCAAGAATCTTGAAATCTGCCACCGGCCGACAGCAGCGGTATGAGCGGAGCTTGCGTAGCGCCACCTACCGAATGGAAGCTTCTGGAAGATTCTTGAAAAATAGTCAAATCCGCTGTAATTTCTTGCAACATTACAATTTTCAAGAATAAAACATAAAAATAACGAACTCGGTGTATTTAATACAGTTATTTGGCTTAGGCTGGTTTTCGGCACTAATTTGTAGAAATGCGCGGCGCATTTGTTATTGTTGTTCCATAGCCAAGCGTTCTGTTGCAATGACGGAACCGGGCAAGAATCACGTGGGAGTACCGGAAGTTGCTGGAGCGCATGCGCCACGACTTACCTCCGGCGCCAGGGCGATACCACCGGGCTCCCGGGTCGTACCCTCAAAGCCCAGCTCAAGGTTCTCGGTGCGGCCTGCAAGCAAGGCGTCGTACCGTGCCGTTATATACCATCCACAGCGCAATCGCCAAGGCCACCCATGGACGCAATCGCGTCGTCATGGTAACGTTCTGACATCCGGAATTTGGCAACCCGGAAGTTGTCATGGTAACGTTTTGGCGTCCGGATATGTCGTAACCCGGATGTCGTCATGGTAAGGTTTTGGCGTCCGGGGTTTGGTAACCCGGACGACGTCATGGTAAGGTTTTGGCGTCCGGGGTTTGGTAACCCGGACGACGTCATGGTAACGTGCTGGCGTCCGGGGTTCCGTAGCCCGGACGTCGTGGATCCTCGGGAACCTCCCACTTTGTAATGTCGGTATGCGAAGCAGCGTCGAAAAGATTTAGTAAATGTTGGCGTTAATGTATCTTTTAAGAAACTTCGGTACTTTAACGAGGCTAGTGACAGGTAGGTAATTAGTCGCCTTGACTAATCACACTAGAAAACATTTTTCTTTCTCATGAATCCCACGAAACTCAGTTTGCAAAGCGTATCCCATCCATCAACAACGCACTGGGTGTTACTTGTTTCAAACAGCATGGCAACATCGCTACGTGTTATATCCTTTCAGTATCCAATAATTTGAACGATTGTATCATATTCCACATTCAAATGACCATTATCGTCTGTATAATGACACATAATCCATGCAAAGTGGCCTACGCGCCTTGATGCGAAACACGACTTCATTCATGAAATCTGAAGATGAACTAAACTGACTCGTGGCTGCAGGGTCCGACGTTCTTCCATGTTAGGGCGAACCACTGCTTCAGCTTAGCTCACGTATGACTCAAGTTTACCAATACTACAACAAGACAGCCGTAGGCTGAGGTACTGACAGAAGTGACGTCATCTTTGACACACACGTCAGTGGCGTCATTTATGCGACGAAACTATGGTACAGACGATGAAATGCAGAAACACATATACTATAATCTTCCCTTGCCTCATGCTGGCCACACGAGGCCTTCATTTATCAGATGAGGTTTAAGCAGTTCCTTCAACGAACAATTTAGGCTCAAACCGCAATTTAGCCCAAATTGGACGGATAGGATCCGGATGCTGGATGAGCACAATCTAACGGCTGCTGTTCAATGCGAGCAATTCTATCGCGATTTTCGCTGGTCAACCTTACATTTGCCTCTCGCTTCATGCCAAATCTGGGCTCCCTAGATCAAATATTAACCGAGTTATGGCCCTGCGAAGTTCAATACGCCGTTTAACGCGATGTGGACGTCAGTTTTGACGCACACATTTCGGTACCGCAAAAAAAGTTTCGCATCGCAGCAGTTGTTCCTTGATATAAGGTATAGCTTCAAATCAACCGGTAGTCGCTATGAAATATAATAGTCGAGTAATAGAGGTTATAAAATTATGACGTCATCACGTCATGGTGACGTCATGGCGTAACGCACGGAAATGTTCAAATATCTAAACACAAACATTGGTGCCCTCAATCCAAAACGTTGATTAGAACGGCGGTAGGACTCTCAGTTCTTCAGATATAGCTTCACCTAAGTACCGAAAATTGCTATTGTTCACCATTGCGGATAAATGAAAAACGAGCAGACGAACAAAGGACTCTGCAGCCAAGATAAGAAGGATAATAATGCTTTACTGCCAATAGTAATCTGGAGACAAGTTAGAGGGAATGTGTATACTTTATCATTGGGCAAATCTTCGGTTGCCATGGAAACGAAACTGAGCCACGCGTTTGCCGTCAGCCTACCCTGAGTCTCTTGTACTCGTCCACATCTCGCACAGTGGTAAAGCAAAGTGAGATCGCTCGAACGAAAGTAGGTCACATTGAAGGAAGTTTGATTATCTCCATAGGGTCCTATGTTAAACGCGTTCCACTATATACCGAAAAAGTTACCGGGCTATGTCGCCGTTTTATACTTATTGGCTCATCCTACTAGTATCCACCTACAAATAGAGCGATGGCTTCAATAGGACGCCCGTGGGAGCCCCTGCAAGCACCAAAAATCCCCATCTTTCACAATGGAGCAAATTTCAAACAAATCCTGTGACGTCATTTCTTATCCGAATTTCATCTAGTTAGGACCATGGTTACCGGGTACCATGTTTATCTAAGGAAAAAATCCCGAAACTGTTTAATCTAGGCACCTATGAAATACGGGGCAAACAAATTTCCCCAGCCTGAGAGATTGAGGGCTTTAACATTGGAGGTCCCATAGGGAATTGCCGTCACCCCTGGAACCGGAAGTAAGATAGGAACATACTATTTTTATGATGCGGGCAGGCATCGGACCCCATTTCCTACAAAATGACGCCACTCTCGTCAACGCCGATTTTTGACGATTTTTTCAATGTACCGAAAGTGACGTCATCGTGACGTCAGATGACGCATCCGAAAAATCTCAGATTTCACAAAGCCTATTGCCATTCATATTTCTATGAGAGCCCGGAACACCAAAGCGATACCTTCGACCTAAATAGGTCAAACCGAAGAAAAATGGTTCAAGGTCACCTTTTGCGTTTTTCTGAAAACATAAAACGTCATGTAGCTCGAAAATGAGTATGACGCATCAAAAAGTGAACAATACCTGAAAGATGCGCCATAAAGGGTAGCATATTTTGAAACTTGTCCGAGATCTCTAGCTTTAATATTAACGGAGATAGGCGCGTTCTACGATTTTTCTTCAAAAAATCACTGTGACCTTGACCTTTGACCTATATATGCCAATAACGAACTTAGCCGAGCTATTCCATATATCTATCGCTAGGTTAAGTCTGACAACCGTAACTGTTACCATGCGCCCTCTATCCATCTGACAAACATACAAAAAAACAAATTTACAAACCGAACATAGCACTATATACTGACAGAAGTCTTTAGACTTCTGTCACTATACTGACAGAAGTGTTTAGACTGCTGTCAGTAACAATACATTTCGTGGGTTCTCAGATAGAATGTGAACCGAGTTCAGTCAGCTATTTTATTGGTTTCGATTGGTTTTCATTGGAAGCGAGGGAGAGAGAGCGGTGAGGCTCCCCGACCGTACTTTAAATCAGAGAATACCTTCAGTCTTAGTGCTGACACCCACTGGACGTTCGCGGCGCGGTGACGGAACTGACGCGGCGACGGAACCGAGGCGGCGCGGTTCGGTCGCGGTGGCTATAGCCCACTGCACGCGGTGATCGCGCGGTAGGGGTATATCATCTCGGATCACAAAAATAAAATTCCTAAATCCCGCAAAAGAATGTGTACGCCATAATGTGACAGATTATGACATTGGCAGTATGACAGTTGCCACATGAATTTTCATTTATTACGAAATGGCTTAATGACAAGATACAATAAATCTCGTTTCGCACGTGACGATGTGAATGCTTTGTTTGTCGTGAGCATGAGAGGGAATGGCAGAAGAATTAAGAATGACCGTTAGATGGCTTTGCAAACGATATGAAGGCCTTGTTTGTCGTGAGCGTGAGAGGGTTTTGGCAGACGATGTGAATTCTTAGTTTGTCATGAGCGCAAGATGGCTTGGCAGACGATGTGAAATCCTCGGGGGGGGGGGGCACTATTATACAAATCTGGTGGGGGGGGGGGGGGTCCGCGGGTGTCTTGATGCCTGTCAGAGCGGATAGTTGTGATAGGCAGATGCTTGGCAGATGGTGTGAATGCTTGGTTTATCATGACCAAGAGAGGCCTTGAAATACCATGTGAATGTTTGATTTGTCATGACCACCAGAAGGCATGGCATACGGTGTGCAAATGCATGTTTTGTCGATGTGAAGGTGTGGTTTGAAAACCAAAACACTTCGTGAGCACTTCGTATGTCATCAGCGTGAAGGGAATGGGAGACTGCGGACAGGGGGTGGGGTCGAGTTAATAGAAATTTATTATCCCTTCATCTCACATTCGGGTAATACTTACACATACACAATCGTAAATAAATGAAAGGTTTGGTCTATCCCCTTTTGATTGTCCCAGGAGTTTCTTGGTCTAATTTAACTTCAATGTGCGCGCAGGATGCCTAAGGCACCACCATTTCTCTTCATGCGCCGCTGTCCTAGTTTCGAGTAGGTGGGGTCGATGTATGCTGAGCATCCTTAAAAAGAAAAACACTTGGAGTCTTTATGGGCGTGAGTTTATTGAGCTTCAAGTCCATCACGCCCAAAAGACATATAGACATAACAGTACATATTCATAAAACATGTGCAAGTTATCTTAGATTTACCGATGAGTTACCTTGAAACTATAAAAAGCACGAAGTCCAAGTCATTTAAACTCTAAATGTTCACGTTTCAGGTGGCTATACGTGGGTAGCTTTACCAATGTCTTCTGGGAGTGGCGACTATGCTATGGATCAGTGTAAACTTCGACATAAAATGCAACGTACTTGAGTTGGTTGGCTAGTTTGAAATAGCGAGCTTCAAGTAGGTCAAGTAGCTTTGTCTAGCGGGCCAACATTGGTATACCGTCGGCCCAACAACATGAGGCCGCCAATTGACCGACGCATTGGACCACTGAACATGTTTAAAACAAAATACACCAAATCACTCATTCTTGATGACATTCTTCAGGCTTGGCGCAAGTGTCCCCAGGCAAGCCCGCTTCTCTAGGGGGACAACGGTGTCAATGTTAAAATCCTTAGACGTTGACATTTATTATTAATATGTGGGCACGTACAATCATAGTGTTTATGCATTCTATATACCTTGTTCTATCTTCTGACGTCAAGAAAGTGTGTCAAAATAGCCTAAGTAACAAAGTATTGTACGCGGAGATCAACCGTGATACGGAACTCGGCCCAGGTTAATTTCATAGCAGCAAAGAAGGACCTAAATGCCGAGAATCAGGGCAAAAAAACCCCCAACGAAGTCGCATATCACAATCACGATAATAACTGTAGTGCAAATCACGATCACAAGTGAAACGGAGGTCAGGGATCACGAAAACAATTGTTTCCAATCACACATCACGGATTTGCAGTTTTACCCAAATCACGATCACGAGAATTACTTCGATCTCGAATCACGTAAATAATTCTCCTCAGTTCCCGATCACGATAATAACTGTCTGAATTAACGGCTTAGGCTATTTTTAGATATTGGCGGTATTTTGAAACAAACGAAAGATACATTCTTCTGATGAGGACGCACTCATGCTGTTAGCAACGGGAAGACTTCGCAGAAGGAAGAGGTATCGCACTCTTCAAAGAAGACTGGCACTGGGAGAATACCACAGGCTAATACAGGAGCTAAAAATGCAAACAATGAGAGGTTTCGGACCTAAATTTACTTCAGATTGACGCCAGTGCAGTTGCAGGAGTTGCTGGTTGGGTGAGCCCTGTATCATGTCCCCACCAACTTTCGCGCGTCTTTGTGTCCGGAACAAAGGCTTTTGCCGCCATGTTGGAGAGTGTGCATCGCTTTCATTCTTTTTTCTGATTGGCTGAAATGTCGACGGCGCGCCGACCGACGACCGAAAAATAGAACATGTCCTATCTCTCCGCGGAGCCTCGACGGTACCGCGACGGCACCGCGCCGGCGCCGTCCCGCTGACGCGTGCAGTGGGCGTTAGCCAAGCGCAACTGAACTGTCCTATTTTTCCGCGCCGCGTCAGTTCCGACACATAACACATTTGAAAGGTTATAAGCACGTGAAGTAAAAAATCTGTTACGACCCCGCTCCTCCTTGAATTCTTCAAAATGGCAGTGGTCATGATTGGCGATGGGGGAGCTGGGGGGGGGGGGGGACTTAACACAACGGTGACCTCATACCTACTTTTTGCGCACGCACGCTGATCCAGAAAGTACAGGCAAACAAATGGCTTGAAGCCGAGGTGCGCCTCTACTGCACTGCACCGTCTAAAAATCCGCGACAATCGGCGCACGTACGCCCACCCCTATTATACTGACGAAGTGTCCACTAAGCCTGTGTTAATCGTCTTGCGCATCTGGTTTTAACAGACGCAACCAACAACACACCACTTTTCTGGAAACCGAAAGCTGCATGTTTGGCGCTAATTTTGGCAAAACTTTAGTTCACGCGCGCAGTCGATATCAGCTTACTGCACCATTAACCCGTATAACATGAGGTCCCCCCCCCCCCCCACCGAGATAGGGAATGCCACTAACCAGTTCATGTTGCTGTAGATCGTAGCACCCACGGTCAAATACGATAATTACCGTAGTTGCTCGATTTAGCGCCCCTGTTTGAATAAGCGCCCGTTTGAATAAGCGCCCGGTCAATGAGACACACAAAATAAATAAGCGCCCGGGCTTGAATAAGCGCCCGGGCTTGAATAAGCGCCCGGGCTTGAATAAGCGCCCGGACTTGAATAATGCATTACGTTCTTTGCAATGCGAGGTATTATACAATTACAGCTATAGTATTTGATATAAGATTATATTAAAACTGAGACAGGGCTGATAGCCCCCTTGTGCTGGCTTCCTAACATCGCGGATGAGTTAATATGAAAGAAACTGTTTTCGCTTGCTTGTCTTTGTAATATCCATCTACTGATTTCTATAGGTAGGTAACCAGTCAGAAGAAGGAAAGACAGGTTTGGCCGTTAACGAGTTTATTCAAAACAAACTGTGAAAGGAGGCGGCCAGCACGGCGTACTGGGCGCCGACATAAAACATTCATAAGTAAACGTTAATATAATGACATGCATAGTGGGTATAATATTTCTTTAGGGTGGGTGGGTGTTGGGAGATAAATTACGCTCGGACGGCGAGAACCTGCAAGTGCCAGTTCAAGGGGTGCCGCTGGGGTTATAGCCCGGGCGCTGGTCAGTGACGGGGGGTCCGACCAATGGGGGCGAGACCCAGTGACCGGCCAATGGGAGCGCTGGATCCAGAAGACCCCGCCGGCCGGCCCGGTGTCCAGGGGGGGTTGTAGCCGGGAGAGGAGGAAAAGATGTGACTGGGGCATAATTACCTAGAATTGCTAATAGCAATTCTAGACAATCATGAGCACATTTCCACTAAACGAGTGATGTGCCGCACTGCGCAGTAAGGGATCCCAAGTCACAAAATTAGCATTATCCATATGGGAGAACTGGCAGCACAACAATGAATGCTAATTACTTGATAAAATTCTCAAAATTGCAAGTCGCCTAAAAAAACAAAAACATTAGCTACACGTGTGAAGGAAAAAGAGGGGTCAATATATCGTGTGTAACTAAAGCCTGATCGGTGTAAAGTTAGACAGATACCCACCACGTTATACGGTTATGTACAGCAAGGCAATCGACAGGGAGAGAAAACAAGCAGGACTCACAACAGAACTCAAACCAAAGTAATTAAAAAAATCACTTTATTTTATTTCTCGACATGGAGACAGCTATATCTACAATATAGAATCGGCAGAAAAGGAGAACAGGCACCCTCCCGTGTGACGTCACCGGGCACGTGACGTCGTGCGCACCAAGGAGAATCGCCCACGGGGACAGATGTGCACACACACATCGCACACCACAACCGGTTGGTTATAAGGCGCTCACCGACGCCAGTAAGTACATTTTCCGTTGTTCCCTCATGGCACATTACTCTACTAAGAAACTTTACAAGATTGAAATATATTGTATTCTCTGATCAGTCCTATAGTTTTTCGGTAAAAGACGTGCAAAAGAAACGCAACACACGATCGCTTCCTAGCTACTTATTATTCATAACAACCAAAGGAGGACATCAAACTTCCGACTTCCTGAGCAACTGTACACGTGACGTTTAATGAAGATGACGTCATCATAAGGCGGTCGCGAACCGGCGAGACAGTCTATTGGGCCGTGGAAGCCTCCAATGCGGGTTCATCTTCCAGGTTAGAACCCACGAAATGTATTATTGTAGTAAACGTTAGGCGTGAGTAATACGTGAGCTATGCTGAAACAATGGTTCACCCTTACATGGAAGAACGACCCCAAGGCGGAATTGTCGGCACAGCTTGGCGCTGTCCTGCGTTTGGAAGAATAGAAGGCCCATTCCGAAATCGAGACTTGCATGTAATAAACGCCCCCAGAAAGAGAAACCTACATTTAATGTCATGGCTTGAGATTGATACATTGGTAACAATTTAATATTTGGTACATTTTTCTCAGGATAAAGTGTATAATATTATTGTAAAGTAATGGGTAACACCCTATAAATAACACAAACCATCGCTGACATGCGAAATTAATGCTGGCTTAATTATCAGGCATTGTCTAAGTTTTGCTGCACGACAGATTGCCGACCGCTGGTCGGTGCAGTTCAGTTATAACACTCCCCCCCCCCCCCTCCTAGACAGGCGATGACCCACGTAAGTCGGGACTACCCATTCACCCATTTTTAATTTCGAGGAAAAATTCATTAAATTCATAAAAACACTCTATAGAAAACCGTATGCATGTATTAAAAACAACTGTTTTTTATCAGTTCTCTCTAGGTCGAGGTGTCACAAGAGTGCCTGTTATCGGCGCCCTCTTCATTTTAGTGGCTGAGATAATGGCTGATCAAATAAGGCAAAATGTTAACAGAACACGTTACACAATTAAGACAAATGGGAGTATCAGAGTAATTAAGATCTCACAATATTATGCAGATGATACAACGCTGTTTCTTAAAGATAAGGTTCGCAGGACCCGTGCTAAACATTGATAAGACTTTGGCAGCAGGGAGCCTTCGGGGATTGTCTGGAAACATACATGAAATGCTTCACAAACGAGCCTATACGAGCCGTTGGTGCATATATCGGACACAACAAGGACGAATGTTACCGCCTAGATAGGAAACAAAATGTTAAATCCATCGAAAACATGCTGGTTAGTTGAAAAAAAACTACTTTTTAAACATGTTGTAGGTACCCCACTGAAATAAGAAATATATGCACAATACAATTTCCTTAATGAATAAATGTTGTTACGTGTTTCGTAAGTTTTCAAGCCCTGTTTAAACTGTCTTAAGGTATCAAGCGAACGAAGGTCGCTTGGTAGGGCGTTCCACAACATTGGAGCATTGACAGCAAAGGGACGTCTGCCAAGTGTCTTACAATTGGCCTTGGGAGCCTTCAATTTAATGTTTTAGTTGCACCTCAAGTTATAGCGGGCACACTTCATTCTACTTATTATTTCACTCATGTATTCAGGTGCCATATCATGTAATGCCTTGAAAACTATCAATAACACTTTAAATCAATTCAAAACCGCATTGGCAGCCATAATTAACACATGATTACTTCGATATATGGAAATATATCCGTAATTACATAATGCACACATGATTACATCGATATATATCCGTAATTACATAATGCACACATGATTACATCGATATATATCCGTAATTACATAATGCACACATGATTACATTGATATATGAAAATATATCCGTCAGCCTCACGAAGTAGGCAGGCATAATAGACTTGGCCATAGTAGGCAGGAGTATCAAATGCACTTTAAAAGTGTCACACAAACCAAAAAATATGAAATATAGATTGCAGATGAGCAGCGTTAAAGCAAGCATTCACGCATGTTACAAGACTTATATATCCGTCATCAGATACATTAAGCCAGTAGCACACAAGATACATCTTCTTGCAGATTTGAGAGATTCAGGGGTTACAGATTCAAAACAAGATCAAAGAACGGCAAGTAAAATATATCAAAGACAAAATAAGATGGAATAGTATGAAACTGATAAAATTCCTATGAAATGAGATGTCAGTCCCAATTAAAACTATATGTCATTACACCTATGACATGGTATTCTGTAAGGTTTGTCTACATGGGATCAGACGGCCAGATCAGTTTGCCTCAAAGCCCCTTGCGAAATTTGTGTTCACCAGCTCAGAACCCCCCCCCAAAAAAAAGACAGAATGGGAAAACTAATGGGTGAAATCAATCACCTAGACCGCGGTATTCCATGGTGTGCAGGGGCTACATAGCCCGGGGGTGGAGGTGGACACGGCGAGGTACCCCCTGTGGTGAGGGCCCAGCGCACAGCTTCATTGTGGGACGTTCGCACCCCTGGTGCACCTCCTCACCTTGCCACGTCACCTCCGCCACAGATCAACAGGACCTCAACACACCACATCATAACATTTGAAGGCCGAGGGGGAGTGCCAAAGGGTCGTCACAGAAGACTGAACAAACTTCTCCAACAAAACAAGGAACGTGTTAATATTAAAAGGACAAACTTCTCCAACAAAACAAGGAACTTGTTAATATTATAAGGACGTCACGCGCCCTGCCCTCCAGTGTGTGCCACGATACCCTTGTGCATCTGCCCCCCCCCCCCACCTTCCCCCTCTTGCCTTCCACATTGTGCCGCATATATAGTATACCGTAGCTGCATATTCTAACGATAATACGTACTGCTGGGATCCACACCCGAAGCTGCCCGACGAAATATACAAAATTACAAGTATCAGAGAAAGCGCGCCGAAAAAAATATACTTCAGATAAAACAACATCCGACAGACATATACACAGATAGCGTAACCCAAGGTCGACGTGAAGGTCACACCCACTGTCAAATCGACACCAAAATGGTCCTGGGTTTAGAATTTCAAAAACAAATATATACCAAAAATTTACATCAATGTATAGAGATATATATCCGTCAGCCTCACGAAGTATGCAGGCATATAGACAGTCACGGGTTTTACTTAGAATATCAAATGCAACAGGCACTTTAAAAGTGTCACACAAACCAAAAAATTATGAAAGATATCTCTAAAACAAGCAGTTTCAAGTACGCGTTGCATTCAGAGTGACATGCGACAACAGATTGCAGGTGAGCAGCGCTAAAGAAAGCATTCACGCATGTTACAAGACTTATATATCCGTTGTTAGATCTCTTCAGTCAGTAACACACAAGATCCCTCTTCTTGCAGCTTAGAGAGATTCAGAGGTTACAGATTCAAAACATCATAACAAGTAACTTATATCAAAGACAAATCTTCAGAAGCAAAGTACAAGACATCAACCAGATGAACAAGCTCATGCGATCCAACGTCCTTCATCGCTTTCCCTTAAGGAGATCCACACACCAACACAGCAGCAAACTGCCGCCATACATCCACCAAGAACAGTCGACAGTTCTTGGTGGATGTTTGGATGGCCATCTTATCCATACCCGACCTCACCACACACTTTTTTTTACATTTTTCCTTTAACTGATATAGATCTGAATCCATCACCGGAGAAAGATATTGACATTGAGGAACACATTGTAGATATTGATATTCGCTAAGGTGTCGACAGAAAGTAACTGGCGGTGATGTGTACAGGGCATGTGTCGGACTCAGCGCAGGGATTAGCATACGGGCGTCCACCACACACACAGGACACACGAGTTACACGGGGCACGAGTGTTCCCCACAGCCCACCCTCCCCACATCGCCCGCACCACATGAACACCACACATAAATGCGCTCAGTTTCACGAGTATCGTCATATGTACAACTTCACGACAGCGATAATGTGTTGGAGTTGCCCCACAATGCCAAGCCAGACGATAATCCTTCAGTTTTCCGTCGACGAGGGAATATATTTGCAATATTACAGCCCTCGAACAGGATTAAGTCTGTCCGCCAACACACCAAGGAGTCTCGAGAACATAATATGGTTTACCGAGGCACCCCCACCCAGCCCACCCCCCCATCCCGGAGAGCGTCTGAACCTGCGCGCAGACACGAGCTCATGGCCCCTGCATAACGTAGGCGTGACGTAGACATGACGTAGACGTGACGTAGGCGTGACGTAGACGTGACGTAGGCGTGACGTAGGCGTGACGCAGGCGTGACGTAGGCGTGACGTAGGCGTGACTTAGGCATTAAATCATACCCCAAGATCAGGTATCGTGGCATTTAACTAAAGTCAGTCGTCTCCGGAATTAAGCGAACATACCCTGGGCCCGTTGAAATGGTCAAACAAATGGCCAATGGCACAAAATAGCAATAGGCGAATATAGCCTCTAGCGGGCTGACATTGGGAACCAGCCTGGCGCAGAGAACACGGCAGGGCGAGCCACAGAGCGAGATGGACAGTAAAGCTCGCCTCGACAGTGATTCGACTCCCGGCTTAGCTATCTGAACTCCGCAGAGCCATCAATGGCAGCATAACCATCACTGACAGCATAGCGACACTAGAAGCATAGCCGTTACTGACAGCATAGCGACACTAGTGGCATAGCCGTCACTGGCAGCATAGCCGTCACTGACAGCCTAGCGACACTAGTGGCATAGCCGTCACTGGCAGCATAGCCGTCACTGACAGCATAGCGACACTAGTAGCATTGCCGTCACTGGCAGCATAGCCGTCACTGGCAGCATAGCGACACTAGTGGCATAGCCGTCACTGACAGCATAGCCTTCACTGTCAGCATTGCCGTCACTGGCAGCATAGCCGTCACTGGCAGCATAGCCGTCACTGGCAGCATAGCAGGCTGTTTCTAATGATTACCCTTTTCACTTAATTACAAGAACAAATAAATTCAAGAGGACTGGCCAGAAATTCCGCTTTTACCATCAACACTTAATATTGAAATAAATATCTCTGTGGGTAATAGTCACCGATATCCAATTAGTAACCAGTCATTCAGAGAAACCCTGGCAAGATCAATGTGTTCCAAGCCCTTTCTTGAGGAATAAATAGTTAACGATTTTTCCGGCTCCAGGTACTCCAGGCGGTCGGGGTGGGGGTGGGGGGAGGGGGAGGGGAGGGGTCACTCAATAAACGGATGCAGCGAACTTAAATCTACTTTACGGAACAATACAAAACGAAGACACTTTGGTCACAATGTACAGTAGTCCTAAGAAAGAGAGAAAAAAACGACCAGCAACCCTTGCGCGGCGCATGCGCAGTGCAGCCGCGACAAGCGCCGAGTAAGGTAAGACATAGTTGACACTCCCCGACTCACGCTAATGGCATGGTCCCACCCGGAGTCGGCACGCTCGTCCTGTACACGACCATTTACACTTACAATATATTCAAGATAAATTCAGTAATTTCTCTCCGCTTTAGCCCGGTAATACAAGACGACGTGCGCCATCACAGTGAATGACCCCTAAACTGACACACACCATATATATAGCACTGTTGTCTCGTGTCTGGCTCTCGGCTGACTAAGCCGCCAGGGGATCGGAATCACTCTTCATCTGGTTCTCGGGCGCCAAGTCACGTGGTTCCCGCATCAGTCCAGCTTTGGTTCCTCGGCAATGCAGAGGAACAGCTTCTGAGTTCCGATGGTCACCCGTTCTGTGGCGGGGGAGAGAGAGAGATCAGAGGGTTGGGGGCAATAGCCACCACACATGGCTCCACAGGGGCCAGCAAAATATCAATATATCTATCGGATCATACATCAATATAAACGCGACATCCCGCAATCACGGTTAGTTAGGTCTGAAGACAACCCACAGAGACAGCTTAAATCAGAAATGCTTAATCTGGATGATAAACCAAAGAGGTCTCTCCAATGAGTAGTGGTATTAGTGGTACCAGTGGTATTAGCCAGAATAGATCCCTTCGCACCTTCCCATCGAGGGCGGTGGGGGGGATTGTTTGCTAGATAAATTGGTTGAACACCCATATCGACCATTTAGATAACACTATCCATTAGCTTAAACTGTCTGACAGACAAGTGCGAGAAACCAACTTGTACCCATCCCTACCCCCCAGGCCTCGGGGAGCGAGAAACCAGCTCGTACCCCTCCCTACTCCCCAGGCCCCGGGGAGCGAGAAACCAGCTCGTACCCCTCCCTACCCCCCAGGCCTCGGGCAGTGACCAACCAACTCGTACCCCTCCCTACCCCCCAGGCCCCGGGGAGAGACAAACCAGCTCGTACCCCTCCCTACCCCCCAGGCCTCGGGCAGTGACCAACCAACTCGTACCCCTCCCTACCCCCCAGGCCTCGGGGAGCGACAAACCAGCTCGTACACCTCCCTAACCCCCAGGCCTCGGGGAGCGAGAAACCAGCTCGTACTCCTCCCTACCCCCAGGCCCCGGGGAGCGAGAAACCAACTCGTACCCCTCCCTACCCCCCAGGCCCCGGGAAGCGAGAAACCAACTCGTACCCCTCTCTTTTACCCTTTAACTTAACATTTTAACGCGAATAACGTAACCAACGACATAACCAAAGAAACCTGGAGCCTGGAGCCTGGAGCCTGGAGCCTGGAGCCTGGAGCCGCCGGACAGGCGAGCGGCGTCTGGAATGGAACCCACGACTCCGGCCTCCCGGTGAGTCGAGCCTGGCACGCCACGAATCGAGCATCAAATAGGCTCTGGCTGCCGCGTTACTAAAATACGGACGGCGGATACATACCGATCCAGCGACGGATAGCCCTGGGCTTGCGGCTCCAGACGACGCCGATCCAGTAGACGGGGATGCCAGTGGCGATCATGGCCAGGCCGACCAGACACTCCGTGGCGTTGTAGAACAGCGGGAAAATGACCAGGAACCCGACGACACACAGGAAGAAGATTGGGAAGAACAGGTTGACCTGTCAAACGACAAACACGGCCCGTCGTTAGTCGTGGTGGCATTAAGTAGCTCAATAAGAGAAAAGGTTATGCATAACAAAAGCCTAGTCATACTTGTTATTGTCGATTAATTACTTTCCATAACCTTTCAGAAGATATCTCTGTGGACATGATGCAGGATTGGTCGGTCCACATTGTAAGACTTACACTGACTGGTCGGCCCACATTGTAAGACTTACACTGATTGGTTGGTCTACTTAGCAAGGGTCACACTTGATTGGTCGGCCCACATTGTAAGACACTGATTGGTCGGCCCACATTGTCAGACTTTCACTGATTGGTCGGTCTACTTAGCAAGGGTCACACTTGATTGGTCGGTCTACTTAGCAAGGGTCACACTTGATTGGTCGGCCCACATTGTAAGACTTACACTGATTGGTCGGCCTGCATTGTAACATTTACACTGATTGGTCAGTCATCTTAGCAAGGCTCACACTTGATTGGTCGGCCCACATTGCAAGACACACTGATTGGTCGGCCCACATTGTAAGACTTACACTGATTGGTCGGCCCACATTGTAAGACTTACACTGATTGGTCGGTCCACATTGTCAGACTTCCACTGATTGGCTGGCCCACATTGTAACACTTACACTGATTGGTCAGTCATCTTAGCAAGGCTCACACTTGGTTGTTCGGCCCACATTGTAAGACCCACTCTGATTGGTCGGCCCACATTGTAAGACTTACACTGATTGGTCGGCCCACATTGTAAGACTTACACTGATTGGTCGGTCCACATTGTCAGACTTCCTCTGATTGGCTGGCCCACATAGTAACACTTACACTGATTTGTCGGTCTACTCAGCAAGGGTCACACTTCGTTGGTCGGCCCACATTGTAAGACCCACTCTGATTGGTCGGCCCACATTGTAAGACTTACACTGATTGGTCGGCCCACATTGTAAGACTTACACTGACATTGTCAGACTTCCACTGATTGGTCGGCCCACATTGTAACACTTACACTGATTGGTCAGTCATCTTAGCAAGGCTCACACTTGGTTGTTCGGCCCACATTGTAAGACCCACTCTGATTGGTCGGCCCACATTGTAAGACACACCTTGATTGGTCGGCCCACATTGTAAGACGCACCTTGATTGGTCGGCCCACATTGTAAGACGCACTTTGATTCGTCGGCCCACATTGTAAGACGCACCTTGATTGGTCGTTCCATGTCCGGCCGCTTCCAGCGCAGGTAGAGGAGGCCGGCGATGGAGGTGCCTAGGAACAGCGACTCCACGAAAGACGAGTAGTTGATGAGGATGTAGACATCACTGGAGCACAGCATGATGAGGGAGAGCACGCACTGCAAGAGACAGCAGACTGCAATACACGAGCCACACTAGTACAGCAGGGAGTGGTGATAATGGCGCAAACCAGGCTTGTCTACAGGGACTGCAGTAAGAAGACAGGCCTTCACTCAGTAAATAGCGGAGGAAACCAGGCCTGTCTTCGAGGACTGCAGTAAAAAGACAGGCCTTCACTCAGTAAATAGCGGAGGAAACCAGGCTTGTCTACAGGGACTGCAGTAAGAAGACAGGCCTTCACTCAGTAAATAGCGGAGGAAACCAGGCCTGTCTTCGATGAATGCAGTAAGAAGACAGGCCTTCACTCAGTAAATAGCGGAGGAAACCAGGCCTGTCTTGGAGGACTGCAGTAAGAAGAAAGACCTTCACTCAGTAAATAGCAGAGGAAACCAGGCCTGTATTCGAGGACTGCAGTAAGAAGACAGACCTTCCCTCTTTAAATACAGTATACAGCATCAGCGGTACGGGTCATGCGTCATTTGTTGCAATTTTTTTTTCAAATGACGCTTTTTTTTTTAGCTGTGAGGGGACATGGTGACGCATTGTAAATATATAGTGAGCACGCTATGCAATATTTCATTTAAATTAATGTCCCATTATTTTTCAGATGTCCCAAAATGTTAAGGAGCTCTGGGACACTGGGACCCACCCACTGGCCTACCTATCAGAATCACTGCAGTATATACTCAGTATACCCCTAGTCTGGCTGGTTACTCACCCCGAACATCAAGGCCGGCAAGGGGGTGAAGAACTTGGTGTTGATGAGGGCCAGGCAGTCTGGGAGGTGACCTTGGCGAGCGCCCACGAAGAACAGCCTGTAGAGGAGAGATACAGACCGAATAACCTACACAGCTCGCTCCTACTCCAATAATGTTGTCCTTAGTTCTTCACTTGTACCGCCTAACAATACCGCAACGTTTAAAATATACGTTTAGGGCGGAGCTTACCGGGCAGAGAGGTAAGTAGGACGGAGCTTACCTGGCAGAGAGGTAAGTAGGGCGGAGCTTACCTGGCCGAGAGGTAAGTAGGGCGGAGCTTACCTGGCCGCGAGGTAAGTAGGGCGGAGCTTACCTGGCAGAGAGGTAAGTAGGGCGAAGCAAACCTGGCCGAGAGGTAAGTAGGGCGGATCTAACTTGACAGGGCAGTAGGGCGGAGCTTGACAGGGCAATAGGGCGGAGCTTACTTGACACGGCAGTAGGGCGGAGCTTGACAGGGCAGTAGGGCGGAGCTCACTTGACAGGGCAGTAGGGCGGAGCTCACTTGACAGGGCAGTAGGGCGGCGCTTACTTGACAGGGCAGTAGGGCGGAGCTCACTTGACAGGGCAGTAGGGCGGAGCCTGACAGGGCAGTAGGGCGGAGCTCACTTGACAGGGCAGTAGGGCGGAGCTCACCTGACAGGGCAGTAGGGCGGAGCTTACTTGACAGGGCAGTAGGGCGGAGTTTACTTGACAGGGCAGTAGGGCGGAGTTTACTTGACAGGGCAGTAGGGCGGAGCTTGACAGGGCAGTAGGGCGGAGCTCACCTGACAGGGCAGTAGGGCGGAGCTTACTTGACAGGGCAGTAGGGCGGCGCTTACTTGACAGGGCAGTAGGGCGGAGTTTACCTGACAGGACAGTAGGGCGAAGTTTGACAGGGCAGTAGGGCGAAGCTTACTTGACAGGGCAGTAGGGCGGAGCTTACTTGACAGGGCAGTAGGGCGACGCTTACTTGACAGGGCAGTAGGGCGGAGCTTACTTGACAGGGCAGTAGGGCGGAGCTTACTTGACAGGGCAGTAGGGCGGCGCTTACTTGACAGGGCAGTAGGGCGGAGTTTACCTGACAGGACAGTAGGGCGAAGTTTGACAGGGCAGTAGGGCGGAGCTTACTTGACAGGGCAGTAGGGCGAAGCTTACTTGACAGGGCAGTAGGGCGGAGCTTACTTGACAGGGCAGTAGGGCGACGCTTACTTGACAGGGCAGTAGAGCGGAGCTCACTTGACAGGGCAGTAGGGCGGAGCTTACTTGACAGGGCAGTAGGGCGGAGCTTACTTGACAGGGCAGTAGGGCGGCGCTTACTTGACAGGGCAGTAGGGCGGAGTGTACCTGACAGGACAGTAGGGCGAAGTTTGACAGGGCAGCAGGGCGAAGCTTACCTGACAGGGCAGTAGGGCGGAGCTTACTTGACAGGGCAGTAGGGCGGAGCTTACTTGACAGGGCAGTAGGGCGGCGCTTACTTGACAGGGCAGTAGGGCGGAGTTTACCTGACAGGACAGTAGGGCGAAGTTTGACAGGGCAGTAGGGCGAAGCTCACTTGACAGGGCAGTAGGGGGGAGCTTACTTAACAGCGCAGTAGGGCGGAGTTTACTTGACATGGCAGTAGGACGGAGCTTACTTGACATGGCAGTAGGGCGAAGCTTATTTGACAGGGCAGTAGGGCGGAGCTTACCTGGTCGAGTTGTCAGTAGGGCGGAGCTTACTTAACAGGACAGTAGGGCGGAGCTTACTTGGCAGAGCAGTAAGGCCAAGCTTAACAGGGCAGTAGGGCGGAGCTAACCTTGCAGAGAGGTAAGTAGGGCGGAGCTTACCTGGTCGAGGAGTCAGTAGGGTGGAGCTTACCTGGTCTAGGGGTCAGTAGGGCGGAGCTTACCTGGTCTAGGCGTCAGTAGGGCGGAGCTTACCTGGCAGAGAGGTTAGTAGGGCGGAACTTACCTGGCAGAGAGGTAAGTAGGGCGGAGCTTACCTGGCAGAGAGGTAAGTAGGGCGGAGCTTACCTGGCCGAGTGGTCAGTAGGGCGAAGCTTACCTGGCCGAGGTAAAGATGGCTCCGTTGAGGCCCCCGAAGGTGGAGGCGGCGACGAAGAGCGGCATGATCCAGGCCATCACTCCCAGCGTGCGGTCGGCGTAGGTCTGCGGGCAGCACCGGCAAACACAACAGCAGTGATTACGCCACTGCACACGCACGTGTCTGACGCCAGCCGAAGAAACATCTGGATTACCACCAGCTCAGCGTCTCATATCAATTGTATTAAACATCATATGGTTCATTAGTTTGACGCGATGATTTAAATCGTTAATTAATATTTCACCAGTGAGAAGGACCACAAACCGTACATAACTTTTGCAGGGGCGGATCTAGGAATTTGCCAAGGAGGGGGGGGGGGAGGGGGCAGGTTTCTCTCTGAAAACTTGCGACCGGGGGGGTGGTGCTCGGAGAAGCTGACTTTAACAGTGTATGTACAGGTTCCCAAGGGGGGGGGGGTGCAACCCCCGTAACTGCCTCCCCCCCCACTAGATCCGCCCCTGCTCTGCCAGTTACTTTCGAATTGAGATCACAAAAAATGACTAATTTAACGTTCTAATGTAAGAGAGCAAAAACTAAGAGATATTAAAATTACCAGATGTTGGTTCCATTCGGTATTGATTTGGCACGTTCAGCAAGCATTGAGTAATACAAGTTTTATATTGTCCTATTCTGGCTGAGTAAGCTATGGTGGTTCCGGAACACAGAGCGAGGCGAGGGGACCGGTAGGGGAGGGGGGGGGGGCACTCACCACCGCCACGGCGTTAGAGGCCAGCATCTCCTGGGGAGACAGCACCGTGAAGTAGGCGACGTTGGCGCACACGTAAATGCCCGTCACCAGCGGGATCGAGATCCAGATGGCACGGGGCAGGTTTCTGGAACAAACCCAGTTTCCTCTTATTGACCGCTCTCTTAAGCTTTTTCCTTCTTTCCGAAAAGGGCGACAAACAGCACGCGTCGACCCAAATTCCAGAAAATCAAAAAGAAAAGGACTGTAAGATAAGACCAGGTCCTGTTGCTTGACTGGCCGGTCTACGATGGCCCACATGCAAAACACAAGTATGCAACAAAACACTGTTCGGGCCGATGTTTTCATTTGCAGCGCGGCTAGCCCAGCCGGTACAACAGTGGACCGTTAATTGTAGGGCGCGGTTAGCCCAGCCTGTACAACAGGGGACCGTTAATCGTAGGGCGCGGCTAGCCCAGCCTGTACAACAGTGGACCGTTAATTGTAGGGCGCGGTTAGCCTAGCCTGTACAACAGGGGACCGTTAATCGTAGGGCGCGGCTAGCCCAGCCCGTACAACAGTGGACCGATCGTAGGGTTGTGCGTTCATTCCAGGAGCGATACTTCGCAATATGGATGACAACTCATTTTCTCTGAAAAGTTAATCCTTCCCACGAAAGCTCCTCGATCCTAATTTATGATTATAAGACTAACTTAATTTGTTAATTTTATGAATTACTATTAAAAAATGATTTTATAATCAATACTGGTGTTGCATCTTGAAATATTTCAAAGCGGGAAAATTGTCCAGGCTACTCAAGTCAAAATTGTTTGATACCCTCGCCATTAAACTATGCCAAAGGACTTCACTGCCCCATATCAAATATAGCATAATATTATTGGTAGTGTCTTCTACTACACTTTGCGCAGTTACCCCATACTGTTGCTCAGTGATATGAACTTCTAAAAGGAAGAGGAGTCTCCCTATCAGGGTCATGTTCCGACGTTTTATAGGGAAGTCATTCTGTCGTCTAATAGGGCAAAGAATGATACCAAACCAACTAAGATGGAATTCTTAGGGGGTAAATCGGACCACTATACAGTCGAAGCGCGAGTGAAGGAAGCACTCAAACCATATATGAAAGCATTAAATATCGTTTTATCTCTAACCCAGTACTTGCAGTCGCAACCGATATTAAGTTATACAAAAACTAGGATATTCTATCGTTACTATATCGATCAGAAATTGATTAAACTAGTTGCTGAACAAAGATGGCGGGATGACCTGCAGATACCTGACCATGACTGTTCTAGCTTCTACAGGAATCGCATCTCAGGTATTAGTGACCCTTTTAACGCAGAGTTTAATTTTAAGTGTTTCAACCGCCATGTGGCTCTAACCTGTTCCAATGGGACAAACGGGAGCATAATATGTGTACTATGGGCAAAGTGACTCTTTGAATGCAACCAGACAAAGGAAGTGTGAACTACATTGGGTGAGGTGTTAAATATGGAAAACAAGTAAATCAAAATTTATGTTTGTGTTCGCTCAGAATAAGTCCGTCGATCACCTTCCGCAGTTGTTTCTTCCGCTCCTTGCCCGCCACGGGCGGATGTGCCCGGCCAAATACGGCGGAGTCGGCTATCTCTGCCTTACATAATACCTGATACCAGCTAGGATGTTTGTGCTGGAATGTGCGTCAGTACAATGTCAACTTGCGGGTGGCCCGTTAGACTGCTATAGAGGACCTGGTGCACCGTTACTCACTTGAATGGCTCTTTCAGCTCTTCTGTCACGAAGTTCAGGTAACTCCTGCAAATAGCGATAGGCCATCACAAATTTAACTATACCCACCTGTCGCCATATACATCAAAGTGTACACATTTTTGAAAAAATAACCAGACCAAAATATAGTACAATGTCAATATTTTAAGTTCAGGTTTGAATCAGCCACGACAACTTTTAATATTGAGAAAACAAACCAGTACATGATGGAAAAATAACCGCTCACAAACGGCTGCAAGAATAAATTCAATTAATCTATTATAATATCTATATTTGGCATGACCTCTATTTGCTGGATGCACTCAATTCATGTCGGTGGATTTTTGTAAATCTGAGACCATAGCACGTGGGATTCCATTTTATAACGATACAATGTTTGGCGACTCCAACACTAACTATTATAATAGCGATGATAGCGTGCGAAACCAGCAACGAACCGAACATTAAGCTATGAGAACCAGAGCGGTGTAATTACTGCCAGTGTCGGCGGTCCATGAGAGGAGAGGCGGGCCTCGGTGTAACAACCGCTCATGTCGCCTTCACATGGTGGATCAAAGGCTCAGCGTTGGGGTGAGCCGTCAAGGGACGCATAACAACCACTGGCCGCAAAGGTCACTGCGCGTAATACAGGTCGTGGTACGCAAAGGTCGTGGCACGCAAGGGTCGTGGTACGCGAAGGTCGTAGTCCGTCATAAAGGTCGTGGATAGCAAGGTCAAAATGTTGAAAAGCTTGTCTTTTACGTGCTTACACAAAAGCAAAACTAATAGACCGTGACCCGTAATAAAGTTCGTGACCCGCAATAAGTCGTGACCCATAATAAAGGTCGTGACCCGTAATAAAGTTCGTGACCCGTAATAAAGGTCGTGACCCGCAATAAGTCTTGACCCATAATAAAGGTCGTGACCCGTAATAAAGTTCGTGACCCGTAATAAAGGTCGTGACCCGCAATAAGTCTTGACCCATAATAAAGGTCGTGACCCGTAATAAAGGTCCAAATTAGACTATCTAGGACAAGTTTAACTATCACACCACTAGTCGATTGAAACGCAACACACTGTAACCATGACAAAACAGCTTACAAGTATGTTGCAAACAAGAATTTCATCAACAAAATTATCCATAACTATCGGCAACAACGAAGGTGGGTTAATAACTTAGCTAAAGGTTCACTCTCTGCCTTCGACTCACTCCGCTAGGGCTCCATTATATCTTTGTTGTCGCCTACTGCCTCAATGCTTTCCCACTCTCGCTCGGGCGAAAGTATAGGACAAATGCGCTGCGCATTCTCTACAAATTAGTGGCGGGGACCCAACCTAAGCCTAATAGCACACAGTATCAGATGAAAAGAATTATTTTTTTTCAAAATGGTACAAGATGTATTTTTCTGTATTAAATACGCAGGGCTCGTTAGTTTTAAGTTTAATTCTCGAACATTATAATGTTGCAAGAAATTACAGGTGATTCGACCGTTTTTCAAGAATCTTGAAATCTGCCACCGGCCGACAGCAGCGGTATAAGCGGAGCTTGCGTAGCGCCACTTACCGAATGGAAGCTTCTGGAAGATTCTTGAAAAATAGTCGAATCAGCTGTTATTTCTTGCAACATTATAATTCTCAAGAATAAAACATAAAAATAACGAGCTCTGTGTACTTAAGACAGCAAAAAATAACTTGAACCCTTTTGAAAAAGCGATATTTATGACTGAACTCTTTCTTTTCATCGCCTGATACCGTGTGTTATTTGGCTTAGTCTGGTCCCCGACACTAATTTATAGAAATGCGCGGCGCATTTGTTAATGTTGTTCTAGAGTCAAGCGTTCTGTTGCAATGACGGAACCGGGCAAGCATCACGTGGGAGTACCGGAAGTTGCTGGAGCGCATGCGCCACGACTTACCATCCAGCGTACGAGAAGAGCCCCGAGTAGAAGGCCAGGGCGATACCACCGGGCTCCCGGGTCGTACCCTCAAAGCCCAGCTCAAGGTTCTCGGTGCGGCCTGCAAGCAAGGCGTCGTACCGTGCCGTTATATACCATCCACAGCGCAATCGCCATGGCCACCCATGGACGCAATCGCGTCGTCATGGTAACATTCCGACATCCGGAATTTGGCAACCCGGATGTTGTCATGGTAATGTGTTGGCGTCCGGATTTTCCGTAACCCGGATGTCGTCATGGTAACGTTTTGACGCCCGGATTTATGGTAACCCAGACGTCGTCATGGTAAGGTTTTGGCGTCCGGGGTTGGTAACCCGGACGACGTCATGGTAACGTGCTGGCGTCCGGGGTTCCGTAGCCCGGACGTCGTGGATCCTCGGGAACCTCTCACTTTGTAATGTCGGTATGCGAAGCAGCGTCGAAAAGATTTAGAAAATGTTGGCCTTAACATATCTTTTAAGAAACTTCGGTACTTTAACGAGGCTAGTTACAGGCAGGTAATTAGTCGCCTTGACTATGTCCAACACATCTAAACTTTGGACCAGAAACCGAAGCCACTTAGTCCAAAGCCTCGATAAGATAATTTAAAATTTGAATCGAAAATCTTAAAGTAAACTTTCGCATCGCTGGAACGCATCCCATCTTAACAGCGGCAGGTCCCGTCGGGGAGCGAGACTGAGTCACGTGACAAGAAAAGAGCACCATCGGCAGACAGCGGCCGCGGGAGGGCGTCGGCATCCGAGAAGAGCTGTGGGTAGAGGTGGCGGGTGACTGGTGTCCCCCTGGTTAGGGCCGACCCGGCAAGACTTACCAGCCGGAGTACGAGAAGAGCCCCGAGTAGAAGGCCAGTGCCACGGCCCCGGGTTCCCACCGGGTGTTCTCGAAGGAGTTCTGCAGATGCTCCACGCGGCCTGCAACCCAAGCCCACGGCGTGCGGCGTGCGGGGGGGGGGGGAGGGGAATCATTAGTGACCACCTCAGTCAGAACGAGGCGGCGACACAACCTTGAGACAACCTTCGGTGCATACAGGCATAGTGTAGACCCAATGTCGTTCAAAAATGAACAAACTACACATCACAGGCGCCCTTAATGCGCTTCTCAAGGTTAATAGTTACATGTCATCTGAGCCGCTCCTTAACTGGGCAAGCAATATTTAAACTTAACGGAGGGGAAGACCTGGCTAATGGATTTCCTTTGCTCGTACTCGCCGTCAGTGTAATTCTTGCACATTGTGCAGTCTAGCTAAGTTTATGGAATAGTTGTTAGATTTCCATTATCATTATGTATGTACTCTATATATCTCATCAGCTCATGTCGTCGTATCATTGTCCGTCAATAGCTCTGGTGCTCATTTTTCATCGTTGACGTTAAATATAATGTATCCTATCTCATCCTAGTAATGAATGCTAGCTAGTATGAAATGTAACCCGTGGTTGTAATTAGTGTACACTAATTGTACATAAAGAGCATGAATAGCCAGTCTCCTCAATCCAGGACAGAAAGTGCAGCCGAAAAGACGCTGCCGCTAATAGTAACAAATAACCTTAAATTTATTCATCGCAGGCCATGACAGACGAAGTGGCAGAAGGCCAAGGGCTGAGGACTGGCAGTGCCGTGTGTCGGGCCCCCTATTAACACTGGACTATATCGGACGTCCAGAGTGCTCAGTGCCCGCTCCAGTCACTCAGTGACAGGTGTTCCCATACTGATATCGACAAATATCGACCAAAGACACAACAAGACTCGAGGAGAACCCAGTGATACATCTCGCCAATATCGTTCAGGAGAGGACAGATTCAAACTGACACTTCCCTAAATACATAAGGTACCGTTTGAAATCCGCCAATATTGTTTAGCGATCAGTCCCTCGTGATCAATATCGGCAAATATACAGGCATATATATATACTAAAAGGTGAAGCTTTTTTAAGGGAGAAGCAAGCAGTTGTATAAAAATAAGACTCCATGCGGTAGTCTTCCATCATATATTGCTCTGGGTCACTACTGAGGGGTAGAACAGATATCTACGTCAACTGAAGGGCATCCAGGCACCAGTGATCCTGTCTGGACGATGACTTAACTTGATGGAAAAAACACAAACACGCTGAAACCACGTCTGCCAAAAAAGATAACGTCATTCAACGTCTGGCAAACGCGTTGAAAAGGAAAGAAACGTGATAAAAAGGTGACCTTATTATAACATTCAAATGCTCTACATAGAGAGTCGATTTAGCGACAGTCAGGACACGAAACACAACATGAAAACACCTTGTGTAGTTTGTATACCTACAGTCACTCTACATTTCACCAAGCTCTATATCTAAAATAATGACTACTAAACGATCTTTTTAATCCGTTTTAACGAGTCAAAATAAATGACGGGTTAACATAGAGCTTACATTTTGACGCGTGTACAAATGAAGTAACATGTATAAACTTTAGCGGGAGGCACATCAACGGAACTGCACGGCTAAAGCTGTAACATCAAATCCACGGCATCTGTTCACTAATGAAACGGGGAGAATAAGCAATACACCTTGTCAGACTGACGGTGAAGCAAATAGAAAATTGAAAATCAAACACGTTTCATTTCCCGGGGGAAAAGTAAGTCTCATTGAAATGTCATCATGGACTTATTAGTGACTTTAAACATTGACATGTCACCAGGAAAAGTAACGTTGATTGACATGCAAGGAAGGACACATAATGAACATTAATGAACAGGTGACCCAGATGTCCCGTAATGCGGGAGGGCGGGCGGGGTGGGGGGGGGGCGCACGGGGGCTTACCTCGGCATATCTGGACGATGCCGATGATGATGATGATGACCAGGGCCAGGACCTTGGCCACCGTGAAGACATTCTGCACCATGGCGGCCAGCTTGACATTCCAGCAGTTGACGAGGGTCAGACCCACTGCAACGACAAAACACGGATCAATGGATGGACGGAGGGAGGGACGGATCAGTGTTATAGGCCGTCCTTGTGCCCACATGGGCCAAACCGAGCCAGCAAGGACAAGACAACCAGGGCGTGATCACACCGAGCCAGCAAGGACAAGACAACCAGGGCGGGATCACACCGAGCCAGCAAGGACAAGACAACTAGGGCGTGATCACACCGAGCCAGCAAGGACAAGACAACCAGGGCGGGATCACACCGAGCCAGCAAGGACAAGACAACCAGGGCGTGATCACACCGAGCCAGCAAGGACAAGACAACCAGGGCGGGATCACACCGAGCCAGCAAGGACAAGACAACCAGGGCGTGATCACACCGAGCCAGCAAGGACAAGACAACCAGGGCGTGATCACACCGAGCCAGCAAGGACAAGACAACCAGGGCGTGATCACACCGAGCCAGCAAGGACAAGACAATCAGGGCGTGATCACACCGAGCCAGCAAGGACAAGACAATCAGGGCGGGATCACACCGAGCCAGCAAGGACAAGACAACCAGGGCGGGATCACACCGAGCCAGCAAGGACAAGACAACCAGGGCGTGATCACACCGAGCCAGCAAGGACAAGACAACCAGGGCGTGATCACACCGAGCCAGCAAGGACAAGACAACCAGGGCGTGATCACACCGAGCCAGCAAGGACAAGACAATCAGGGCGTGATCACACCGAGCCAGCAAGGACAAGACAATCAGGGCGGGATCACACCGAGCCAGCAAGGACAAGACAACCAGGGCGGGATCACACCGAGCCAGCAAGGACAAGACAACCAGGGCGTGATCACACCGAGCCAGCAAGGACAAGACAACCAGGGCGTGATCACACCGAGCCAGCAAGGACAAGACAACCAGGGCGTGATCACACCGAGCCAGCAAGGACAAGACAACCAGGGCGGGATCACACCGAGCCAGCAAGGACAAGACAACCAGGGCGTGATCACACCGAGCCAGCAAGGACAAGACAACCAGGGCGGGATCACACCGAGCCAGCAAGGACAAGACAACCAGGGCGTGATCACACCGAGCCAGCAAGGACAAGACAACCAGGGCGTGATCACACCGAGCCAGCAAGGACAAGACAACCAGGGCGTGATCACACCGAGCCAGCAAGGACAAGACAATCAGGGCGTGATCACACCGAGCCAGCAAGGACAAGACAACCAGGGCGTGATCACACCGAGCCAGCAAGGACAAGACAACCAGGGCGGGATCACACCGAGCCAGCAAGGACAAGACAACCAGGGCGTGATCACACCGAGCCAGCAAGGACAAGACAACCAGGGCGGGATCACACCGAGCCAGCAAGGACAAGACAACCAGGGCGTGATCACACCGAGCCAGCAAGGACAAGACAACCAGGGCGGGATCACACCGAGCCAGCAAGGACAAGACAACCAGGGCGTGATCACACCGAGCCAGCAAGGACAAGACAACCAGGGCGTGATCACACCGAGCCAGCAAGGACAAGACAACCAGGGCGGGATCACACCGAGCCAGCAAGGACAAGACAACCAGGGCGGGATCACACCGAGCCAGCAAGGACAAGACAACCAGGGCGTGATCACACCGAGCCAGCAAGGACAAGACAACCAGGGCGTGATCACACCGAGCCAGCAAGGACAAGACAACCGGGGCGTGATCACACCGAGCCAGCATGGACAAGACAACCAGGGCGTGATCACACCGAGCCAGCAAGGACAAGACAACCAGGGCGTGATCACACCGAGCCAGCAAGGACAAGACAACCAGGGCGTGATCACACCGAGCCAGCAAGGACAAGACAACCAGGGCGTGATCACACCGAGCCAGCAAGGACAAGACAACCAGGGCGTGATCACACCGAGCCAGCAAGGACAAGACAACCAGGGCGTGATCACACCGAGCCAGCAAGGACAAGACAACCAGGGCGGGATCACACCGAGCCAGCAAGGACAAGACAACTAGGGCGTGATCACACCGAGCCAGCAAGGACAAGACAATCAGGGCGGGATCACACCGAGCCAGCAAGGACAAGACAACCAGGGCGGGATCACACCGAGCCAGCAAGGACAAGACAACCAGGGCGTGATCACACCGAGCCAGCAAGGACAAGACAACCAGGGCGTGATCACACCGAGCCAGCAAGGACAAGACAACCAGGGCGGGATCACACCGAGCCAGCAAGGACAAGACAACCAGGGCGGGATCACACCGAGCCAGCAAGGACAAGACAACCAGGGCGTGATCACACCGAGCCAGCAAGGACAAGACAACCAGGGCGTGATCACACCGAGCCAGCAAGGACAAGACAACCAGGGCGTGATCACACCGAGCCAGCAAGGACAAGACAACCAGGGCGTGATCACACCGAGCCAGCAAGGACAAGACAATCAGGGCGTGATCACACCGAGCCAGCAAGGACAAGACAATCAGGGCGGGATCACACCGAGCCAGCAAGGACAAGACAACCAGGGCGGGATCACACCGAGCCAGCAAGGACAAGACAACCAGGGCGTGATCACACCGAGCCAGCAAGGACAAGACAACCAGGGCGTGATCACACCGAGCCAGCAAGGACAAGACAACCAGGGCGTGATCACACCGAGCCAGCAAGGACAAGACAACCAGGGCGGGATCACACCGAGCCAGCAAGGACAAGACAACCAGGGCGTGATCACACCGAGCTAGCAAGGACAAGACAACCAGGGCGGGATCACACCGAGCCAGCAAGGACAAGACAACCAGGGCGTGATCACACCGAGCCAGCAAGGACAAGACAACCAGGGCGTGATCACACCGAGCCAGCAAGGACAAGACAACCAGGGCGTGATCACACCGAGCCAGCAAGGACAAGACAATCAGGGCGTGATCACACCGAGCCAGCAAGGACAAGACAACCAGGGCGTGATCACACCGAGCCAGCAAGGACAAGACAACCAGGGCGGGATCACACCGAGCCAGCAAGGACAAGACAACCAGGGCGTGATCACACCGAGCCAGCAAGGACAAGACAACCAGGGCGGGATCACACCGAGCCAGCAAGGACAAGACAACCAGGGCGTGATCACACCGAGCCAGCAAGGACAAGACAACCAGGGCGGGATCACACCGAGCCAGCAAGGACAAGACAACCAGGGCGTGATCACACCGAGCCAGCAAGGACAAGACAACCAGGGCGTGATCACACCGAGCCAGCAAGGACAAGACAACCAGGGCGTGATCACACCGAGCCAGCAAGGACAAGACAACCAGGGCGTGATCACACCGAGCCAGCAAGGACAAGACAACCAGGGCGGGATCACACCGAGCCAGCAAGGACAAGACAACTAGGGCGTGATCACACCGAGCCAGCAAGGACAAGACAATCAGGGCGGGATCACACCGAGCCAGCAAGGACAAGACAACCAGGGCGGGATCACACCGAGCCAGCAAGGACAAGACAACCAGGGCGTGATCACACCGAGCCAGCAAGGACAAGACAACCAGGGCGTGATCACACCGAGCCAGCAAGGACAAGACAACCAGGGCGGGATCACACCGAGCCAGCAAGGACAAGACAACCAGGGCGGGATCACACCGAGCCAGCAAGGACAAGACAACCAGGGCGTGATCACACCGAGCCAGCAAGGACAAGACAACCAGGGCGTGATCACACCGAGCCAGCAAGGACAAGACAACCAGGGCGTGATCACACCGAGCCAGCAAGGACAAGACAACCAGGGCGTGATCACACCGAGCCAGCAAGGACAAGACAACCAGGGCGTGATCACACCGAGCCAGCAAGGACAAGACAACCAGGGCGTGATCACACCGAGCCAGCAAGGACAAGACAACCAGGGCGTGATCACACCGAGCCAGCAAGGACAAGACATCCAGGGCGGGATCACACCGAGCCAGCAAGGACAAGACAACCAGGGCGTGATCACACCGAGCCAGCAAGGACAAGACAACCAGGGCGTGATCACACCGAGCCAGCAAGGACAAGACAACCAGGCCGGATCACAACGAGCCAGCAAGGACAAGACAACCAGGGCGGGATCACACCGAGCCAGCAAGGACAAGACAACCAGGGCGTGATCACACCGAGCCAGCAAGGACAAGACAACCAGGGCGTGATCACACCGAGCCAGCAAGGACAAGACAACCAGGGCGTGATCACACCGAGCCAGCAAGGACAAGACAACCAGGGCGGGATCACACCGAGCCAGCAAGGACAAGACAACCAGGGCGTGATCACACCGAGCCAGCAAGGACAAGACAACCAGGGCGGGATCACACCGAGCCAGCAAGGACAAGACAACCAGGGCGTGATCACACCGAGCCAGCAAGGACAAGACAACCAGGGCGTGATCACACCGAGCCAGCAAGGACAAGACAACCAGGGCGTGATCACACCGAGCCAGCAAGGACAAGACAACCAGGGCGTGATCACACCGAGCCAGCAAGGACAAGACAACCAGGGCGTGATCACACCGAGCCAGCAAGGACAAGACAACCAGGGCGTGATCACACCGAGCCAGCAAGGACAAGACAACCAAGGCGTGATCACCGCTAAAACGGCGGCATGTCGGCGGTCCCTACGCGCCAGACGGTCGGGGATGCTGTCAGGGTGGCTATCAGTGTGGTTGTTAGTGTGGCTGTCATGGATGCTGTCAGGGTGGTTGTCAGGGACGCTGTCAGGGTGGCTGTCATGGATGCTGTCAGGGTGGTTGTCAGGGACGCTGTCAGGGTGGCTGTAAGGGTGGCTGTCAGGGTGGCTGCAACACACGAGAAACAAACACAGACGCCGAGAAAATGGCAAACAGATGTGTCCAGTAGTCTTTCAAATATTCCGGCCCGGGGGAAGGGGAGGGGGGGGGGTGTAGGTACGGCACCTCTAAACACTTGGGCACAATACGACATTTGTACTGTGGCCGTCCCTTAACCCGAGACGTCCTCCTTCCCACCCCACCCCAACTTCCCACCCAACCCGCTCACCCCACTGTCCCTCCAATTACCCAAGAACCACCTCATGGTCTAACGCTGACAACTGAGCTTACTAGCTTATGCACGGCGAGTTAATGGATCGTTTGAACGAGAACAACACACATATGTTGCGGATACGAGTGTCTAGTTTTTACGAGGCTCAATGTCAATGTACAGACGGCAGCGGTGTACAGCCCTTGGTATCTGCACCACAACCACTGAGACTCAATGTCAATGTACAGACGGCAGCGGTGTACAGCCCTTGGTATCTGCACCACAACCACTGAGACTCAATGTCAATGTACAGACGGCAGCGGTATACAGCCCTTGGTATCTGCACCACAACCACTGAGACTCAATGTCAATGTACAGACGGCAGCGGTGTACAGCCCTTTGTGTCTGCACCACAACCACTGAGACTCAATGTCAATGTACAGACGGCAGCGGTGTACAGCCCTTGGTATCTTCACCACAACCACTGAGACTCAATATCAATGTACAGACGGCAGCGGTGTACAGCCCTTTGTGTCTGCACCACAACCACTGAGACTCAATGTCAATGTACAGACGGCAGCGGTGTACAGCCCTTGGTATCTGCACCACAACCACTGAGACTCAATGTCAATGTACAGACGGCAGCGGTGTACAGCCCTTTGTGTCTGCACCACAACCACTGAGACTCAAAGTCAATGTACAGACGGCAGCGGTGTACAGCCCTTGGTGATGCACCACAACCACTGAGACTCAATGTCAATGTACAGACGGCAGCGGTGTACAGCCCTTGGTATCTGCACCACAACCACTGAGACTCAATGTCAATGTACAGACGGCAGCGGTGTACAGCCCTTTGTGTCTGCACCACAACCACTGAGACTCAATGTCAATGTACAGACGGCAGCGGTGTACAGCCCTTTGTGTCTGCACCACAACCACTGAGACTCAAAGTCAATGTACAGACGGCAGCGGTGTACAGCCCTTGGTGATGCACCACAACCACTGAGACTCAATGTCAATGTACAGACGGGAGCGGTGTACAGCCCTTTGTGTCTGCACCACAACCACTGAGACTCAAAGTCAATGTACAGACGGCAGCGGTGTACAGCCCTTGGTGATGCACCACAACCACTGAGACTCAATGTCAATGTACAGACGGCAGCGGTATACAGCCCTTGGTATCTGCACCACAACCACTGAGACTCAACGTCAATGTACAGACGGCAGCGGTGTACAGCCCTTGGTATCTGCACCACAACCACTGAGACTCAATGTCAATGTACAGACGGCAGCGGTGTACAGCCCTTTGGGTCTGCACCACAACCACTGAGACTCAATGTCAATGTACAGACGGCAGCGGTGTACAGCCCTTGGTATCTTCACCACAACCACTGAGACTCAATGTCAATGTACAGACGGCAGCGGTGTACAGCCCTTGGTATCTGCACCACAACCACTGAGACTCAATGTCAATGTACAGACGGCAGCGGCGTACAGCCCTTGGTATCTGCACCACAACCACTGAGACTCAATGTCAATATACAGACGGCAGCGGCGTACAGCCCTTGGTATCTGCACCACAACCACTGAGACTCAATGTCAATGTACAGACGGCAGCGGTGTACAGCCCTTTGTGTCTGCACCACAACCACTGAGACTCAAAGTCAATGTACAGACGGCAGCGGTGTACAGCCCTTGGTGATGCACCACAACCACTGAGACTCAATGTCAATGTACAGACGGCAGCGGTGTACAGCCCTTTGTGTCTGCACCACAACCACTGAGACTCAATGTCAATGTACAGACGGCAGCGGTGTACAGCCCTTGGTATCTGCACCACAACCACTGAGACTCAATGTCAATGTACAGACGGCAGCGGTGTACAGCCCTTTGTGTCTGCACCACAACCACTGAGACTCAATGTCAATGTACAGACGGCAGCGGTGTACAGCCCTTGGTATCTGCACCACAACCACTGAGACTCAATGTCAATGTACAGACGGCAGCGGTGTACAGCCCTTGGTATCTGCACCACAACCACTGAGACTCAATGTCAATGTACAGACGGCAGCGGTGTACAGCCCTTTGTGTCTGCACCACAACCACTGAGACTCAAAGTCAATGTACAGACGGCAGCGGTGTACAGCCCTTGGTGATGCACCACAACCACTGAGACTCAATGTCAATGTACAGACGGCAGCGGTGTACAGCCCTTGGTATCTGCACCACAACCACTGAGACTCAATGTCAATGTACAGACGGCAGCGGTGTACAGCCCATTGTGTCTGCACCACAACCACTGAGACTCAATGTCAATGTACAGACGGCAGCGGTGTACAGCCCTTTGTGTCTGCACCACAACCACTGAGACTCAAAGTCAATGTACAGACGGCAGCGGTGTACAGCCCTTTGTGTCTGCACCACAACCACTGAGACTCAATGTCAATGTACAGACGGCAGCGGTGTACAGCCCTTGGTATCTGCACCACAACCACTGAGACTCAATGTCAATGTACAGACGGCAGCGGTGTACAGCCCATTGTGTCTGCACCACAACCACTGAGACTCAATGTCAATGTACAGACGGCAGCGGTGTACAGCCCTTGGTATCTGCACCACAACCACTGAGACTCAATGTCAATGTACAGACGGCAGCGGTGTACAGCCCTTGGTATCTGCACCACAACCACTGAGACTCAATGTCAATGTACAGACGGCAGCGGTGTACAGCCCTTTGTGTTTGCACCACAACCACTGAGACTCAATGTCAATGTACAGACGGCAGCGGTGTGCAGCCCTTTGTGTCTGCACCACAACCACCCAGCTGCGAGCTGCCACTAATTACCCGACACGTGATATTCACGTTGATGTTGGATTTCGTCCGCAGTGTCCACGAGATTTCCAATCGGAAATGAACTGGTATTTTAGGCTTTGTGCACACAAGGGCTAAACTGGGCCAAGGTATCCTCCCGGGACGATCAATGGATGAAAGATGCGCCAGATTAGGTGCCCGGGCCCGGATTCGAACCCTGGATCTATTGATCCGTATTCATAATCGCCACTTAGGCTACGCTGATAGACTTAGCGCTAAGCGAAACATTTGTGGAGCGATTATCTGGTTCAAAATACATAAGTATTTACCCAAGAGGTAGATTTTCTGCATTGAGAAAGTGTTAAAATTATAGTGAATGGGATTTCTTGATCATAAGCACCATCAAAATGAGCTGGTGAGGCCGAGACGAAAATGCAGTTTCCATGCGTAAGCTACGCGAGGTTTATGGATACGGCCCCAGGGGTGGGCTGGGTATCAGGGCTGGGTATCAGGGCTGGGTATCAGGGCTGGGTATCAGGGCTGGGTATCAGGGCTGGGTATCAGGGCTGGGTATCAGGGCTGGGTATCAGGGCTGGGTATCAGGGGTGACTATCAGGGCTGGGTATCAGGGGTGACTATCAGGGCTGGGTATCAGGGCTGGGTATCAGGGCTGGGTATCAGGGCTGGGTATCAGGGCTGGGTATCAGGGGTGGGTATCAGGGGTGGGTATCAGGGGTGGGTATCAGGGGTGGGTATCAGGGGTGGGTATCAGGGGTGGGTATCAGGGCTGGGTATCAGGGCTGGGTATCAGGGCTGGGTATCAGGGGTGACTATCAGGGCTGGGTATCAGGGCTGGGTATCAGGGCTGGGTATCAGGGCTGGGTATCAGGGCTGGGTATCAGGGCTGGGTATCAGGGCTGGGTATCAGGGCTGGGTATCAGGGCTGACTATCAGGGCTGGGTATCAGGGCTGGGCATCAGGGCTGGGTATCAGGGCTGGGTATGAGGGCTGGGTATGAGGGCTGGGTATCAGGGCTGGGTATCAGGGCTGGGTATGAGGGCTGGGTATGAGGGCTGGGTATCAGGGGTGACTATCAGGGGTGACTATCAGGGCTGGGTATCAGGGCTGGGTATCAGGGCTGGGTATCAGGGCTGGGTATCAGGGCTGGGTATCAGGGCTGGGTATCAGGGGTGACTATCAGGGCTGGGTATCAGGGCTGGGTATCAGGGGTGACTATCAGGGCTGGGTATCAGGGCTGGGTATCAGGGCTGGGTATCAGGGCTGGGTATCAGGGGTGACTATCAGGGCTAGGTATCAGGGCTGGGTATCAGGGCTGGGTATCAGGGGTGACTATCAGGGCTGGGTGTGTGTGTGTTTGCAGCAGTATAAAGAAATCGAAGCGTCGAGAAGGATCAATGACGCACCTGTTGAGGCCACATTATTGTGGTACGACATGCAGTACAGCTTGCCGCCCTCGGCGTGTGCCAGCCAATAATAGAACCAGTATACCGCATCCACCTTCTACGTTATCCTACACTTATAACTAGATTATTGTAGCGTGGGGAATATATACGGGAGCTATGCTAAAAGAAGCGGACACTTCACAACGACTGGCTGTCGGAGGGGGCTTGGCCACCGCCGGGTGTCGCAGTGTGTCGGTAACGCGTAAAGGTCGTGCCTCGGGCTTCATGCACATCAGCCTGCCAGCTGTGAAGGTCGTGCCCTCGGGCTTCATGCACATCAGCCTACCAGCTGTGAAGGTCGTGCCCTCGGGCTTCATGCACATCAGCCTGCCAGCTGTGAAGGTCGTGCCCTCGGGCTTCATGCACATCAGCCTACCAGCTGTGAAGGTCGTGCCCTCGGGCTTCATGCACATCAGCCTACCAGCTGTGAAGGTCGTGCCCTCGGGCTTCATGCACATCAGCCTACCAGCTGTAAAGGTCGTGCCCTCGGGCTTCATGCACATCAGCCTACCAGCTGTGAAGGTCGTGCCCTCGGGCTTCATGCACATCAGCCTACCAGCTGTGAAGGTCGTGCCCTCGGGCTTCATGCACATCAGCCTGCCAGCTGTGAAGGTCGTGCCCTCGGGCTTCATGCACATCAGCCTACCAGCTGTGAAGGTCGTGCCCTCGGGCTTCATGCACATCAGCCTACCAGCTGTGAAGGTCGTGCCCTCGGGCTTCATGCACATCAGCCTACCAGCTGTAAAGGTCGTGCCTCGGGCTTCATGCACATCAGCCTACCAGCTGTGAAGGTCGTGCCCTCGGGCTTCATGCACATCAGCCTGCCAGCTGTGAAGGTCGTGCCCTCGGGCTTCATGCACATCAGCCTACCAGCTGTGAAGGTCGTGCCCTCGGGCTTCATGCACATCAGCCTACCAGCTGTGAAGGTCGTGCCCTCGGGCTTCATGCACATCAGCCTACCAGCTGTGAAGGTCGTGCCCTCGGGCTTCATGCACATCAGCCTACCAGCTGTGAAGGTCGTGCCCTCGGGCTTCATGCACATCAGCCTGCCAGCTGTGAAGGTCGTGCCCTCGGGCTTCATGCACATCAGCCTACCAGCTGTGAAGGTCGTGCCCTCGGGCTTCATGCACATCAGCCTACCAGCTGTGAAGGTCGTGCCCTCGGGCTTCATGCACATCAGCCTACCAGCTGTGAAGGTCGTGCCCTCGGGCTTCATGCACATCAGCCTACCAGCTGTGAAGGTCGTGCCCTCGGGCTTCATGCACATCAGCCTACCAGCTGTAAAGGTCGTGCCCTCGGGCTTCATGCACATCAGCCTACCAGCTGTGAAGGTCGTGCCCTCGGGCTTCATGCACATCAGCCTGCCAGCTGTGAAGGTCGTGCCCTCGGGCTTCATGCACATCAGCCTGCCAGCTGTGAAGGTCGTGCCCTCGGGCTTCATGCACATCAGCCTACCAGCTGTGAAGGTCGTGCCCTCGGGCTTCATGCACATCAGCCTGCCAGCTGTGAAGGTCGTGCCCTCGGGCTTCATGCACATCAGCCTACCAGCTGTGAAGGTCGTGCCCTCGGGCTTCATGCACATCAGCCTACCAGCTGTGAAGGTCGTGCCCTCGGGCTTCATGCACATCAGCCTACCAGCTGTGAAGAGCATAACAGTATTCATAACAATTGGTTTTTGTCTTTTATTTTATTATTATCCATAAATCTGCTGACGGCAAATGCTAAAGTCCCAGCACGTGCCTTCTTCAACAGGCCTTTCATATTTCATATCCGTCCATGGGGCAGTCATATTGAAATGAACTCAGTATCAATCATTCCGGGTTGCACCCAATGTGCCGCAGACTGCAGGTGCGAACCCCTCACTATTTAGCTCCCTCGGGACCTCCGAGGTTAAATCAGGCACAGCAATCCTCTCATAGAGTAGAGGAGATGAGGTATGTGAAACTGTTTCCGGGCGTATATTGCCGGCAAGGAAATAAATCAGAGCAGGTGAAAAGAGATGTTATAGGAGTCGGCGAGGGGGCGGGGGGCGCAGCCACGAGGCAAGCCAGGGAACATTGTCTTGCATACAGCACGCTACCTGCAGCCTAGACTGGAAGAGAAGGGATTAGTCACAGTGGGGGGGGGGGGGGGGAGGGGGGTGACTAATTGGTAAACACTGAACGCGCATCGCAAATAGGATTTGTTGACGCACGGACAACCGATCTAACCCAGCGTAAAGGTGCAAGCTGGTTCGCTTGATGAGAGTGGGGCGCTTTAACCTTTACTGACCCCAAGGGGAACATCCAGGAAGCAATATCCACGTACTCACGATACGGGTTAAAGACAATGGACATAGCTGGCATGTTCTCGCAGCGGGGTGCGAACCCCCAAACCTCCATGTGGCGAGCAGAGCTTTAGGCGGCAATGGAGAACTCGCTAACGACTAGATCACCCAGGTGGTCCATTCTGACAGCCATAGTGGCCTCTTCGCATCTACTCAAAGTCGATTCAATGAGCCGTGTCCTGTCGTAAAGATAAGGCCACCTACTGGAATCCAGTGGTCGTAATGCCGAGTGGTCGGTTGCTTGTATATTCAGGACGCTTTAACCACTTTCGGTCATATCGCGTCAATGGGAGAAGGCAGAGTGGGTTTAAAGGGTTACCCCCTACTCTGTACGAAGAAAGATGGGATCTTTATTCCGCGACCACACAGTCATACATGACTACAGCGGGATGCAAACGACCGATCCCGAGTGGTCGCATTATAAAGTCTATAGTATCGTATGCTGGAGTGGGAATGGGCGGTCCTCTTTTACAAAGCGCCGACTTGTTAAAATTACTATTTCAACCACATTTAAACAAGCGAACCGGCGGGGCCGCCTAGTTTAATGTTCCGAGGAGTCTGTGAATAGCAGGTTACGGGATCGGTCAGGGTTTCTGGCAGAGACGCACAAACAGACTAAAAATGACTGTGACCATCAAACAGCTGTGACACAGCTGTCTGGGTGATATCGATATGCCATCTCCCACACTTAAAGAACCTCGTCATTCCATTGTGTGCGGGTTATTGCCGCTTACTACCCTAACATAAGCCATCCCCAATACTGACAGTCCGTCGTCATTCCATTGTGTGCGGGTTATTGCCGCTTACTACCCTAACATAAGCCATCCCCAATACTGACAGTCCGTCGTCATTCTATTGTGCGCGGCATGCTTTTGTTAAATAACGGCGTCCTGGGAAACTAACGCATACCAGCACTCTAGGTGGGAGTGGAGCCCGCATGCGCAAGCGCCGCGTGCGGTCTCCCAAGGAGAATGAACTCTAACCATCGGCTTAACCCGTCGCATATTAAATCACAATTGACGCACAAATCTCAGTTCTAGGTTAATGCGCAGAATCGCGTGTTGGCTCAAGGGAGATGCAAGTCGCGCGACGCCGCATACCTGAGTGAGACCTATTTAGACACAATTAACACCAGCCCAGGTTTCTCATACTCCCTCCCGTCTTCCCTTGCCATCGTCGCGCCAGGCTGCCTCTAAACAGACGTGACTTGTGGCGTGAATAAAGTAGCTCTGCCGATGCCTTCTTCCCACGCTGATACTCGGTCTCTATTCTAAATGCCAAACATATCGAATACCTCTCCGACCGAGCTTCAGGTCAAAGGGGTCAACCTCGTTATATCTGTCCCCAGGGAATAACCGCGGTAGGAGTCAAGGGGACGGCCTTCAGCCCGGAGCAGAGGGTGGGGGTTCACCCCGGACATTGGGACCTGGCGATGTCCAGATGTCCTACGGGGGGACACTTGGGGTGACGGATGTGCCAAACAAACACCTCGACCCCACGGAGCCCGGGGCCGCAAGACTCACCCGAGGGAGCCGACGACCGCAATATACGTCTCCTGGCAATGGGCGACACATTGGGCTGACAGTGGCATTCGCGCCGACTTACAGAGATTGGTCGGTTGGTTGTATATTCAGGACGCTATAACGAATTCTGGTCATATCGAGTCAATGGGAGAAGTAAGGGAACAGTGGAGCAATGTCCCCGGGGGCAACCCCCTACTCTTTGTGTGGCAACGGTGCGGTGATATACAGCCTGGCTGCCAGGAAACACGTCACTGGCTCGGGGTCTTACAAATCAAACATAGGTGCCAGATACCTATATAAATACCCACTCTAGAGCTGTTTTAGGCATGTCTATTACCACCCCCGCCCCGCCACCACCCCCTTGATGTGTGCTTTCCCTACCTGCGCCGGTAGTTCACACCCAGCCCTTGGCGCAAGTGCCCCCAGGCAAGCCGGCTTCTCTAGGGGCACAACGGTAACAATGTTAAAATCCTTCGACGTTAGTAGGGAATCGATTGTAGCTTTTATTATAATGTGTGCTCGAACAATCATAGTGTTTACATATTCTATATACCTTGTTCTATCATCTGACATCAATAAAGTGTGTCGACACTAGGTTGTTTCGGTTATATTTTCGCGAAGAAAAGTTGAAGCACACAACTGTTCCCGACCAGCCGTCCGCCATATTTGTTTGGGGTGGATGCCGGCACCTGTGAATGCGACTTGGTTCCTCCTCTCCGTTAGCATATGACTCTCCGCTAGAGGGCCTTGTCGGTCGCTCACTTTGAACTTAAGGACAACAGCAGCGCCCTCTTTCATAGGTCATTGACTGTTACAAAGTTTGGGACCCAGGCTACCAATGGTTCAAATGGCGGCGGGATTCGCCAGGTGGCGCTGCATACGCATGGCGGTTGGTAGGGAAAAGTTGCATGCTCCAACATTTGTTCGTGAAAATATGACCGCAACAATCTATTGTTGACACACTTTCTTGATGTCAGAAGATAGAACAAGGTATATAGAATACGTAAGCATTATTATTGTACGCGCCCACATTATAATAAAAGATACAGTCGATTCCCTACTAACGTCGAAGGATTTTAACATTGTTACCGTTGTGCCCCTAGAGAAGCGGGCTTGCCTGGGGGCACTTGCGCTAAACCCAGCCCCAGTCCCGACACTCGGCACCCGGCACCCCATCACCATGGCGATATAGTTGGCATGTTTCCCATTATGACGCTACTGGCCTCTCATCACCTTATTCTTGCTGAGTTCTTCCCAGGTCGCCTCCTGCTATCTCTAGCACGTCCAAGAGGCACTTCAGTCTATATTTAAACGTTCGTCAATGCGTGAAAAATATGTACCAGTCCAACTATTAACTAAAGTCAGTAGAGGAAAAATGGCCTCGGAATAAACGAGTAAGACAGCGCCACGCCAGAATTACCAAAACTATAATATGTATATACATGTATTTATATTCAACATATTATATCAATGCCAAAATGTCATGAATCTATCCGCCACCAAAGCCAAATAATTCCACAACAATTTGGAATTAAGCCACAAGCTTTGTCCAGGTGATTGTTGAGAAAAGACTAAAAACCGCATCGGTGAAGGGATGAGGCCCGACATATGTAGCCACAAACCGACTATAACCATCGGTGAAGGGATGAGGCCCGACATATGTAGCCACAAACCGACTATAACCATCGGTGAAGGGATGAGGCCCGACATATGAAGCCACAAACCGACTGTAGCCATCGGTGAAGGGATGAGGCCCGACATATGTAGCCATAAATCGATTATAACCATCGGTAAAGGGATGAGGCCCGACATATGTAGCCAGCCGAGACGCCAAAACGCATCCGGTTATGTCGTCAAGCCGCCCAACTCCCTCACTCTCTCACCCTCCCTGAAAAACAAACTCCGGCCACCTTCGAATGTCCGCGGCGGAGCCTATCCTTCCCGGGGAAGGTCGACAACACATGATCCTGAAGTAGGCCAGAAGGTACCGGCCAGAATCAGGGGCATGCATGGTAGTCTCATCAACTTCAGCCCTACGAACTTTTACAAAGTTAAAACATGCTGGAAATGGGAAGTCACTTGGGAGTGAATTTATTCTTCCTAAAACAAACATGTTGTAACAAATAACAAGACCTCTACTTTTAATTATAATATGACCCAACAAGGGAATTTGTCAAGTTGCAATCACACAACTTTATTCTGGGCCAAAGTGCAAACATAACCTTATTCTGGGCCAAAGTGCAAACACAACTTATTCTGGGCCAAAGTGCAAACACAACCTTATTCTGGGCCAACGTGCAAACACAAACCTTATTTTGGGCCAAAGTGCAAACACAACTTTATCTTGAGGTAACTATGAACCTGTGCATTCACTATGGAAAAACCTCAAGAAAGAACAGATGTATAAACAAACAAAACCCTTATTCTGGTCTGGAGTATAAACTAACATCTGTCAAACTAATGCTACCTACTATTTAATCACACAGATAGGTAATGACAAGGATAGGCATTAACAAGGGTCAATTCCCAATGGGCAAGACTTGTTTTTAGTTGCCATGTTTAATTATTCCCAAATACCGGTATGTGCTGGTTGCCTAATATAGTTTGGAAGTTCAATCGACGGAATGATCAGGTGAAAGTGAGATTGGGCTAATGACGCAACATGGCTGGTGTATAAATGTGCCACTCATTTCTTATTCAACACACAGCAGGAAATAATATATCTACCTATTTAAGACAGGCAATAGCAAATAATATCATTTAACCCATTTTCTTTGTTTCCAAGGGCCATGATATGTAGACATGGGAAACTAAAATACTGTCCTATTTTCTATGTTCAACTGGTGACAGGGATTAGAAAAATCCATATCACTATTAATTTCTGAATAAGGAGAAGGTATCAAAATACAAACCCGGGTTCCTAATTTTTATGAACTAAATACTTTAAATTTAGTGGGGTCAGGTAACCTGACCATGTAACAGCTTCGTCAGGATTCAATGATGGTTTGGCCATGTGACCCAATGTTGTGGGGCCAATTCCCCTATAAAATGGAGATGTGCTTTGCACTTGGGAATACTGGACACACCTCTTTTTCTCTCTCCGGGCCAGATGGGTTATTCCCTAGGTCTATGGTATCTACTTGTTAAATGATAGACATGACAGAGTGATTCTCTGCTCTATTTTCTGTTATGTAAAATTTTATTTCTGGATCCCACTTTCGTGACTCAATTCGACCTACAACTGATGACACATTCCTGGAATTGGCTGGGGCAAAGTTAGTGGCAAACTTGTCATTTGATTCTTTTATTCTCCATAAGCTAAGGTGGTCTATAACAGATGATACAATCCATGTATTGTGTTTAAGCTAGGGAACCCATTAATGAATTTTTTATTATCAGAGTGAGAGATAAAAGTAAGATTATCTCTATTTTAAATATGATCTTTGTGCAGCCTATTATCTACAACAGATTCTACATTTCTGGGAATAGGCATAGGACAAGATTAGCTATTTGAGAAGTGCTATACTATATATATGAGGGTATAGGCACATATGTTGAGCTAGTAGATTTAGATATTTCTAGCATTTGGTTCTTGAAGTGCTTGGTTATAGCTTAAGTTAAAAGAGTCCCTCTCTTTATATATACATGAATTAGTATTGGGGATAATTAAGGTAGTAAGTAAGTCTGTTTAAGTACAGGTCAGTGCGACTGTGTGCATGATACATGGCGAGTCCATGCAAACATGAGTTAAGGAAGTGGCGACTGTGTGCATGATACATGGCGAGTCCATGCAAACATGAGTTAAGGAAGTGTTGTGTATATAACTGAATATTGGCCATCTCGCATTATACATGTTATAAATCGTATTACTCACCCAACTGTTACAACATCAACAATAATGGACCTGTTGATTGGTCGCACTGAAGAACCCAGGTGAGCGATAGCAAGGCCTGGGTTCTTCAGGGATAGTTGATTGGCTGGGCTCGTGCTAGGATATTTTTTTCATTAGCCAATTTGGCTAATTCTATGGAAAAACATTAGCCAAATTAGCCTAATATATATTTGTTGCAAAAAACATGAATAAAAATGTTTGTAGTTGAAATTTTATATTCGCCATTTTGGCGAGTGTCCAGGAAGTTCTTGTCGCCAAATCCCGAATTTTCTCGCCAAATGGCTATTGGCGAATGCTAACGCAAGCCCAGATTGGTAGACTTCAGGGTAAGCTTAGTCCAAAATGACATTTACTTGATAGAGGATACTTGTCCAAACTTGGGTCTTATTCCAAGAGTAGCATAGCTAGCCGGCTGAGCTAGAGACATTATACTTTACTAAGTTATAGGGTGCATCAAATAACAATAATAATTTTAATTCATTATAGGTATAATCAATGCTGTTTCTGATCAGCTGATAAGAAAATAAATTCAGAACTAGGATCAAGATGTATACTTGTTAACATTCTATAATAGCACACTTGCAAAATCTATTTTTGTTATTCTATCTATGGACCCTATTTATATGAATTTTACACAGTTACCAGATAGACTCGACCTTGATATATTATAATAAAACTATAACAGCTGCCTTGATATTTATTCTTCAAAATTATAAAGGGCTAATTAGCAATCTGCATATGCCTATATTATTTTATCATCTGTTATTCAAGGCATAATCACTGGTCTGATTATAAATGTTCTTACCTATTGCTGTGGCTGCCAACAATGAAACCGCTGATTCTGGTGGGTCACACGTAGGAAATAACGGTTGTAAAATATAATAGGCGAAAGTTAATGCGCATACTGCATTGCCAGCTGGCATAATAACCACAATGGCTACCCACAGATACAAGAATGCTGGGAGTGGTCCAAAGGCTTCATTGATGTATGCGTAATCCGCACCAGACTTGAGAATTGCTGTTCCCAATTCAGCGTAACACATGGCCCCAACGAGGGCTATGACACCACATAGCGCCCAGATTGTGAGCGCCCCACCAACAGAGCCAACCTCCTGGAGAACACCTTTAGGGGAGACAAAAATACCGCTCCCAATGATAATTCCCACAATGATGGCAACTCCATTGTGAAGGCCGAGGTTCTTCTTCAGGCGAACTTGCCCACCCTCAGAGCTTTCGCTGCCTTTATCGCTCATCCTGGCGTGTTAAACACGTGTGCTGTACGTAGCCCAACGTCTGACTCAATACTTCGGCTATAAACGGCTCAGTTCACTGTAGCAGCGAGCTATATCCGTGTCCAGTTGGTGTTCAATGGGGCCTCGTGTCAAAATCCTGATTCATTTGTGAGGTGAAAGCGTCGTTGTCCAAATCAGCGACACAGAAACAGAGCAGATGCTACCCAGTTCGGCAGTTGCTATCATCAAAACAACTCAACTCGGCCAGTGACTGCCGTCATTTGATTTGTTGTCGAAATTTACGAATGGGTTCGCGTTGACGTTGTATATGACAATGTTATTCACTGGTTACTCGTCACAGGCCTGTGGCACACGTGTAGTCTGCTAAGAGCCAACAAGTCCCGAAGATCCTGATGCTGTGCTGCGGGGTTTTGATGCCAATTTATAAGCCCCTCGGTAAGGCACTCGTCCGTCCTGCCTGCAAGCTTGGCTCTGGCGCTGAAAACTGCCTTATGTTAGGCCTAGGCCTGAGTGCTATGCTACACCAGTCCCAGGCTGGCCATGATTGGTCGAGAGATACGAGTCGCACATGCGCGCGAAACCGATATGAATGAATCGCGTGCATTGGTAGTAAACTTGCTGACGCAATACATGTGAAACACACTGTACGGCAAATGGACGTCAGCCGACATATGGCAAGCGCTATTTCGGTTATCAAGGAGGAGCGGTATGGGCCCAATGCAGCCGCCAAAGCCGAGACCACGACCTCACCTCTAGCCGAGACCACGACCTCACCTCTAGCCGAGACCACGACCTCACCTCTAGCCGAGACCACGACCTCACCTCTAGCCGAGACCACGACCTCACCTCTAGCCGAGACCACGATTGGAGCTGTTGGCCAGACCTCGATTGAAACTTTGACGGAGACTACAACAGGAGCTCTGGCTGGCGTCGCGAATGAATCCGTGATTGAGGACGCTTATTCAAATGGTATTAGCGGAAATGGGCCTATTATTGTAAAAACAAATCCAGATGGAACATGCTTTTTCAGAAGTATAGCCATGGCTCTGGATCCTGTTCTGCAATATGCACAGAGAGATGAAACTCATTCGCCTGCTTGCCAAGTACTCAGAATAAATTAAAGGAAAGGTGTCAGGCCGATGCTATTCGCTAAACAACTTTGCATACTTCAATACATTTGAAGGTGACATGGTTAACGCTGACATGCCTCAAGCAGCTCCTTACGGCTCATTAGAGGAACGTATAGCGTCCATGGCCAATTCTACGGAGATGCCTGGTGAGCTGGAGATTGCAACCTCTTGCGAAATCATAAAGCAACCTATAATAGTAATCGGGGAAACCACAGCGTCCTGTCCAGATACGGTGAGAGGGACTTCGAAGATGTCGGCCGCTATGATGCCTGTCTCATGCAGACGAATAATGCGGACCTATCCAGCGGCCGTGCGACTACCTTACTGAACGATTTTGATGGAGTTGTATCTTCTAATCCGGGGTTAAAATGCAACGCAGCACAACAACGGCTGTAGGCCTGCTGGATGATTTGTTACCAAATCCCAAACGAGCTTCGTTTGTTGAAAAACGGAGGTCCAACACCACAGTGTCATCTGTGCTAACTTCCAGTCCGTATAAGGACTCACTGATGAAGAGTAAAAGTTCCACCACTAACCGTAGGCCTCCCAGTAAGAAAAGACGGAGTAGCAAGAAGGCGAGATGTGACGATTGGTTTTGTCAAGCCTGCCAAAGGTGGAGTCACGTGGCGTGTGTCGATTTAGAGTCTGTAACGCGCAACCGATACATTTGTGAGACTCGTTTGTAAAGACAAACATAATTTAATCAAACATATTACATACATGCAATTTAGATTTAGATTGGTTCAGATAATTGTTATTACATTGTTATTGGCAGTGTACCAATACAGATCTTGCGCAAATATTTCCGCTGGTGGTTCAATTGACCCGACCCGATGGTCCAATTTTCCCTCTAGGGTGGGTAAATTGGACCATGCCGACATTTTTTTTAACTTGTAAAATGTAGCTTTCACCGTGGTTTAAGACGCAGTTAAGTTGTTAGCATAATGTGTCATCGTGAAAACAGTACCTTTTGGAATTACAAGTTAGATTTAATACATTAAATCACAACTCTCAGGCAAAAGGGGGTCTAATTTAGCCACCTTTCTCCTATTGAGACCCTCTCCGGTCCATGTGTTCGTACGGTGCCATTACGATAGATACAGGGGGTGCATTTCCGCGTGGGGGACAATCCCGCATACCACACCGGACGTCTTCACGTCCCAACACGTGTGACAATTTAAAATGTGCGACCTGTATGGCCTTTTGGACAAGATGACAAGGGGCAGGTTAGGGGGGTAGCCTACTCATTCTAGGCAGGCAGGTGGTGTTGTTTCATACTAAATTATTTTCTCAACAAAGTATTATTAGATCTCCCGGTGGGGGGGGGGGGACTGTTACACGAATCTGGTGGGGGGGTTCCGCGGGTGCCCCTTGATGCCTGAGAGAGCGGACATGGTGATACCTCTCAAAAAGACACCTCTGTAGAGCGGACATTTTACCTATTGTGTGTAGATTAAAAAACTTGCGACCGGGGGGGGGGGAGGGGCGGGGCTCTGAAAATGTGCGTTCATGGAGCTGGTTGCCGCGAAAATAATCGCGGAACCCCCTTGCCCACAGCAATGTATTAGGTGCCCCCCCCCCCCCCCACGGTTAGATCTACATCATATCAAAGACCTTACGATGGGGGCCGGCGAAATAAAACAATTTCTCTCAACTCTTGCTTTGGGAGAAACATTGTTGCGAGGCGGACAGGAGTGCAGGAGTCTGGTGGGTGTCGGTGGGCGGGGAGTGGGGGGGGCACAGGTGTGCAGGAGTCTGGTGGGTGTCGGTGGGCGGGGAGGGGGGGGGGGCACAGGAGTGCAGGAGTCTGGTGGGTGTCGGTGGGTGTCGGTGGGGCGGGCCAGAAATGCCAGAGCCTGGTGGGTGTCGGGGGCGGGCGGTGGTGCAGGAGTATGCGAGTCTGGTGGGTGCCGGTGGGGGGGGAGGGGGGGGGCACAGGGGTGCATAAGTCTGGTGGGTGTCGGTGGGTGTCGGTGGGCGGGGGGGGGGGGAGCGGGCCAGGAGTGCTAGAGCCTGGTGGGTGTCGGGGGCGGGCGGCGGTGCAGGAGTATACGAGTCTGGTGGGTGCCGGTGGGGGCGGGGGGGGGGGGGGCGCAGGAACGCAGGAGTCGTAAGGGCGCAGAGAAGGAGTCCGTGAGGGTGGTGGGTGGCTGTGGGGGTAAGTAGCAAAACTTGTTTTAAAACAGAGAACGGACAATGACGTGTGTTTGGCAGATAATTCTATCTGGCTAATAATCGTTGTTCTTTATCTTCCCGGGGCCTCACTGTGTGAGAATGTGAGCAGGTGTCAAATTCGGGGACGCTAAGCTCAAAGACACCACAATAAAGGGAAAACCAGGACCAGCGATGACTGGTCTGTGACGTTTTATTGAAACTATGAAAGCAAAGGAGTTAATCCACAGACGGACATATTTTGTTATTAATCTGATAACGAAGTAATCATCGATTGAACGCTAACCACTGCCCCAGTCGTGGAGGGAGCACAGTGCAGCTGATGAAGACGTCACAGGAGCGTAGTCCGATATTTCTCACCTGGCCCGCCCGCTATTGCAGCCCGTCACCTGGCCCGCCCGCTATTGCAGCCCGTCACCTGACCCGTGAGTTCGGATACAACTCACCGGCCGTCAATCGTATTAGCTGCCAGGGATATATGGTTTATGCTGTCCCAATTAAGCGTATGAGCTGGATCGGCCCCTAACCCCCGCCCCCCCCCCCCCCCACACACACACATACACACACATACAACTACCTTAACCCACCGCAACTCAGTCGGATCGATCAGCATGTCCGGTTTTAATTAAGTCTTGTTAGAAACATGTTTCGCACAATATTCAAACAAATATCTTGCTATAGATATGATTATTTATACACACATTTCCGTCAGGGAACATCCAATCAGGGAACATCCATACAGTTCCAGAACAATAGTCTATGAGTCATAAATAAAACGCAATAGAATAAAGGTAGCAGCAGTAGCAATTTGTTTACTGAGCTCAATAGTTGATATTTATAGCGATGCTTAAACGCACCATTTGGGACCTTCAGTCTTAGTGCTGACGCCCACTGAACGCGTTCGCGGCGCGGTGACGGAACTGACGCGGCGACGGAACCGAAGCGGCAGTGTTCGGTCGCGGTGGCTATAGCCCACTGCACGCGGTGGTCGCGCGGTAAGTGACCGTATAGCGAGGTGGGGGGTGGGGGGGGGGGGGGTACGAGGGGTATCTCATCTCGGATCACAGAAATAAAACTCCAAAATCCCGCATCACGAAACAAGAATGATGGCAGTTCACGATCACGGATATAAGGTGCCCATCACAGATCACGGAAATAAGCAGACTTGACTTCATGTATAACGTTAGTAATTCAAAAGAATGTGTACGCCATAATGTGACAGATTATGACAGTTGCCACATGAATTTTCATTTATTACGAAATGGCTTAATGACAAGATACAATAAATCTCGTTTCGCACGTGACGATGTGAATGCTTTGTTTGTCGTGACCATGAGATGGATTGGCAGAAGAATAAGGAATGACCGTCTGTGATAATAATAATAATAATAATCAGTTTATTGTGCACTGTAGGCTCACAGCCTCAAAGTACAAATATATGTATATACAAATAACATCAAGTAAATAAGGTAACATTTTGAATCAGTTTTTCCCTTAATTTGTACGCATCGCGGAGAAATAGCACGATGTTATATAGGGTGGGGGTATCTATTGACATCATCAAAAAGGTAAATTCCCAACTTAAGTTCTGCTTCTGGTCTGTGACTTCAGGTAGGTATTTTTTTCGTGACGCTTGATACAAAGGGCAAAAACAGATTAGGTGTATCTCATCTTCTATAACACTTTCACCATTATTTTTACAATACATACACAGTCTTTCTTCCCTAGGGATTTCTAAATGTCTGCCTTTCTCTATGTTTAGTGGGTGTGTGGAACATCGAAATTGGGCCAAGAGTTTTCGAAGATAGCTTTCCTTAATAGCAAATATATACGGTTCTGTTGTCAAGGTCCTTTTATACTTTCTATATGTGTCGAGTCGGTTATTTTCTTCTAAGCAGTTGAGCCAATTTGTATGTGCTCTATACATCAATTCACCCTTAGTTGTTTTTAAAAATAGATCCTCATCTCCTATTTGCTGATGCGTCCAGGCTTCTTCAAATCCGAGCTCTAACAATATTATTTTCACTTCAGTGGCCCATGTGCGCCTCCCCCTATAATCTAATTCAAATAGCATAGTATATGTTTCTCTCAGGAGGGACTGGTCCTCATTCCTGACGAGCTTCATCCAGAACTTTAGCATCTTCATAACACACATTATTTGGACTGGGTACGTTCCAACTTCTCCCATAACAGCTGCATTTGATGTCGATGCAGGTAGTTTTAATATCCATTTGCAATATTTCACTTGGACACTCTTTATACCGTCCTTCACCCTATATCCCCAAATCTCTGCTCCATATGTGAGAATCGGCAATACCATTTTATCAAATAATTCGAATTGGATCTTAGGTTCTAACCCACCACATTTGTTATTTACAGATTTAATAAAATTCACAGCCTTTCCAGCTTGTGCGGAGAGAGTTTGCTGAGCCAAGGTCCAGACTAGCTTAGGGGTAAAAACCAGCCCCAGATACTTATAAGATGATACAGTCTCTATCCTCTTTCCTTTCAAGAACCATTTTTCATTTCTCTTCTGTATCCCCCCATTCCTGAAAACCATAACCTTCGTCTTGTTTAAATTAATTGCTAATCCCCAGCTTTCACAGAACTCGCTAAGCTTACCAATAAGTTTCTGTAATCTACCCACAGTATCAGCTGCTTCAATCATATCGTCTGCAAACAGTAGCAGGCACACATTATCATATATATGGCTTATCTGAATCCCAGGGAAATCCTTCGATTTGCAACATTCTATGAATTTGTTCAGGCAAAAGTTAAAAAGAAAGGGGCTCAGTTGGCACCCCTGTCTGGTTCCTGTGTTGCATTCAAACAAATCAGTTAGCCCCTCTGGTGTTATTACACGTGACCTAAGTTGGCCATACATTGATTGCAAAACTAGTATTCTCCCATGGACACCTTCTGTGAGCAGTCTATACCAAATGAACTGATGCGGAATAGAGTCAAATGCTTTCTCTAGGTCAACAAAAATGCAATAGAATCTTCCTCTTGCCTTACTAATATATTTCTGTACCATACCTTGTAATACAAACATGTGGTCTATGGTTGATTTTCCTTTTCTAAATCCGGCTTGTTCCTCATACTGCTTATTATTTAAATCTGCCCATGCTACTAGTCTATTGTTAATTGCCTTTGTAAACACCTTGTTAATAGCTGATAAGAGGGATATTCCCCTGTAGTTATTTGGATCTGATCGGCCACCTTTCTTATGAATAGGCACTAAAAGGGCCTCTGTCCATGGTTTCAGGAAATGACCAGAACTCATAATTTGATTGGCAAGGTCAGTAAGTATTGGTACTGAAACAGTACAGCTATTTTTCATGGCTTCCGTTAGGACACCATCTGGCCCTGGTGATTTCTTACTTGGCAGGCTATGGATTACATGATATATTTCTTCAGTGGTGAAGTCTGAATTCAGTTCTTCAGGTATACCCTCTATACACAAGTGGCATTTAGTGCTTACATGAGTACTAAGCAATTCGTTTACCATCGCTTTCGTCTCAGGTGTCATCCTATTTGCTCTGTTTAAGAGAGTTGAAAAATGCCTATTCCACTCTTTTGGAGATATGCTACCTTGCTGTGCTGTGACACCAGCACTCTTTTTGATCTGCCTGCAAGCCCTCCAACAGCTTTCTGTAGTGACCATAGCTTGTCTCACTTTCTCTGTTTCTTCATCTTTCCACTGCTGTTTCTTTTTACTAATACCTAACGCATATTCTCTTCTAGCTCTTATGTAGTTCTGTAAGTCCCCACTTTCTGTGAATGCTTGGTTGATCATGACCAAGAGAGGCCTTGAAATACCATGTGAATGTTTGGTTTGTCATGACCACCAGAAGGCATGGCAGACGGTGTGCAAATGCATGTTTTGTGGATGTGAAGGCGTGGTTTGAAAACCAAAACACTTCGTGAACACTTCGTATGTCATCATCGTGAAGGGAATGGGAGACTGCGGACAGGGGGTGGGGTCGAGTTAATAGAAATTTATTATCGCATCATCTCACATTCGGGTAATAGTTACACATACACAATCATAAATAAATGAAAGGTTTGGTCTATCCCCTTTTGATTGTCCCAGGAGTTTCTTGGTCTAATTTAACTTCAATGTGCGCACAGGGTGCCTAAGGCACCACCATTTCACTTCATGCGCCGCTGTCTTAGTTTCGAGTAGGTGGGGTCGATGTATGCTGAGCATCCTTAAAAAGAAAAACACTTGGGGTCTTTATGGGCGTGAGTTTATTGAGCTTCAAGTCCATCACGCCCAAAATACATATAGACATAACAGTACATATTCGTAAAACATGTGCAAGTTAAGCTTAGATTTCCCGATGAGTTACCTTGAAACTATAAAAAGCACGAAGTCCAAGTCATTTAAACTCTAAATATTGACGTTTCGGGTGGCTATACGTGGGTAGCTTTACCAATGTCTTCTGGGAGTGGCGACTATGCGATGGATCACCGTAAACTTCGACATAAAATCCAACGTACTTGAGTTGGTTGGCTAGTTTGAAATAGCGAGCTTCAAGTAGGTCAAGTAGCTTTGTCTAGCCGGCCAACATTGGTATACCGTCGGCCCAACAACATGAGGCCGCCAATTGACCGACGCATTGGACCACTGAACATGTTTAAAACAAAATACACCAAATCACTCATTCTTGATGACATCCTTTACGCAAGTGTCCCCAGGCAAGCCCGCCTCTCTAGGGGCACAACGGTGTCAATGTTAAAATCCTTAGACGTTAGTAGGGAATCGTCTGTAGCATTTATTATTAATATGTGGGCACGTACAATCATGGTGTTAATGCATTCTATATACCTTGTTCTATCTTCTGACATCAAGAAAGTGTGTCAAAATAGCCTAAATAACAAAGTATTGTACGCGGATATCAACCGTGATACGGAACTCGGCCCAGGTTAATTTCATAGCAGCAAAGAAGGACCTAAATGCCGAGAATCAGGGCAAAAAAACCCCCAAACGAAGTCGCATATCACAATCACGATAATAACTGTAGTGCAAATCACGATCACAAGTGAAACGGAGGTCAGGGATCACGAAAACGATTGTTTCCAATCACACATCACGGATTTGCAGTTTTATCCAAATCACGATCACGAGAATTACTTCGATCTCGAATCACGTAAATAACTATCCTCAGTTCCCGATCACGATAATAACTGTCTGAATTAACGGCTTAGGCTATTTTTAGATATTGGCGGTATTTTGAAACAAATGAAAGATACATTCTTCTGATGAGGACGCACTCATGCTGTTAGCAACGGGAAGACGTCGCAGAAGGAAGAGGTATTGGATTCATCGCACTCTTCAAAGAAGACTGGCGCTGGGAGAATACACAGGCTCATACAGGAGCTACAAATGCAAACAATGAGAGGTTTCGGACCTAAATTTACTTCAGATTGACGCCAGTGCAGTTGCAGGAGTTGCTGGTTGGGTGAGCCCTGTATCATGTCCCCACCAACTTTCGCGCGTCTTTATGTCCGGAACAAAGGCTTTTGCCGCCATGTTGGAGAGTGTGCATCGCGCTGAATTTCATTCTTTTTTCTGATTGGCTGAAATGTCGACGGAGCGCCGACCGACGACCGAAAAATAGAACATGTATGGTGCCATATATGTGCCACTCGCGTTCTCGCATTCTCGCCTGGCACAACCTAAGGCGAGATCAATATGCCACCATAAACATGTCCTAGGAGGGGGGAGGGGGATTAAACCCAACACCTCGACGGTACCGCGACGGCACCGCGGCGGTCCCGCTGACGCGTGCAGTGGGCGTTAGCCAAGCGCAACTCAACTGTCCTATTTTTCCGCGCCGCGTCAGTTCCGTCGCCGCGCCGCAAACGCGTCCAGTGGGCGTTAGCACTTACAGTTTGCCGCAACATTGTCTTCGGGGGGGGGGGGGGGGAGTGTCTGTGGTCGTACCACTATCAAAGCCCTTTGTTTTAGTTGTATACACACGCATTTAAATGTCTATCCGCCGCTTTCAACATTTCAATAAAACTCCATTTATACGTGGTGAAAAGTGTCTAAGGTTACCCTTTAAAACAATTAAAACAGTTATTTCCCGCCAAGACCATACAAGGTTCTAGAATTGTTCTATATTATGACCTCATTTGGGGGCCAAAATTATCTATTCTTCTCACTTAATTATCCCTGAAATTCATTGCCTGGTGCCCGCTCAACGTCTCTGAAATGGTGTGATGAACCGGGGGGACTATACAGAAATCTGTGACGTAGTGGACGCAGCCTTCAACTCACGGTATGCTGTCATGCAAGAATAACACTTGGTTTACCATGCCACGACAATTTTACGCAAATGTTATTACCAAGGGTGGTCCGTACACCCCCCCCCCCCTTTTGTGAGGAACAATGCTGTTTTTCAATGCAAAATTTAGGCCATTTGAGGCCTGGAAGCCCCTCTCTTTAAGGGAGAATGCTATCTGAGGCGGCGTGGACCCCAATTACATTATATATAATTATCTAACCGTTATAAGGTTTTACCCATGCTATCGCGGCCTGTCTTAGCAGAGACGCTTCCTATAATCATAGACTTGCTATTTGCTGACGACGCAGCCAGCCACAACGACTCATCGATAGACTTCCCAATGCGAGTGCATCGCCCTGAATATATGTGTTAAAAACTTCTACGGAAATATATATAATAAGCTTAATAATCATATCTACTAGCAAGAAACAGGGGTAATAAGTCAAGGATATAAAATGTAACTGCCAGTGAAATACGTGTCTTTATCTGCAGCGGATAGGCATTCAAATGCGTGTGTATACAACTAAAACAAAGGGTTTTGATAGTGATACGGCCACAGACACTCATTAATTAACGTTATATATTCTACCACCATTTTGCTCATTAATTTACAGTTAAATTAAGGTTTGCATATTAACGTTAACAGTAAAACACTTTTAAACGAATATCTAACGGTAGCGATCGCCAAAAGTTAGCCTTCCTGCTGCTGAACACATTGTGTCACTGCGTATTTCTAAGAGGGTGGCCCCAAGTTGGTCACCATTGGCATCAGTGTGGTAGTTGAAGCCATAGGCTTCCGAAAGTGCATCCCCGCCCGGTCGGGGATTTAACCCCAGTCGTGAGATTACAAGGCACGCAGTCTAACCATCGCGCTACCGAAGCCGGCTTCATATTAGACCTGCATCAAACGGTTCAAATAAATAAAACAAACCTAATTTCATATGATTCCCAGATCCCTTTTATTCGCAAATATGTTATTGAAATGAATCTTACTTTATTTGCCCTTTATTTTTCGATATGTCTTATATTTCACTTTTCGGCTGCGATCTTGGTTTCTTTTGTAAACGTTTTTTTAACGTTAATTATCAGTTTAACTTGCAAACGTTTACTTTTGTAAACGTTCGAACCATAATCTAACGTTACATTAACATGCTATCTAGGCAGTGGCCAGACTGGTGCTTTTCATCGAAGTGGGATGCGATAATTTGTCGTGACACTACGTATATGGTGTGAAGTGTAAACAAGAGAAACATCACATACGCCTCACCAGGGATTTACATTGAATTTCATTAAATTGTTGAAGTGCATGCATAATCACTTCGATTAGCGCATATCGATTAGTTACTTGGTTTGGGAAGGACACAGTCATAGCGCGTAGACGGAAATGGTTCAGAAGGGTATCATCGGAATATTTTCTATGCATTCTTGAAGGAGGGCGTGAGCTCTTTAACCCCGGGATTCGATGAACGATACTGGCCTGATGCTCTCTCGACAAAGGATGTTCATTGGGCTAGTCCCTGGATGCCCATCTCTAACCACTAGACCATTTGGGTGGCCACTGCATGGATGCCTCTCTCTAACCACTAGACCATTTGGGTGGCCACTGCATGGATGCCCCTCTCTAACCATGCACTAGACCATTTGGGTGGCCACTGCATGGATGCCCATCTCTAACCACTAGACCATTTGGGTGGCCACTGCATGGATGCCTCTCTCTAACCACTAGACCATTTGGGTGGCCACTGCATGGATGCCCCTCTCTAACCATGCACTAGACCATTTGGGTGGCCACTGCATGGATGCCCATCTCTAACCACTAAACCATTTGGGTGGCCACGGCATGGATGCCCCTCTCTAACCACTAGACCATTTGGGTGGCCACTGCATAGATGCCCCTCTCTAGCCACTAAACCATTTGGGTGGCCACTGCATGGATGTCCCTCTCTAGCCACTAAACCATTTAGGTGGCCACTGCATGGATGCCCCTCTCTAACCACTAGACCATTTGGGTGGCCACTGCATGGATGCCCCTCTCTAACCATGCACTAGACTATTTGGGTGGCCACGGCATGGATGCCCCTCTCTAACCACTAGACCATTTGGGTGGCCACTGCATGGATGCCCCTCTCTAACCATGCACTAGACCATTTGGGTGGCCACGGCATGGATGCCCCTCTCTAACCACTAGACCATTTGGGTGGCCACTGCATGGATGCCCATCTCTAGCCACTAGACCATTTGGGTGGCCACTGCATGGATGCCCCTCTCTAGCCACTAAACCATTTAGGTGGCCACTGCATGGATGTCCCTCTCTAACCAGTAGACCATTTGGGTGGCCACTGCATGGATGCCCCTCTCTAACCATGCACTAGACCATTTGGGTGGCCACGGCATGGATGCCCCTCTCTAACCACTAGACCATTTGGGTGGCCACTGCATGGATGTCCCTCTCTAACCAGTAGACCATTTGGGTTGCCACTGCATGGATGCCCTTCTCTAACCACTAGACCATTTGGGTGGCCACTGCGTGGATGTCCCTCTCTAACCATGCACTAGACCATTTGGGTGGCCACTGCATGGATGTCCCTCTCTAACCAGTAGACCATTTGGGTTGCCACTGCATGGATGCCCCTCTCTAGCCACTAGACCATTTGGGTGGCCACTGCATGGATGTCCCTCTCTAACCAGTAGACCATTTGGGTGGCCACTGCATGGATGCCCCTCTTTAACCACTAGACCACTTGGGTGGCCACTGCGTGGATGCCCCTCTCTAACCAGTAGATCATTTGGGTGGCCACTGCATGGATGTCTCTCTCTAACCACAAGACCATTTGGGTGGCCACTGCATGGATGCCCCTCTCTAACCATGCACTAGACCATTTGGGTGGCCACTGTATGGATGCCCCTCTCTAACCATGCACTAAACCATTTGGGTGGCCACTGCATGGATGCCCCTCTCTAACCATGCACTAGACCATTTGGGTGGCCACTGTATGGATGCCCCTCTCTAACCATGCACTAAACCATTTGGGTGGCCACTGCATGGATGCCCCTCTTTAACCATGCACTAGACCATTTGGGTGGCCACTGTATGGATGCCCCTCTCTAACCATGCACTAAACCATTTGGGTGGCCACTGCATGGATGCCCCTCTTTAACCACAAGACCACTTGGGTGGCCACTGCGTGGATGCCCCTCTCTAACCAGTAGATCATTTGGGTGGCCACTGCATGGATGTCCCTCTCTAACCACTAGACCATTTGGGTGGCCACTGCATGGATGCCCCTCTCTAACCATGCACTAGACCATTTGGGTGGCCACTGCATGGATGCCCCTCTCTAGCCACTAAACCATTTGGGTGGCCACTGCATAGATGACCATCTCTAACCACTGGACCATTTGGATGGCCACTGCATGGATGCCCCTCTCTAGCCACTAAACCATTTGGGTGGCCACTGCATGGATGGCCATCTCTAACCACTAGACCATTTGGGTAACCACTGCATGGATGCCCCTCTCTAGCCACTAAACCATTTGGGTGGCCACTGCATGGATGCCCATCTCTAACCACTAGACCATTTGGGTGGCCACTGCATGGATGCCCCTCTCTAACCACTAGACCATTTGGGTGGCCACTGCATGGATGCCCCTCTGTAACCATGCCTTTTTAACCCAAAAATTATCTTTCAATGACCACAAAATGTCGCCCTTTTCTCTCGCTTTCTCTTCATATGCCCTCCATGGTCTGGGCGCCAGTCACATTCCTTCGTTTATGAAAAAGCACTTATATATATATATATATGTATATATATATATATATATATATATATATATGTGGAACTATATATATATATATGAATATGAAATGGATGCACAGTGTGATTTGCTTCCAGATAGCGCAGGCCATGTGGTATGGCGTTTTCGTCACTATGACGTTTTGGGTCCTAACACGGTGTGTGAGAACCGAAAAGGTCCGACTGCCCAAAACGGGGTCAAAGTCATGACTTTCACACCTATAACGTAACGCACAGTCAGGCACCGATTTTTGTCCAAGCACAACACGATCATCAAAGAATAAATATATCCCCAGATTTGTTTCCTACCCTCTCAATCTCGCATAAATAGTGTTTTAATGGGTAGATCTAGGTCCGGGGGGTGTGACAAGTCCCATAACGAGCAAAGAGGCCTAGCTGGGCTGTAAAGTACTGCTAACGCTTTTTCCGTGCCTTTTTCAGACTACCTGCGCAAAGCCGGGCGCCGAAGGGTGGGTCCATTGCGGAAGGCCTAGCGATATGATTAAGAATATTTAAGAAATATAGCTGCACAAAACGGATGGACGACATATTTTTCATTCATTTGCGACGAATATTTGTTACGACGGGACAACACGGCTGAGAAACTAACGTTGTTTTGCATTTCCTGACGAAAACGAGGCATTGTGACGCGGATTCTCCCCGGTGACAACGTTGGCGCAACGCTTCAAACAGAAAATTTACAAGGAATGAAGAAACTTTGTCTTTTCGTGATCCAAAAGTGATGCAAAAACATCCAACTGGTCTCACCATTTTTGTTACCGAGGAGGCACGTGAAACTCTGTAACGTCACATGCTGTTTTGGGAAACTCGCGAAAGCGGGTGCAGGGCTAACTTTAGAACGCTATTTTTAGCTTTCGAGTGTTTTGAAGACGAATTTTTCTGCGCTTCATCACCTCTAAATATTTTAACGTACACCTCCCATATAGCCATGTTTAGTGAAATGGTGCTCATATAGGCTTGAGAATAAACCTGGAAAGAAATTGTAGCTGCTTATACTTCAACATGGAGCACGTGTGTTTGTTTGTCCTCAAAATTGATGTCTCGCGGCCCGATCGCGACAACTGTATAGCCCTATATCGGCAGATTGTGTAGGATTGCAACGTCAAATGTAACTGTTAGTTTGTTCTTAGTTATGTGGGACGTTTTGGGCAGTCGGACGTTTTGGGCCCCAACACACGTGGTATATCCGCTGCCTCTTTCAGAACGTTGCACTTCTTCACCATCAATGCAGACTAGTCTAAAGCATGCCCATAGCAGTGGGTGTAGCGAGCACTACGTATAGGCACGTTCTTCCAATTTAATAATGTTTAACTGGCTACATCCGACTTGGCACCAGACATCCTTGAGCAATGCAATATGACATTGAATTTGCCATTCATGACCAACTTAACAAATTTAGAAATTTAATCAGGCGCAGCAGATAATCTTCAACCAAATAAATTTTCATGAGGGGCAAAACACATTTAGTTGATTGTGCACAAATATCATACCCAATTTTAAATTATCCCCTTATCGCCGTTGTTCTCGCTTACCCCTGAGCTCGGAAATCTGATTTTCTCTCCATGTGCCTATCTAAGACGTACAATTTAAATCATTAAAGAAAGAAATGCATAATTTTCTTCTCGAATTTTACCACGCGTAATTGGAGAGCTCATTGAGCTGGCACCATCATTGGGCAAGGGCTTTTAAAACTGCCACGTTGGTAGTACTATTTATCAGTCGGTCCAATTTGTCTCGATCTGATTATCAAGGCAAGAGGCCATTTTAGCTTTTGCGGTGCAATCGTTCGAACACCTCCATCAATGATTACATGTTTAACATGTTTTATTGAGATGCCCACTGTATACAACGAGTTAAGGAACACATACTATATAGATGCGAAACACTTGGAGCATATACATTTCGGAACCTTTCTGGAGCTAATGCAAGCCACGGTAAAACGTGAACTACGAAATTTAGCCGTATATATTCTGAAAGGAGAAGAGCTACATTCCTTATACAAAAGCAGCGATATGCCAGCACTAACTGATTGATTGTATGTTTTCTTTTTGTATTTTAGGTCTATATATTGATTATATACAAATCAATTATTATAATCTAATCTACATGTTTAACTGCACGCTAGACAAAGACTAAAGAACTATGTATGATTTTAAATTATTAAATTTTGTTATACAAACCTGCAATAACTGAAACTGAGAACTGAGCAGTAGATACCCCCCATGCGCGAAAGAAGGGACAAAAATAGTCTAAGGAAGAACCAAATGCTCTGTTTTGTTTGCATTAGTAACAATACACAACCATTCGTGTCAAGGTCCAAGATGGCGGTCCACCAGTCGATGCGACTGTAAGTTCGTGCACGAACTGTTAATTGCTTGTTATAGCAGTGTAATTGTCTTACTTATCAATGGTATATGTAACTACCTTGGTCACATACTTACTTGATTATGGCCATGAGAGGGTATTTATGCCATTTTGCCGTATTATCCCAATTTTTTAAGGCCAACTCACCATGATATTTCATCTACTGTTCATCTGTTCATCACTTCATGTCACTGTCTTGACTCATTTTTGACTTGTGACTTGACTTGTCAGATCAGACAGATGCTCACTCAAATCAGGTGATCACCAATTGAATGCAGTGGTGTCAGTGTCAGTGGTGTCAGTGTCAGTGGTGATCCCAATCATATGTTGTCAGGCTGCTGCCACCCAGTATATTTAAAATACCTGGTCTTGCACGAAAAAGATAGTTATAAGGACTTTGAAAGTCCAATGTAATATTGGGCCTGTAATATTGCATATTAAACATAGAGGCAGCCACAGCCTTTTGTGTTGAAAAAGTTATCAAAAGGAACCACCAGCCTGGCCTCTAATGCTGTATTACTGATTCATGTAATACCTAATAATCCACCTCATAGTTTCGAGTGCGCGTGCGCGACACACTCTGTTGCGCATCCGGGTCGAAGTTTACGGCACACAAACATGCACTCATAGGGGTCAAATGCAGACCACAGTGTAACAGTACAATTGGACAGTGACAGATGCTTTCAAAGCTGATATATATTCAAGTAGGAACCAAACTATCTCTGCTGACATCTGTAGTTTATTTTCTGCCACTATTTTCGGTTGTTGGAAGTAGAATAGACCGTAAATGTAGAGAGAAGCATCAGTACTGGCAGTGGCCTACTCGCTGTGTCATAAATCATAATGTAGCCTTGTACGTAGTTGTACGGCAACAGAATAGCACATGGGGTGGATGTAGAGGTGAGATACGCCCCCTCCCCCCTTTACCTTTAACAGTCCCCAAGAAGGCTTAATATCCCTTTGCTCTAGGGTGTTGGGTTTAATCCCCCTCCCCCCTCCTTGGATCTGTCTGGCTTGCATCTACAAAGTGTCATTCTGTGATGTATTTCATTGGAAAGCACAGTTACAGTGTATGCTCATGTTCCCAAGAGCCACTCCTTCCCCCCTACTTATATTCCCATTCACTGTATGCATCGCCTGCCTTCGGCAGATTCTCGAGATGCACCCCCCCCCCCTTCCCAAAGGCTGTAAGAACTGACAGATCTGTGTTTTTTTATTGTTACTCAGAGCACAGTTTAAGTGGCATTGGCGTAACACCCAACAGTCGACCAAAAGAGCGAGCATGTCTATGAGGCATTGTTTACAATAGGTGGTTGACGCGTCGCATGGTCAGTTAAACTGTGTTGTATTGGTAGGGATGGAGTGGACTGAGGGGTCCATCCTCATCGTTGGCGGGGTGCCCAATTTTGGCTTCACTTGTGGAGTGGCGGGGCATGTTTCGGGAAGCGGCAGTCGATGGTGTAACTTGATACAGCTGCTGTCTAAGACGAAGTGGGCAGACAGAAACCTGATACCGAGTTGGTGCGATGCGACAGTGGTTCTATAATTGGCGCTGGAGTAATTGGCTTCATTCACTGGATGGGATTATGATAGTCGGGGATAGTGGAAGAACGACTCCCGATCTCCTGGCCGGTCAAGTAGGTAGGGGAGGGTGGGGGGGTAGCCAGAAAAATTTAAACCGGAAATTACGGTAGCTGAAGTATTATTAAACCCTTTGAAGCCAGTGTGAGATAACTGGCTGTTCTCCTACCAAGGTACTCATGGTTATCCCTACTTCTAAAGCTAATTAAATTTGTCATATTTTGTTTCAGCCATATTACTGCAGAGAGATTCTACGTAGAACCAGTTGATCCCCAAAATCCATCAGATGAATTGCTGATTATAGATAGAGTTAGCCAGGAAATTCAACTTGAAAGTAAGTTTCGTCAAACTTTATATTGTGATTATATTTTGTTGACATGTAAATTAAATGATGATTTTATCTTTTATTCTTTATATGTTTTACTTTGGCTATAATTCCTATAAAAAATATGTACCTAGGGTTATTTTTACATTCAGGTTTTGTCTAATTGAGTGCATGCACGTGATCATTTAACTTTAGGATTTATCAAATGAACCATTTCTTTATACTTTACAGAAAATGGGGGTCAAATACCTTCAACAGCAGATGTCAAGCTTATCTATGGCTTGTTTGGCATTATTAGACTATTGGCAGGTAACAATGAACTGAAAAATTCCATATAAGGGGTATTTAATGCACATGCTAAAGCTTTGGCAGTTCTTACATACCAGTATAACAAATATATACCTTTTCGAGGCGTGTATATGCATTATACTTGCTGAAAATAAATTAGATAATGTGAAAGCTGAACCTAGTTACCATCTATTTATCCTATTTATCTTTGCAATTTGCAAAAAAAATAGTGATGTAAATATTATTGGTGCAATAGGGGTCCCTCTGTAGATGTTGTTGAACCTTTTCAGGTCCATATTTGGTGGTTATCACCAGGAGACTAGCTATCGGAGAGATCAATGGACAGGCCATCTACAAGGTTATGGGCACAGAAATCATTCCATACCAGAGAACAATGCTGCACCTTAATGAGCAACAGGTACGACATTTTATTTGTCATTGCCATTAATGTACTGAGCGAAAACATTTCTTTGCTGGTTGTCAATTGTTAAAGTTCTGTTTACATAACATCTATGTTATTGATGACTGATGGCATAACTCTGTCATTAGCCACAATGTTGTTGTGTAAATAAGTTACTCATAAATGAACTATTGCCCTTGTAGTTCCGACAATATTCTGTAACTGAAAATCTTTCCCCACAGATCCAGGATAATAACAAGTATGTGGCCATGGTGGAACACATTCTCAGCCTGGAGACCTACTTCTTCTCCTACCACTATGACCTGACGCACACCATGCAGAGGTTGGACAACACCAGTCCAGAGTTCCTCCATATGCCCCTCCATGAAAGGGTCAGTCGGCATTCCTACACATGCTTCGTTTCTTGGGCTCTGCCAGGCCAACCATTTTGCCGGTATTATGGGGTTGGCATCAACAGATCAACAGACAAGAGAGCCCCATAAGTACATGTACTTATGTCTTGCCATAGAAATCTCTTCGTTCCCTTGCCTTGTAGTCACTACAACCAATATTGGCTCGTTTCTATGATAAAAGTATCCCTTGCAGGTTCACAGTTTGCTCCTGCAACCAACTATCTACTGCTTGTCGGTCGTATAAAAATAGTTTAAAGTTAATATATTAAAATAAATATATGGTTTTGTTGTTGTTTGTTTTTGGGGGGGGGGGGGGGGCGGGGGACTACCTATATACAACATTGCAATGTCCCTGTCGCAATGTGTTTTAAATGTCTTGCATTAATCACGGCTCTCGCATGCTGGAATTCTGAATGTATCTTCTATTGTGTGATTGGTATAGGCAGATCTGCGGTTTGTTTGGAATGGTCATTTGCTGCGAGAGCTCGTCCAACAACCTGAGCTGTGTCACTTCTGCCTCCCGATCCTTCATGGCTGTATCCTTGTCTGTGGCTGCTGCCATACATGTGCAGATACCTACGTGTATAATGATGTGTATCATGAAGTTACATTGTCAGTAGATAGCGTATCAGTAATATTGGCTGATCTAATGTCAAAGCTGACAATATTGGTAATTAGGAAATTGTTTCGCAGACCAAAATTTCGCTTGCTTTACTGCTCTCTTTCCATCACCACAGAAGCATACAACTTTGACATTTGCTGAACTGATAATTTTGCAGTAGTTTTGTCTGAACCAGCAAGTTTTTTTGCCTTAATGAAGCTGATCAGTTGTATCGATACGGAAGTCCCGAATCAAGAATTTCCCGTTCAGTTACATCATGATATCCCGGCGTTCCTGTTTCCGGGCCGGCACGCGTTACTACGTGCGCGGACTCGACTCGGAGGGCCACGCCGCCAACTTTGTGGAAACCGAACAGATTGTGGAATACGATGGAACGAAGAGCTCGTTCGTTCAAGTGCGTCGCATGTTCTCTTTCGCGGGGTTTAACTGTGTGTGTGTGGGGGGGGGGGGGGGTGTACGCCCACGTTTCATTTCATTTCTTTTTCGAGACGCGAAGATATTAATTTCTTAATATCAGTGGGTAGATGGTATCGCAACGGGAATGTATTTTCAGAGGTTTCCGTTTTCATTTGGCGATTGATGTGAGCATCAAACTTGCGAGTATATATGATTATGTTTTTCAAAATTTAATGTTTTGCAATATATATATATATTATACATTTATCGCATGGATGATCATGGCGGTGTTGTTATTCTTTTTTTCTCCAGACACGCGGGTCAGTGCCTTTATATTGGTATCAATACCCCAATCTGAAGTACAAGCCAGACCCCGTCCTGGTTGACAACTTCAACCAGGTGAGTTACTGCAAGTTGTGCTATAACATGTACATATTAATCTGTCGATTAGAACATTGCAATCGCACATTCTTTTAATTGCGACCTTTCTTCTGGGTAAAAATCATTGCAAAGTGTGCTATAACATGTGCATATGTCGATTATAACATTGCATTCGCACGTTGCATTAATTGTGACCTTTCTTCTGGATTAAAAACACATGTCGTCTTGTGTAAAGGGCTGGCGGTTATCCCCGGCACATGCCTCTATGGCTGTACACCATTATAACAGTTATATGCGAACGTTTCAGGTTGACGGCTTCCAACGCCATTTCGCTGCTCAAATATACAACTATGGGAAACAAGTGCTCATCAACCTGGTGAGTTTTCCCAAAGAATGAGGCGAACTGCGACGCTCTAAATACGTACACGTAAAATTAATGAATTGGTGTGAACTAAAATACAAATGTTCCTTTCATGCTTGTCGCCTTGGTCCGTGTTTTTTTGGGAAACATGCAATACTGCCTTTAAATGTACTACCTTTATACGGGTGTTGGTGTTTGAACTGAATTTACGTGAAGAGGTCTTCGTTTGGATCCATCATACTGGTGTATATGTATACCTATAACACACACATTGGGAGCATTTGGATTAGCAGGTAATGTGTACCTTATGTATAATGTATGGGTTTCATGTGTCTGGTTTTTTTTTTGCATTCCAGCTTGACCACAAGGGCTTGGAAGAAAACTTAGTGAAAGCATTTGGACAAGCCGTGCACAGCTCGCACAACAACAGTATCCGGTAAGATGTCGCTTGATGCAGGCTCCATGTTAAGACTTAAGGGACATCTGTTTGGTGGTGTCTGAAGGACTGGGTAGTCGACTGTTTACCGACACTAATGTTTTCTTTGCCAAAACTGGCGTGAACCATCTTGGCCATTAATAGGCGTTAGGTACTGTGCCAGAGCATTGATTTCTGTCTTCGTTTGATCCTATTGGGATGGGGAAACTAAAGTCTTGGCATTTTCTTCTTACAACGAATAATCGTTAAGCTTTTCATTTTATTTGTTGTGGCACCGGTCATTTAAAGTAATATTTCCAAGTGATATGCTTAGGAATCCTTTATCGGTGCACAATATAGATTGATTGGATAATCAAATAACAAAATTGAGAAACGTACAATACCACCTTTAAATGTACTACCTGTGTACAGGTGTTAGTGTTTGAACTGAATGTACATGGAGAGGTCTTCGTTTGAATCCATCATACTGGTGTATATGTACACGAATAACACACACATTGGGAGAGTTTAGATTAGTGGGTTTATGTTTTGATGGACAAAAAAAGTATTCCGACCTAAACAACTTAGCATAGTATTGTGCATATGATTTCAGATACGAAGCCTTTGACTTTCACAAGGAGTGCAGCAAGATGCGGTGGCACCGCCTGTCTATTCTGATGGACCGACTGAGGGACGATCAGAGCCAGTTCGGGTGAGTCCTTCTGAACCCTCCGCCATGGCCCATGTGTAGCCCGACGTGCTGCTATTGAACGAAAGGGCCGGCCCGGTAGCTCAGTGGGTTAGTGGATAGGTATCATTGGTTAAAGCGTTTTACTGATGCCAAGTCGATGCCCATGTTTAACACGCAGTGGTACAGCATGTGGTGTGATGGACTGCAGACTACCACGCTTCAAAATTTGCCTTCATATTATTGTCTCAAGATGCCCCGCTGTTGCACATATGGGCACAAGGGTGGCCGAAAGCACCAATCCATCCCTCCCTCATCCAATCTTGTAGTGGAACAGGCCATTATGTTAATGGCATGCCCGTCGGGTTGTTTATTCCGCAGGTACTTCATGAAGAAGGACGATGAGGTGCTGTGCGTCCAGGAAGGCGTCTTCAGAACAAACTGTATCGACTGTCTAGACCGCACCAATGTAGTTCAGAGTCTTCTCGCCAGGCGGAGCGTGCACGACCAATTTATCGTAAGTACAATTCGCACCAGCCAGTCGTGGGTTGGTTGGCTCGTAAGACCATAAGTTTGCGGCTTACTTATTGTGATTTAAGTATACACCATCATGTATTACACGGCAGTTGCGCTCATGATTGAAGAAGCCTATATAAGACCGACAGAGCTTGCCACAGGCATTACATCGGTGTTCTGCCGTTTGCTCTTGACCTTCGTGATCTTCCTAGTTTGGCCCAGTTGTAAATTGTTGTGGAAAGCAAGTTGTTGTTTCTTAAGATACGCTATTGTTGGAAAGTTATTGGTTCCTTACAATGTACAACGCCACGAAGGTGACCATAGCCTGGTCGACACCGATCTCATCTGTAACATTGAAAACCTTGTCTGTTGCAGAAATTAGGTATCTTAGATCAAGAGGAGCGGGTAGAAGACCAGGAACAATTCGAATTGTTGTTCAAGAATAGTAAGTACTTGTTTGGTGCTTTATTTATACCAGTGTTGCAGAAAATTCACCCGGACTGGTACTTTGGTATGTGACAGTTATCCTGATGTCTGTTTTGTATGATTCTAAACGGTCTTCATACTAATTTTGTTTACCATTTCTTGCTCAGTGCGCCATCACTGATACTCCAGCGATCACTGGTCTCCTCTCGACAACCGTCTGTTCAAGGCAGTCCGTAGAACACAATAGCCACTCTGAGCCGCTGTGTTCAAGGCAGTCCGTAGAACACAATAGCCACTCTGAGCCGCTGTGTTCAAGGCAGTTCGTAGAACACAATAGCCACTCTGAGCCGCTGTGTTCAAGGCAGTCCGTAGAACACAATAGCCACTCTGAGCCGCTGTGTTCAAGGCAGTCTGTAGAACACAATAGTCACTCTGAGCCTCTGTGTTCAAGGCAGTCCGTAGAACACAATAGCCACTCTGAGCCGCTGTGTTCAAGGCAGTCCGTAGAACACAATAGCCACTCTGAGCCGCTGTGTTCAAGGCAGTCCGTAGAACACAATAGCCACTCTGAGCCGCTGTGTTCAAGGCAGTCCGTAGAACACAATAGTCACTCTGAGCCTATGTGTTCAAGGCAGTCCGTAGAACACAATAGCCACTCTGAGCCGCTGTGTTCAAGGCAGTCCGTAGAACACAATAGCCACTCTGAGCCGCTGTGTTCAAGGCAGTCCGTAGAACACAATAGCCACTCTAAGCCTCTGTGTTCAAGGCAGTCCGTAGAACACAATAGCCACTCTAAGCCTCTGTGGTGGAAAGCTGTCTTTGTAGTAATTATAATATTTGCCAAGCGTCTTAAATGCCTGTCTTGTCTGGCGCCCCATTGTGTGAATGGATGAAGGTCTTGGGTGTGTTTTATATACAGTATGGAGTAATTGGGACATGGCCCTGCTCTACCCTTTATTCCTTCCCTGGGCAAGTATGCAGAGGAGAACGAAATGTCCCCTTGATATGATCTTTACCTGTTAGTGATTTTCACAGCAACCAACGAATCTTTCGGGTGTGTTTCGTCGAGTGATGGTTTCGGTCGTACTTTCTTCCAGTTTGGGCTGACAATGCTGACGCATGCGCAAAGCAGTACGCTGGCACTGGTGCTCTCAAGACGGACTTCACCCGGTAAGTCACCAACAGACACCCGTCTCACGATCCGTAATCCCCTCTAAATGTCTTACCCCAGGATGGGCGAGAAATAGGAGTTAATGTTGAGGCTATCTTACAATGAAAACAATGAATGAAGCGACTTGAAGTGGTTGTTTTTCACGTTTAAGGGAATTATTAATAATAGCACTGGCTGTAAGGTCACTGATGGAAACATGTCGAGGACCCACACGTCATGGTAACTGATGGCAATAAACCATGTTGATAAACCACACTGTCGTAGTCAATGAGCTGTCCTAGAACAATGTTCGTAATGTTAGAAAAGTTGCATATTTATCATATTTATCTGTTTCGTTGAATACTATAAATAAAGTTGCTTTTTCTTCCTGGTGAAGGAAGGAATGGTCACTCTTAGTTGCTATGGTGCACGTTGATTAGTTGCCTCTTGTCCTTCCCAGCACAGGCAAGCGAACCGTTTGGGGCCTGCTGAAAGACGGCGTCAACGCTTGTGTTCGATACTTCATGAACAATTTCTTTGACGGTTACCGTCAGGTAACATGTATTTCTTTCTGTCTGGCCTGCGCGCTGTTGTTGGGCATGGTTATAGAGAGCAGATTGACCTCATACAGCTTCCAACCCGATACGTTCAGCAAAGTACAATGTAACCGAGACACTCGATGAAAGCAAAATTCATTAACATGTGTATTCGCTGTTAAAAACCTCGCAAAATAAATAAAGTTTGTGAAAAAAGAGGGCAAAATTCCTCATTTAGAAAGCCTAAATGTTGGTTATGGCATTCATTCTTATGTTACGCCCCCCCCCCCTACCCTACACCCCACAGCCCTTCCGTAACTGTGGTAGCGGAAGCCGCCCCACACCACCCATCTCCCTTCGGACCGACACCGATTTCCCCGAAGATTTGTATGCGTGGGGGGGGGGGGTGGCAGACTCTTGTCATCACGTGACTCGTGCCTTTGCCCTAGACGCCGGATAATATGACCTCCGAAGGTTCATGGGTTCCTGTTTGTATTAACGTCCGACTCAGTGGTCCACCCGAGGTATCTGTGACACAAAGCCTTCCTCCACATCCCACACTTCTTGCTTCTTAATCTGTTTTAAAACGTGAGTAATATAGAATTACTAAGACTACTAACTAAGTCAGGGTGGAGCTATTTTTGTCTGTAATAGTCTGGGATACCTCTTCAATATCGTATCTGCTTCATTTCAATCGGCTATACGAATGACTCAAATCAAGCGAGATTACCTTCATGGCTCTTTGTCTCTTTGTGATATCTGGGCTATTTTTTCTAACCTCAAATGTCAAATAAGTTCTGAAATAAAAGCGGCCTTCCTTGGCATCTTGTCAGACAAGAATCTTGAAAAGTTCATTCGCTCTGGTAACTTACGGTCTCCTTTCACTTACAGTGCTTTATTTTAACTTTGTTCTGCATTTTGGGCTTTATATTTCAGAGTATTCCTTCTTACTAAAGCTTTCTTCCCATTTATGTCTGTGTTCTTTTTATCCTTCCTTGCTGTTCGTTATTTCTACCGTTTTCCGAACGAGATTACAAAATGCCACAATAACTTTCTCAATTTATTTACAGATGTAAAGTTCTAATCCTAGAGTCCTGGTTTAGTTCTTTGTTGTAGATGAATTCCAGGCCTGTACAAACTTGCATGTACAGCTGCTTGCGTGATTGCATGCAGTCTTATCGTGTGTGGGATCCGTATCGGTGTCAAACCTAACAATAGCGTCACTATTGTACATAACGTTCATAGATACATCTGTCTGTTTTTGACATGCGTCCGCGCATGGGTACAGTAAGGGCAAGAGGACCAAATTGGGCTTGGTGAAGGATGGTTATAACTCTGCCATTCGCTACATCATGAACAACTTCTATGACGGCTTCCGACAGGTAGAAATAAGGGTGGACTGAGCGTGATGCCGTCCAGACACTTCCCCCACTTAACGTCTAACATAGATCATGTCTACTAGGTTTAAGCCATATAAAGCCATTTTTTTTGTTAAATAGGATTCGCACTCAAATCCCAAATGTCATTCTTCTAATCGTAGCATGCTAATCGCTGCATGGATGTAGAGACCTGGTTCATTTTATACAGATATCTAGAAACCTTTGGACATAATGGAACTTTACTGTGTATACTGCTGGACAACCACAAGAAAGGTTAAAAACAACAATTACCATGGACAAAAATAGTGATAAGCAAAATATGCTTTACGGTCCTAACATGATCATTAAACGTGTAAATCCATTGCTTGATCTTTTCTGGTTCACTTGATGTATATATATTCTGACAGGACGCCATTGACCTGTTCCTGGGGAACTACATCGTAGAGGAGAGTGAAGGCATTACGAAGCCCTCGCCGCTGCGGCCCGAGAAAGACTGGAAGTTCTACGCTGTAAGATAACTCATTTCATTTCATTAAAAAAAGTTATGTGAATTTTCATTAATCTTAATAGAAGGCGACGTTTGACTCGTGGCTTACGCGTTACCCGAAATGTCATGGCCATGACCTTTGGTTAATAAATCTCTCAAAACAACAACTAATAATGGTCTTGTATCAGGCTCAATTTACCGCAGGAAGCGTTAAACTGCTGTGCAGGATTTAATTTACACGGAAGTTGCCATATTTCCATGTTGTCAGCTACTGATGTCGACTTGTCGCCTGCCTTTCAGCTTCCCGCCATTTTCCTCGTGGCATTTTCCATGTGTGTCATCAGCGTTCTCATTCCGGATGGTAAGTTCACATGCACCTGTCATTCATTGCTCTAGGCAAGGATCTTCACAATCTTTCTAACTGCACAATGGTAACTGACTGTTTCAAGTAAACGTGCAAGTGTCCGATGTCATTACATTGGCTGGGGTGATCTTTTGTATCATCCGACGTTTATACACACGGTGTAACTCACAAAACATAATTACGTTATGCGTCCATCTTGATTTTATTATAATATACTGCATTGGTAAATGATCGAACGTCCATCTTGTTTAGCCTGATTGTGAGTTTACAGTTGTTCTACAAGAGTATATAGCTGGCCGAAAATTGAATTAACAGCATCTTATCCACTGTTACTAATCCCGCATTGAACATGCGTGCTGTCGTGTGGTAAGCCCTCCTCTGCCCCTTCTGCGACTGTAGAATAACCACGTGCGTTTGCGAGGCGGCGGCCGCCTGTGAACCACACGAGTATAAAGTGGTGAATGTATTTGCAGAGAACCCGGTAGAGCAGATGAGCTACGTTCTGTTCTGGGGTGGAGCCAGCAGCATTTGTCTCGGAATGATTTACTTCTATGGCTACGACTTTGTAAACAAGCCCCGCCTAAATGTATCCAAGGCGAAAGAAGACTAGGGCTGCAAATTCTTTGTGCGTGGCGTCACTACGGCACTGTGACTTCATATTTGGACTAGTGCGGCCTCCGCCTACAGCGGAACGTTTCCCTTGAACGACCTTCTAGTCAAGCTACACCGCGCTTACCGTTATAGTCAGCAACAAGTGGATTCTAGTTGAATTAATTTCAATGTAAAAGATATTAAGGATGTGGCTTCCTTTCTTTTCTTCATGATTTCTTGCTGGGTTCGCCAACGGAAATCGTCTGATATCCAATCGTGCAGTAAAGCCTTTGAAATGCACAAAACGCCCTTACTGTTTAGATGAAGTTTTCTGGTTATAGGATCACTTACCCTATACAGGTCGAAATCATCATAGTTAAGAGAAAGAAAAACCAAAAAATATTCCATATCCCGGCCTGCCGTCTGAAGCACATTGTTGCTCTGTTGAAATGGTTTATGCAGGTCTTCGACACGGTACCAGCTCATCATACAGCATTGTGATTCGCTTTCTTGGTGGTAGCCGATCTTGCGCCATTTATTTCAATCCATTCCCCGTCTTCCACTGTTCGAGGACACATCTGAATATATAAAATAGGGGGAAAATGCTACCAATTGCGCTTTCTATGAGGCGCCGATGGCGACTCTTCCGATACGCTTTATTTGCGTTCTCACGTTTTTTTGTTTATACTGTCATTTTTGGTAATGTGTTTTGATTTTTTATTCAACTTGAACTAGGTTTCGTGGTAGAAGGAAGCATGGCAACATTGTATTTGTACTGTTTTCGGGTTCAAATGCGCTGTGACAAATATAATCTTCCGGTTACAGAAAATCCTCGGTTATCGGTATTATGATTTCTCTTCAATCAGAGCTCATTGACGTTGACCCTTTGGTTTGCATAGGCGTGCTTTGTTGTTTATATAGGAAGATGGTTCCGCTCTATCGGGGAAATTCCTCTTTTCTGTAACAAGGCCAGAAATCACTAAAACCCGAAAGCGTCCGGACATTCATCTATGATCGTTTGGGGCGTCGTCATTTTCCCAGGATTTCCCAGTTTGGCCTTCATGTGCACAAAAGTGGCCTAAAACAACATTTCATTGGACTTCCCTCCGGTGTGCCTTATTGTTAATTGTACTTCCATGCTTGGTTATGGTTATTATGTAATAAAATTCGATGTGGGAATCTAACACGTTTTCTATGTCAGTTGAGAGACTTGTATGATAGTTTCTTGCGCACATATAGAATATCTCCTCGTGATTTTGCCTGTTTGCGTTATTTTTGTCTTTAGTGCTCATTATTTGCTCTCGGTTTCATCTTGGGTTTTTGTTCTGGTTTTCTATTTTGCAGAACGTGCCAGCGAACAACTGATGTATGTCCTTTTCTGGGGTACGGCCAGCGCCGCCACCATGGCCATCATCTATTACTATGGCAACGAGTTTGTCGACAAGCCTAAGCTGGCCCTGGTCAAAACGAGGCTAGATTGAAATAAGGCCACGTCTAAGCCAATTTTCTCAGAAATTGTTTAGCGACAGTACTTAATTATACGTAGGCTTCTGTCACAAACAAGTACAGATGGGGATATTCCTGTATGGATATATCACCGTTGGCAAGACGTCCAGTCCTCTTACCATAAATCACCTTCATCTTCTAGGTAAATTCAATTATTGTATACACGAGTACAATAAGTGTTTGTTATAGCGTCTGAGAAACGATAGTCTTCGTTGCACTGTTACTTTGTCACATCCATTCGTCTTCATTAAACTTTAACATTTTCTCTGTTTAACTCTTAAGGATAATTGTTTATATATTACCTCTTGTCTAACTTATGGGTGTCCTTCAACTTCTGTGTTTAGTTAAATCAAAATGTAGCCCCACCTGACATTGTCTCCCATAAACCTGTTCTCTAAGGCGGATTACCCACATTGGTCTAGTTTGTTTCTGTTCAGCATTCCTTTAACACATCTAAATGTAAAGGGTGAGAGCTTGCTTTGTTTGTCCTTCTGTCAGCTGTGCGCACGCGTGTTTTGTCCACGGTCTGACTGTAACGTTAGCAACCTGGTGTCCCGTGGATGGACAAGTGGTTACCTGTTCCGAATTCTGATAACTAAAGGATAAGGTGACCTACTTTTGTCGTTAAAATGCATGAATACGCGTGATTAAACTTGTCCTTGATTTACTGGTTCCTTGTAAACCGTTCCATCCTGCATATTGTCGGTGTGTAACAGATCGCCGGTAACTTTTCGCCAGTGTCCAATTGTTAACATCTATAATGCGGAATTCGGAAATTAGTGTACAGTTCGTCTGAATGAAATGGTTGTAAGATGTAGCTGTGGTTCACTGTATTGAAGCCTTAGCCATACACCACTGCCCAGTTCACTCGTACCTCGAAGGTTATATATCTTTGGTGGCCCTGGTTGTTCAGGTGACCGCGTACGTCATGCAAAATGGTCTTAATGGTATTCCTAGCATGATAAATTACTGTATATAGATAAATTGTACACTATTTATAATGGCACCTAAGGATCGAGCTGACTGACATGTGACGTCGCTTCAGGACTGAAGCCGTTTGTAAGGCTGGTCATTCCGAGTCGCTGAAATGGAAACAGTCCAAGGGGAAGCGTTGCACAAGTGTCTCCTCCTATATGTAATGGTGTGTACACATGTACGGATTCAATACACTGCTGTTGAACAGCAGATTATGCTATGTACTTGCATGAAACAGAAGTACATTCCTGTAGAGATGGGTATATTTATCACTCCGCGCTCACAGTTCCCCATGTTCGCCATCGGCATTGCAAGACCGCATGTACCAATAGCGTCCTGTACAAAAACAGGGTAGGGAGGCATTGCGAGGTAAAGAAACTATATTTCAAGACCATAAACTAGGAAAACTTTGTTATGTGTTACGGTTTAACCCCAAATCGTTGTAGGACGCTGGCACAGGTGGTACTAATATCACTATTAATATTACTTGCTCTTTTAAGTCATTTATTAATACGAATGGTAAATATTCTATGTTGAACATATCAACTAGCCTTCGTAATAAATGCATCCATACAATTCTAAACATATAAATATATATATGTAAAGACCAATCAAAGTTATTTTAGAGCTTCACGTTGCTACCAACTTGAGACCTATGTAATTTCTCGTAAAATTATTCTAGTATTTCAATTCTATTGCTAGTATTTTTATTTACATTAAAGTAAATAGTTTAATAACTTCTTCGGGTAGACTTGTTACACTGCTGCAAGATTTTGTTTAATTTCCACCTGAAAGTCTGTCATCTTGACTTGCTATCCTTCGATGGCGCTCCCGAATATTTAGCTTCCGTTTTAAATGGAATGCTGCTACCATTCCGAAATTCCGCGGGAAAAGGTATAATAAACACGGGAATAACCGGCCCTTGTGTTTGTTCGTTATTGCTTGCTTTCAAAACGTTGTCTTGCGAATTAGGAACGTGTACTTCACTGAAAACATTGAGACATGGATTTTTTTTTTCGTGAAATTAATTTATTGCATACCTATTTAATATAATAATGATGTGTATTGGTAGTATATATATATGGTGAACCTCACGATCAACTACTTTCCAACTCAACCTAAGCCAAGGAATCAGCATAATGTGATAGATGACCTCACACTCAATATTGTAAGATTGCATTTAAGATTGACCCTCCCCCCCCCCCCGCCCTCTCTCAGCCCCGCACCCCGGACAATGCTCCTCGAGAAGACTCTACCCATAACTAGATCTTATTCGTTCTTTTAGAGCACCGGGCACATGAAAAAAAAACAGCCTCCGTACTTATACCAGCAATCGTTTCACACTTTACCACTTGGGGGAAGGGGCGGTCTCCGATTGCTAAACATAAGCTTTCATTTAGAGGGGAATGAGATTGTTGTGTATTTTACACTTTGTTAATTTTATTATTTACCTAATACCATATAGAGCTAAGCCCTTCAACAAAATGGCAAAGATCTATTTCTGTGTAGGCCACACCTGCCAGGCTCTTCCTGAATATAGCGTAGTGCTTGGTGTCACCTAGCGGAGACTTCATGAATTATTCGTACTACAAAAAAAATGGCGGACGACGAAGCTCCTCTGCTACTAAACACTCAAACAAATCCCGTGGAAAGTCGTCCACGCCGGCGAATAGTACACAACTCGTATGCTGACGGCGTAGTTGGTACCAATGATGTCGTCTGCTACTTGTCTGGTGATGATGAAGCCAGTCTTCCCGTGGGTCCCTTGTCCCAAACCTCGGAGGAACAAGCCCAGATTGTGGCCATTTTCGTCGTTGCTTTCGATACCAAGGCGGGTAAGTCGAGTGGTCTCGATTTGTATTAGCCCCATGTGGCGTTGTGGGGAAACAAGTTGTGTGTAGCAACAACTGTCTCATATGGGACTAGATTTGTATATAATCATGTGACACATGTAAGTAATCGATGCCAGGTCCACAAGGACAATTTGTGGAAAAGGGCAAAATGTTGATACAACAAAAAAAACGCTATCATTTTCAATATAAAGTTCAAACCATGGGTCCGAGCTTATGACAGGCCACTTCATCACTCACACTCAGGCTCGCAGCTCTGGTAAGGGTCCGAGCATGAGTAATATTCTGTTATCATTTTTTTTTATCACTCTCTCCCTTACCTTCCCTGCCTTCCCCCAAATGGAGACGCGATGTTGGGTGGCTCAATGTCGTATGAACAGGGACAATCTGGCTTGTGTAGTGACGTAACCCACATGAAGAAATTTTCCTAAAGAGGGTGCAATAAGTTTCTCTGTACGTTCACCTCTTGATGTTCATGAGTGATTGACCAGGAATCTAGCGAGTTATCCAGGCAGCACAGGATTTAAAATGCCATGATCTGACTCAGTTGAAAGCTAAAACCAAACTGCTCATTTATTCCGTTTTGGTCTTCATTTCTAGTTTCTGCATATTAGTTTCATAGCAACCATGCGGATACATCGTTATACCGAAAGCGACTGAAACCGACCAAAACCGGCCTGAATATACCAAAACCGAGGTGCATGGAACAGTTTAACTTCACAGAAGGTTGATTTCGGTTGAGATATGGCCACACTTATACCTACATAGAAGAATGATATAAGGTAGAAGCATAAGGTCGGAATAAGCCGTAACGGTCGAATATATGTGCCATCTTGTTTATCATGTTAATTGTGTCATTCGCCGCTGGGCAGAGTTACTTGTTGATTATGGGTAAATACAGAAGGCAGAACATCGGTCACAGAAGCATATGACCGACAAATTGCAGAGTCTTCACCGGCGAGAAGTGGGACAAAGTGGTTGGGAATCCACATGACAAAGGTGTCAATTGCTCATTTGAATTACCTGAGGTGAAAAAAAAAAGGTGTCAAGTGCTCAATTGAATTACCTGGGGTGTTGGCATCGCTCACAAAAGGTGTCCCTTAGACATATCCCTTGCCCCTCCCCCCCTATCATAATGGCACTGTACACACGCATGGAACAATCTCAATCTCAATAACATGTAAAAACTCATGGAACAATCTCAATCACAATATCATGTATTCTATTACTATAAGAGAAATACTTTGTCCTCTAGTTCTTTGAAACAGCGCTACGGTTTATGCAGTTGTATATAACAGGTGCTGGCGCCTAGTGGCCAGTGAAAGAGTAAATTTGTAAACAAACAAGATGGCGCATGCATTCGCAGTTTGAGCCACTTCCGCAGACAGAAGACAGGCATATCTGCTATTACTGGCAATAAATACAATTAATATTAGACGTATATATATGTGGACTACTGCTACATCCAGATCATAAGTGTCTTCAACATGCTAGCATCTTGGTTTTGGTATATTTATGTCTGTTTTGGTTGGTTTTGGTCGGTTTCGGTATAACGATGTACCGCAACCATGCAACTCAATAATCCCACCACCTTAAGCTTTGAACCTGCCCACCCCCATACATTAGGTCGAGGTGTATACTCAAATTAAAGCAATATACTTCAATTGAAGTCAAATTTGTATTGTTACCTTATTCTCAGTAATCTGACATTTTTATCTTAATCCAGGTAACTTTCTCAAGTGTTACCTAAATTAAAGTAACTAGTGTTTAGATAGAAGTCCAGACCTAATAGGGTGATTTCATTATGCAAATATCCATATAGTGTTCTGATTGGCTGTATTTTTTTAGGTCAGCATACTTCCATATATGTATATCGACAAAGACCAAACTTAATATGGCAGGCCAACGCGTTTGCTAACTTACCTCACAAGATACTGTCTTGAAGACCCATTTGTGTGGAAAATTGGTCTTGTAAGGGTATAAATTGTCGCGCGAAAGTTATATTAATGTTTCCGACACATTTTTACAATTGGTATGTATTACTAGTTTAAACCATATTAAATTGATTGTATGTTTCAGGAAGTTGACTTCTATGTGCAGATAGGTCTCAATTTCATTCAGCAGACCCATACTCTGTAGACAAGCCAATTTCTGAACATTTGTTTTTGGGCGACCTCTTTCATTTCAAATAGTATTTGCTAATGTAAGCTTTGTATTTATATAGTAGAAATAAGATAAATCATTTTAGATAATTGCATGTGAAGTGGCAATTGTTACTTCACTCATCCAGACTCTAGAATCAGCATGTGACTCATGACACAGATGTGTTGTGCACGCCCTCTAGCAGTGTCCTAGAACTGAAATATAATTGATAAAAGATACCTCAGTTAAAGGAAAATACTGATTCCTTTAATTTAAGTATGTGTCTCGACCTGTAAAACCGCTGCCCCTGTCAACGCTAGTGCAATGAGATGCATTGCTTTATAACCCTAATATTTTAGTTATATTACACTAATGAAAATAATTTTAATTGCAATGTAAATCCCTAAAGTCTTTGCACGCTAAAGTTGTTAAACTTTATATACAGACCTTGGCCTTGCGGGGAGCACTTGGACCGCTGGACGATTTGTCCACCAGGGCAGATGGAGGGGAGGCTAAATATTAGTAACTGAAACCTCATGTCCCAGGTGTTGCACCCTAATATGCTTGGTGTCACTAGATGGCGCATTGCAAACGTTTATTGCTTCTACCCTACCTCATTCCTACACTATCCCACTTAGGCCCTATCTCTATCATCTTGGTTTACAGATAACTCGCTGGATTCCTGGTCAATCACTCATGAACATCAAGAGGTGAACATACAGCGAAAGTTATTGCACCCTCCTGAGGAAAAATTTTTCATATGGGTTACGTCACTATACAAGCTTGATTGTCCCTGTTCACGCGACATTGAGGCACGCGACATTGTGTCTCCATTTGACCACATCCCCACTCCCAAAAGCTATTAAGACTACCAGTTAGAAAGACACAGCCAAGTAACAGTTAATGCCATCTAATGTAGTCATTTTGCCCCATGTTCCCCTATATATATACAACTAGAACATGAATCAAATCCTGATTACAGAAGTACAAGTCCAGTCCCGGACCATATGCCCCGCCGCTCCACGAGTCACTCAAAATTGGGCACTCTACCAATGACGACTCCCTCCCTACAAATGCAACATATCAGCTTCACTGTCCATGCAATGCATCAACGACCTGTATAAACAATGCTTAATCCGCAGGGTGTTAAGCCGGGGCCGCTAAAACTGTGTTCCGAGTACCCATCAAAGAAACACTGTCAATTCTTATGGCCCTTGACAACAAACATTAGCACAGCAAGCAACTTGCTACCCTAAGACATTGTCATTGGTGTGAACCCTGAGTTGTACGCAATTACAGGCAATAGTTAACAATGGTGGGCACACATGATAGTATAAATAGAGATGCTATAAATGCAATTTCAGAATGTGTTTGTCCCTTGATGATATCAATATGCCTCATATAGATATTTCAGTATAAGCATGCAACTTTAATATAAACTAGATCTACTTCAGCTGATACAGCAGCAAAGCTATGACAACTGCTGCAGTTGATATAGCAGCTTTAAGAACTACATTATTATTAAATTTTGGTCAGCTCACATCTTAGGTAATGCCTATCACACATTCTCAATAAAAGTGCCCAATTGGGGTAAGAGAAAACACAAAAAAAAAGTTCAGAATTTAGCCTTATAATATGTTCTATCAAAAACAATAAGATTTTCCAAGTTCAGAACAACAACAATTGTCAAACTTATTTATCAACTTGGAACAAAATTGATAAGTGTGGCGAGTTCACTTGCCGAGTGTGGCGAGTTATCCCGAAAGTGTGGCGAGTTCGCTTGTGGCTAGTTATCTGCACACCATCATCATGACTAAGAGTATCAAGATGCTGACTACTGTTTCATTGAGACAATAATATTAGACCCTGTCAAGAAGGGTTATAGTGCCATGTGAGTGTTGACTACCAAACCCCTGGAATCGCCACCAATACAAACCCCTCCCTTTCCCATATTATACCTGTACCCCCAGGTATCACAGTGCATCCAGAGAATACCCCTACCAGATTTGGGTGATCAAACCTTATCCGTATTATTGCTCAACCTTATATGGTAGGGATATAATCTATCTTGTGTCGGCGATAATAGGGATGAGGTCAGAAAATGCAGGATCACCCCGATTTGTATAATATAGTGCCCCTCTGCCCCCCCTCCCGCATCTGATACGTACAGTTGTCCTGCAAGCAAGCCTCAGAGAGTTGAAGGCTGAGTGAGTGAGTGTGGCTACAAGACCCATATCAGTCGGAGGGGAGTGGGGGGGAGACTGTTACATCTGTAGAAGTACTCGGCATGCTCACCATGCCTTCTATATCTGTTGGTTTACTGTGGCTGTGGCTGTGAATCAGACCAATGTGATTGTAAATATCCTTCCTAATTTACTCTTTACAGAGTACAGGAAATTTTTAGATATTATTGTATTGACTTTTTACCACATGACTCTTTCATTGACCATGTGACATGCTGTTTTCCCAGACATATGATATGGCCTATTTTTTAAAGTGTGTCATCGATACAATATTTTTACTCTACTTTGCCTGACTGAAATATTGTTGTCGTAAGCTACTTGTGAATGAACTTACTATTGAGAGGCTCCTTTCTGTGACTAAATACCTCTGCTTTCAGGAAACATGGTTGAGTGGTGTACTCCTGTAGAAGCTGATCTGGATGGTGTAGAATTTAAAGCCATGGTCAGTGGCTCTCACACTCTGCAAAAAGACTTTGTGTAAGTCACATTTTATTATTATTTATTATTATTGTTACTGACAAAGTTGTTATATACTGCTTGTCATTACACACCCATAGTCATAACATGCCTCTACAATGTGTGTGGAAAACGCTGTTGTAATTCAGAGAACAAGACTAAGATGTAGTTTTGTACTTCCCACTATGAAATTCAATTTAACTGCAATAAATCTGGTGCAAAGGAAGTATTGGTTACAGAACTTATAGATATATTTGTGATATACCGGTATTTTTTATCTTTTCCAGCTACTTCAGAAAAGGGAATTTTTATGGACTAAGCTGTTTTGAGAATATGCCTGTGGAAAGTGAGATTGAAAGGGGTGCCCGGATGAAATCCGTTGGAATCCTCTCTACTTCATACACTCTACTCTATAGACACATGCAGTTTCTGGAGACACAAGTCAGGTCAGTTTTAGCATGAATAGTGTGCTCCCTTAAGAAGTTATTGCTGCCTTGAAGCAGGGTTCCTGCATTTTTTCCTATTCATTGGTATGCTTCAGTTTCAAATGTAAAGTCTGCCTGTATAAATGTGGTCATGAAAAATGTATCTTGGAAATGTCATGGGAATTTGTTATACCGGTATATCTGGAAGTCATGGATTTTTATCCTACTCCCCTCTGGTTTTATGACTCATTATTGTATTCATTTGCATGCTTCAGTTTCAAAAGTCTACCTGTATCAATGTGGTATTCATTCTTTTGTTTTCGCCTCATCATGTACACATGTGATGTGTTAAACCCTTGGGGAGACACCTTGTCGCAGCGTAAATAAAAGGCACCCCAAGGAAGTCCCTGATAATGAGTGACGATTGTCAATAGTAAGCTGGACAATATTTGAGTTTTTACACTTTGGCCTCCAGACACCAGTTGGAGACGCCAGGCAGGTACTCTCAGCTGAAGGCTTTCTGGGAGGACAAGCGAGGTCTTCTGCTGCCGTCTACCTCTTCCCACAGCCTGACAGCGGCGTCCTGCGCATCCACGCCCTCCTGTGATCTCCTGCCGGAACTCCAGGTACAGTGGGGCTGTCTGGAGCTTCCGCCGTCCTCTTTGAGCCTCCTCACAAGCAAGAGCATCGGGTTGAGTGTCAACAACATCCCTCCCTTCCCCCTTCAACTAGTCTAGAGCTTATGTTTGTCTCTCCTTCGCTTCCGTAGCCGAGCCACAAGTAGAATGTCTCGAGCATTCGTGCTACACTCATCCCTTCTGGGGCATCTTTTGCTGTTTAATTGTGTGCTGGTGCCGTTCTTTTACGGGGCGGCCTCGAGAGCTCATTGGGTTAGAGCTCTCGCCTTGAGTGCTCTGGCCACCTGAGAGCCTAACGGCACGTGGTTCGGTGGTTCGCGCCCCGCTGTGGCCATGTCTGTGTGGTCGCAGGATAAAGATCCCATGACCTTCGCAGAGAGTAAGGGGTTACCCCCGGGGATATGGCTCCACTCTCTCTTCCTTCTCACTTTGACGCGATATGACGAAAAGTGGTTAAAGCGTCCTGCATATACCCACCAACCCAGCAACCAATCGGTCTTTTACAACTCAAGTGCTGAGCATTTATCAGTTTGGTTTCTGATAAAACAACGCGTTTGACCAGCTGCTTCGATCCCTGACTAGTGCATTGCCTGGGTTTCAGATCGCACACCCGGCCGGCTGCTTCAACCAGTTTATCAAGTTCTTTGGAGAACACATCTTCATATTTTGGAAATTCGCTCTACTTAACAAGAGGATCCTGTTTTTCTCACCCCCTCCTATTGGTGTGGTGTGCTACAGGGGTAAGTGTCAGCGTCATTATGACCTGGTGGTAAACAATACCTGAGATATCATTGTCCAGTTTAATTACCGTAGAACCGATGATAGCTTGCAGCGGCTGTATTTCCGCATGTTAATTGTTTACGTGCTTAAATTGTCGTCGATCCACCATTGGGTGATTGGACATGACGTGGGGGTTGACTCTGGTTGTGTGTCTCTCGCTCAGTGTACTGTGCCTGCTGCCTGACGAGTACTGCCCTGAGACAGTCCCTGGGGACCCCGGAGCCCAAACCCCACTTCTACGTCAACGTGGCCGACATCGACACGCTGGAGGCCGAACTCAGCTACATCGCCTGTGAGTACTCTCCCGAGCCACACGGAGGCACCGGGGCGGTCTCCCTGGTGTAGTGGTCAGCGCACTGTACCCGCAGATCAATAGGTCCTGGGGGCCTCCCTGGTGTAGTGGTCAGCGCACTGTACCCGCAGATCAATAGGTCCTGGGGGCCTCCCTGGTGTAGTGGTCAGCGCACTGTACCCGCAGATCAGTAGGTCCTTGGGGCCTCCCTGGTGTAGTGGTCAGCGCACTGTACCCGCAGATCAATAGGTCCTTGGGGCCTCCCTGGTGTTGTGGTCAGCGCACTGTACCCGCAGATCAATAGGTCCTGGGGGCCTCCCTGGTGTTGTGGTCAGCGCACTGTACCCGCAGATCAATAGGTCCTTGGGGCCTCCCTGGTGTAGTGGTCAGCGCACTGTACCCGCAGATCAATAGGTCCTTGGGGCCTCCCTGGTGTAGTGGTCAGCGCACTGTACCCGCAGATCAATAGGTCCTTGGGGCCTCCCTGGTGTAGTGGTCAGCGCACTGTACCCGCAGATCAATAGGTCCTTGGGGCCTCCCTGGTGTAGTGGTCAGCGCACTGTACCCGCAGATCAATAGGTCCTTGGGGCCTCCCTGGTGTAGTGGTCAGCGCACTAGATCGTAGATCAAGGTAGGTCCTGGGGGCCTCCCTGATTTAGTTGTGGCCGCGCTAGACCACAGATCGATAAGTCCTGAGGGCCTCTCTGATGTCGCGGTTAGCGCACTGAACCCTCGATCAATATAGGTTCTGAGCCCTGGCACCTCAACTGGGGCGTTTTTCATTCGGTTGTGAATTCGGTTTTTCACGGTCCTGCGGGTCATTGCATAAGATGGACGTTTGTCCTGGTTTGTAGGCACCACGGAGAAGATCTTCCAGACGAAGCCGCAGCTGCACGACGTGTACGTGGACAACCAGAACCTGACCGCCCACACCGAGGTGCTCCGGGAACTCCTCAAGGTCAGCAGCGCCGACCGAGAAAAACTGCAGAAACTCAACAATCAAAGGTACGCTGCCCCCCTGCGCTCCCAGGTGCTGGCTATTGTTAGCCTGAGCTGAAGCGATCAAAATATATTTGAAAAAGTGTTTATTGGTTTTTGCATTTGCTGTTTTGTATGACACTACTGATTTATATGACACTGATATGTTTCAAACCAGCTGGCAGTTCTGTATGCCGATAGTTACCTCCATTATCAAAAACTCGTTCAACAAGCGCATTTGACTGAACCCTGTCCTATGCATTTAATCTGTAAATAAATATATCAAAGAATACTTGTTGCATGACCACTGGTACAATGTTGGAAGTTATGTGTACTATGTCAGATTTCTTCGGTCCACTGATTTATCTTATATATTGAATGGTTTCAGGGAGGATAAACAAGCCCAATGTAATGAATTTTTGTGCCAATAATGTATTATTCTCGCACGACAATGTCACAAATTAGAATATTAAAAAGATTTGGCAGTAAAAGGCTGTTTGTTTATTCGTTGTTGATAAATAGTTGCATTTACGAAACGTTTCCACTAACAAATGATATCTTGGTTGTGTGTGTGAGATTTGTTTGACTGGTGACGCTGCTTCTCGCTTCAGATCTCAGGTGCTGTTTGACAGAGAGGAGTATGGCGGCTCAGATATGGACGAAGAAGAGGTCTTCATACAGTACGTACGACAGACACCAGTCCTATGTCACCGTCATTGTTATCCTAGGTGTCACGCTCCTATTTCACCAACTTAAGTGATTACGTCGCAAATGTAGCGAGTGAACAATTGCGGCGAAATCACTTAACCGGTTAAACATGTAATGCCCTAATCCTTTAAACAGTTTGCGCTCTTGTGGGATTAAAAGGCCTGGGTTAGGGGGAGGGGTGGGATTATTTATTTATAGGCGGTAGATATGGTCGTTACTAGTGTCACAGACTTCCCTGGGGGTATGCGATGTTTGTCTTCACCACACTCATATGTGCGGGCGCGAGGTTTGCCCGAGCAGAGAATTTGCGGCAGCTCAGATATCTATTACTCACTTACCCGAGGTATCACATTTCCAATATGCATCCTGCAGGCCAACCGCGTGGGAAGTGATATCCCCGTATTATACATCTGGTAAATAAACCCGGAAGTGGTATCACACACCATTCAGAAGTTGTAATAGTTGCTTTGTACCTATAATAAATAGAAAGTCCCGGAAACACTTTTTTATTTTCATCCCAACTGAGTAAAATCCTCTGTACCTCTGGCTTGTAGCTTGGTAAATTGCGGCTTTTCTCTGTGTTGGTTTGATTCTTAAGCTTCAAGTACAACTATTTGTCTATTTTAGAATACGTATTGAAGCTGGTTAATACAGCTCATCACTACAACCGGGCACATTTTTTGTTTGACTATTTGAAAACAGTGTTTTCATGTTGGTATCATTTATCCACGGTCGTCCTACCCCCGTTGTGATCTGGATTCCGCGGTCTTTCAGTTTCTTCACGGAGCAGAACGACCGGATCTTCCAGACGCTGCTGGACGTGTCCTCCTCCATGGATCGCCAGCTGACCTCCGACCACATGAAGGCCATGGGACTCGATCCCGTCGGCGACCGCGGCTTCCTCATGGAGCTCGTCGAGACCTACGGCATCGACGTCATGCTGATGGTCGACAACCCCTGCTGTCCCAGGTAGTGACGTCATGCTGATGGTCGACAACCCCTGCCGTCCTAGGTAGTGACGTCATGCTGATGGTCGACAACCCCTGCCGTCCTAGGTAGTGACGTCATGCTGATGGTCGACAACCCCTGCCGTCCCAGGTTGTGGCGTCATGCTGATGGTCGACAACCCCTGCCGTCCCAGGTAGTGACGTCATGCTGATGGTCGACAACCCCTGCCGTCCCAGGTAGTGACGTCATGCTGATGGTCGACAACCCCTGCCGTCCCAGGTAGTGACGTCATGCTGATGGTCGACAACCCCTGCCGTCCCAGGTAGTGACGTCATGCTTATGGTCGACAACCCCTGCCGTCCCAGGTAGTGACGTCATGCCTATGGTCGACAACCCCGGCCGTCCTAGGTAGTGACGTCATGCTGATGGTCGACAACCCCTGTCGTCCTAGGTAGTGGCGTCATGCTGATGGTCGACAACCCCTGCCGTCCTAGGTAGTGGCGTCATGCTGATGGTCGACAACCCCTGCCGTCCCAGGTAGTGACGTCATGCTGATGGTCGACAACCCCTGCCGTCCCAGGTAGTGACGTCATGCCTATGGTCGACAACCCCTGCTGTCCCAGGTAGTGACGTCATACTGATGGTCGACAACCCCTGCTGTCCCAGGTAGTGACGTCATGCTGATGGTCGACAACCCCTGCCGTCCCAGGTAGTGACGTCATGCTTATGGTCGACAACCCCTGCCGTCCCAGGTAGTGACGTCATGCCTATGGTCGACAACCCCGGCCGTCCTAGGTAGTGGCGTCATGCTGATGGTCGACAACCCCTGCCGTCCCAGGTAGTGACGTCATGCTGATGGTCGACAACCCCTGCCGTCCCAGGTAGTGACGTCATGCCTATGGTCGACAACCCCTGCTGTCCCAGGTAGTGACGTCATACTGATGGTCGACAACCCCTGCTGTCCCAGGTAGTGACGTCATGCTGATGGTCGACAACCCCTGCTGTCCCAGGTAGTAACGTCATGCTGATGGTCGACAACCTCTGCCGTCCTAGGTAGTGACGTCATGCTGATGGTCGACAACCCCTGCCGTCCCAGGTAGTGACGTCATGCTGATGGTCGACAACCCCTGCCGTCCCAGGTAGTGACGTCATGCTGATGGTCGACAACCCCTGCTGTCCCAGGTAGGGACGTCCCGCTGATGGTCGACAACCCCTGCCGTCCTAGGTAGTGACGTCATGCTGCTGGTCGACAACCCCTGTCGTCCTAGGTAGTGACGTCATGCTGATGGTCGACAACCCCTGCTGTCCCAGGTAGTGACGTCATGCTGATGGTCGACAACCCATGCCGTCCCAGGTAGTGACGTCATGCTGATGGTCGACAACCCCTGCTGTCCCAGGTAGTGACGTCATGCTGATGGTCGACATTCCCTGCCGTCCCAGGTAGTGACGTCATGCTGATGGTCGACAACCCCTGCTGTCCTAGGTAGTGACGTCCCGCTGATGGTCGACAACCCCTGCTGTCCCAGGTAGTGACGTCATGCTGATGGTCGACAACCCCTGCTGTCCCAGGTAGTGACGTCATGCTGATGGTCGACAACCCTTGCTGTCCCAGGTAGTGACGTCATGCTGATGGTCGACAACCCCTGCCGTCCTAGGCAGTGACGTCATGCTGATGGTCGACAACCCCTGCCGTCCTAGGTAGTGACGTCATGCTGATGGTCGACAACCCCTGCTGTCCCAGGTAGTGACGTCATGCTGATGGTCGACAACCCCTGCCGTCCCAGGTAGTGACGTCATGCTGATGGTCGACAACGCCGGCTGTCCTAGGTAGTGACGTCATGCTGATAGTCGACAACCCCTGCCGTCCTAGGTAGTGACGTCATGCTCATGGTCGACAACTCCTGCTGTCCCAGGTAGTGACGTCATGCTGATGGTCGACAACCCCTGCTGTCCTAGGTAGTGACGTCATGCTGATGGTCGACAACGCCTGCTGTCCTAGGTAGTGACGTCATGCTGATGGTCGACAACCCCTGCGGTCCCAGGTAGTGACGTCATGCTGATGGTCGACAACGCATGCTGTCCCAGGTAGTGACGTCATGCTGATGGTCGACAACCCCTGCCGTCCCAGGTAGTGACGTCATGCTGATGGTCGACAACCCCTGCCGTCCCAGGTAGTGACGTCATGCTGATGGTCGACAATCCCTGCTGTCCCAGGTAGTGACGTCATGCTGATGGTCGACAACCCCTGCTGTCCTAGGCAGTGACGTCATGCTGATGGTCGACAACCCCTGCCGTCCCAGGTAGTGACGTCATGCTGATGGTCGACAACCCCTGCTGTCCTAGGCAGTGACGTCATGCTGATGGTCGACAACCCCTGCTGTCCCAGGTAGTGACGTCATGCTGATGGTCGACAACCCCTGCCGTCCCAGGTAGTGACGTCATGCTGATGGTCGACAACCCCTGCTGTCCTAGGCAGTGACGTCATGCTGATGGTCGACAACCCCTGCCGTCCCAGGTAGTGACGTCATGCTGATGGTCGACAACCCCTGCCGTCCTAGGTAGTGACGTCATGCTGATGGTCGACAACCCCTGCCGTCCCAGGTAGTGACGTCATGCTGATGGTCGACAACCCCTGCCGTCCCAGGTAGTGACGTCATGCTGATGGTCGACAACCCCTGCCGTCCTAGGTAGTGACGTCATGCTGATGGTCGACAACCCCTGCCGTCCTAGGTAGTGACGTCATGCTGATGGTCGACAACGCCTGCTGTCCTAGGTAGTAACGTCATGCTTATGGTCGACAACCCCTGCTGTCCCAGATAGTGACGTCATGCTGATGGTCGACAACCCCTGCTGTCCTAGGCAGTGACGTCATGCTGATGGTCGACAACCCCTGCTGTCCCAGGTAGTGACGTCATGCTGATGGTCGACAACCCCTGCCGTCCCAGGTAGTGACGTCATGCTGATGGTCGACAACCCATGCCGTCCCAGGTAGTGACGTCATACTGATGGTCGACAACCCCTGCCGTCCCAGGTAGTGACGTCATGCTGATGGTCGACAACCCCTGCTGTCCTAGGCAGTGACGTCATGTTGATGTTCACCAATTGCTTGTCTAGCTAGGTAATCGTGTAAAGGTCCTCGTTGTATCCTGTGAAGACTTGAAGATGTACAGCAGTCATTCTTACTCATTAACGTACGGTGATATCGAGACAATCACATTAACTCATCAGACACTTAATCTATTCATGTTTGTCAGCCTCACGCCGTGAGGCTATGTAATTGTGATCCAGATTCACTGAATCTGTGTGTGTTCGTTGTGTGCATGGTGTTTGCTGGCCCGTTCAGGTACAGGTGAACACTGCCTGACCTGTAACCATACGACAACCTACCGATTTCTCTTAACAGTGGCTTTCATGAAGTGAATGTGGATTTCATGAAGTCAATGTGGATTTCATTAAGTCAGTCTGGATTTCATGAAGTCAATGTGGATTTCATGAAATCAGTGTGGATTTCATGAAATCAGTGTGGACTTCATGAAGTCAGTGTAGATTTCATGAAAATGTGGATTTCATGAAGTCAATGTGGATTTCATGAAAATGTGGATTTCATGAAGTCAATGTGGATTTCATGAAGTCAATGTGGATTTCATGAAGTCAATGTGGATTTCATGAAGTCAGTGTGGATTTCATGAAGTCCGTATAGATTTCATGAAGTAAATGTGATTTCATGAAGAATCTAATATTTTGCGCCATTTACTGCGGTCATTTGAAATGGACTCTTATTAATTCGCGTAGTCTATTTAACTTTTTATATAGTTTGAGGGAGAAATTTGTAATGGAATGTTCGGTGAATTTTATGCTTCGTTTGTTCAATTATTAACTAGTCATTTGTTATCGTGTGAAAAAATCATTTAATATGGGATGAGCCAGTTCGGAAGAACAATTTTAATTGTGTATACTAATATTTCCTATAGGAAAATAACGATAGGGTATATTTACATTATATTTCATGCATTTATCCGGCTTTAACTACAGAAAAATTCATGTATATGATTTTAGGGATCTATTTATTAAAACAAAATGAGTGCTTGGTACAAAATACTTATTGCGATGGATGTATCTTTTAATTTGCTGTTATCTCAGAATTAGGCATCATTGTCATTTACTTTGTTAAAGTATTTGCATTTGATAGATTTCTTTATGAGAATTGTGCGTCCTGCTTAAAAGTTTACATTCAAGTAGGTACGTATCATTCAGCCTTGCAAGTTCGGCATAAGTACCCCGGATATGGCCGCAGGCGTACCATTATTATCATACGGCTTTTACGCATAATGTTGAAACGTTTGTATAGATAAGTACTGTCTGACTAGCTAGGTCCCTCTTCCATGTTAGAACCCACAGGATGGATTAGTGTAGTGAATGCTAGGCATGCGTTATACGTGAGCTATGGTGACACAGTGGTCCACCCTAACATGGAAGAACGACCGACCAGCTAAAATGACAACTTGTGGATATGAGCCTGACATAAACAAATGTGAGTGTTTATTATTTAAGCTCAACGTTTTTAACCTTCGTGTTCAATAATTGAAGACTACGACTTGACAGTTGTATAATTGTTCCCATCTGTGCACTATAAAGTTTTAATGTGACGTTATCCGATTTGTGAAGTGGTTACCGCGGCCAGCAACCATATGTGTCTGTCTTTTATGGAGGTGATCACCAATTGTCGATGTTCTGATATCTCGCGTGATCCGCGTAGTCTATGTGTCTATTTTGCCCTGACGACTGAAACTGAAGACCTAGCTTTGGGCTGTACAACTTGATCAGTCACCAAAGAAAGACAGTACAATTATGGCTTTACCTTAAGCTAGAGTCTGGAGCCTAATATTCTAGAGCGCATCCCTCGGTCTGGTTTACTGAAAATGCCAGAGGTTGTCGCTCCATGTAGCGTCGCCATGTTTGTTGGCTAAGCTATGTGTATATTGCAACCTACCATCGCTTGGGATTTAAACTAACAACAGTTTCCAAGCGAGATCCTGTTGGCTACGCTTAGACCTACAGGAGAGATACTTTGATGTGTTGGGCGGGGGGCATCATTAATGGAGAGAGTTTGAAAGCCCTGATCCACATCACTGATACCTTTAGATAGACTTCAAGGATGAAACATTCATGAGTAGTTTTTAAAATATGTCCTGTCTTAGAAATCAAGGACTAAATGTGGCATGTTAGACGCTCTACTTCCGGTTGACATTACTGTTTCCGGTTTACGTGACTGTTTCCGGTTAACGTGGTTGTTTCTGGTTAACGTGAGCGTTTCCTGGAAACGTGACTATGTGGCCTAGCTGGAAGTTGCTTGATGTGTTTTGACAACATACTGGCAAAGAGGGTAATTTTCCCATTAGTAAGTAAAGTAAAAGACTGTTTTTGCTTGCTTGATCTCAGGTAAATAATGTATTGGCGGTTATAATGAGGTGTTTTGTTGTGAGCTTGAGCGTGTGTTCAGAGCCATTCTGTGGACTATAATAGACAAATGCTGAATCTTTCGAAGGTCACTACATAGAAAAATCTGTTATTTATTCTACAATAATATTTACATATAATATTTCTGTGCTTGTAAATATGTATTTACTGTCTAACTCTAATGGAACACGAGTGAATGACATTAATATATAGATATATGTATTGTTCCGGTTTCTGCTTTTAAGAGGCCAAGCTATTCTGGATATAAACTCCACTCATAATGCAGAACAAATTAATGGACTAAGTGAATACTCTGTACCTGTGTGTTGTTAATCGTTGGTGGCCTGGTGCCATGATCTTCAGTGTGAGTGGCGGTGTGATGATGGCATGGCTAGCATGGCCGGCGTGGTCTTCCCCGTCTCCGCTTGACAATAAAAGTTGTTGAGTCCTGCATTCCAATCCGGTTGTTGTTGATATTGCCTCCCTGGTGTAGTGGTTAGCGCAGTAGACCGCAGATCAAAAGGCTCTGGGGGCCTCTCTGGTGTAGTGGTTAGCGCAGTAGACCGCAGATCAAAAGGCTCTGGGGGCCTCTCTGGTGTAGTGGTTAGCGCACTAGACCACAGATCAAAAGGCCCTGGATTCGGGGCCTTCCTCTGTAGTGGTTAGCGCACTAGACCGCAGATCAAAAGGTCCTGGGTTGGAATCCTTCCTTGTGTAGTGGTTAGCGCAGTAGACCGCTGATCACCTAATCTGGGGTGTCTTTCATCTATTCATCCTTCATCGTCCCAAAAAGCAGGAAGCGGCCCTAAAAACCGTTTCATTGCCAATATGTCCAGCTTAGGGTGAGTCACACTTCAAAACAAGGGTTCCTCTTGCAATGAGGTCATGATAAAGTACTTTCATCAGTCAGCTGATAGTGAAGGAAGCGATAGTAGAGTCAACGGGAAAAGACAATCGCAAGTGAGGCTGGTGTTGCACTGTATGCTCTTCAGGTCACAGACTACAAATCAGTAGATGGTTTTGGTTTTTGTAGGAGTTCAATAACTTAATAATGCGCAATATTTTGAGCATATGAATTAAAACCATGGTGAGTAAAAAAAACCACCCCAAACGAAATACGAATTGTTTGTGTCCTGGCGTGAGTCAATTAAGTAACAGCAGATAATTGATAACAGTGCTGCCAGCTGGTACGTTCACAGGCCGCTTTTTTCTTTGCGTTGATTAAAATACCCCTGCCCTTGACTTGCCCGACGCGAGCATCAAACCGACATTGTTGTTCGAGACAAAGTGTCACTGTAGTGAAATTAAGAACAATGCGACTTCTGCGGACTTCACCGTTTCTTGCCGTGCTAACTCTGGTGGTGGGGGTGCCTTACGAGAGGAAGTACGAACCCAGGGGAGACGCTCACCAGAGGGCGGTAGATGTCCTCGACAACTACCCGCTGACGGACGGGTGAGTACCAGAGAGTACCTTGGGGTAGGCGCTGGTGCCCGCCGCGGGCGCGGCAGGCGGGCGCAGCCAGCTTGTTTATGAGGGCTTTGTGAGGGCGTAACAGTCCGCACTGCTAGACCCAATGGTACTTGCATTATATAGCGGCTTTAAAGTTTGAGATCCATATATGTCCGGGATAAGCGCGGGTGCAAGCCTTCTGGGCGATGCCCATCAACTAGCACACCCGCTTATCCCAGACATATATAGATCTCTGACGTTCCAGCCGCTATATAATGCAAGTACCATTGGGTCTGTCAATGGAGTGTCACACGTATCCCTATAACAGAGTCCGGACCAAATACCCCTGCAATTGTGCCAAGTTTTCAGGCGTGCGTGACCAGGGGTTAACCTGTGGCTTAGTCGGTATAGCGCATTCGGCCATTGTGGCGTGTGCTCTGCTACCAGTAGACCAGCCCAAGCGGTTAGTGTGTGGTTCGAACCCCACCTGTGCAAATGTCTAGGTTTGTTCAGGATATAGATCCCATGTCTTTCTTCGCCAATAGTAAGGGGTTATTCCTGGAGATATAGTTCCTTTCTACCTAGACCCTCCCCATTGTCGCGATATGACCTACACAGGTTAAAGCGCAGTCACTTTAGTCACTCGATCAGTCGCTCAGATGTGGTCAGCTATTTGTTTGTTCGTGTGTTCCAGCCACAATGATTTGGCTTGGCAGATGAGGGAGCGGATTCTGGATCAGCTGGATCTCATCGACCTCAGCCGGGACGTGGTCCCCCAGTGGGGCTGGAGTCACACGGACATCCCCCGGATGAGGGCCGGACAGGTGGGCGCTCAGGTGAGTCCACCCGCAGAGCCACGTCAGCTCATGGTACGAAGGCGAAACACAGGTACTGTTATCAATTAACCATTTGCGGCATAGCCACATAACATGGACTGATGCGGATAACTGTAAACAACTAATACTTGCAACGTAAGCGCATTAGGGGTGAACTATTTCCGAATTTCCGGAGGTATATGTTTCAGTTTGTTCCAATCTGTCATCATTCCCGCGAGGTGAAGACTACGTTGGCAAATCAACACATTTTTTTTATAGAACTGAATTCATATGTGTGAACGTACTGGCTAGCAGTGGTCCCGGATTGGTCCCGGTGTGGTCCCGGTGTGGTCCCGGAGTGCATGGTACCGGAGTGGTTCCAGTGTGGTCGCCGAGTGGTCACGGTGTGGTCACGGTGTGGTCACGGTGTGGTCACGGTGTGGTCACGCAGTGGTCACGCAGTGGTGACGAAGTGGTCACGGTGTGGTCACGGTGTGGTCCTGGTGTGGTCCCGGTGTGGTCACGCAGTGGTAATACCCATGTCGTCCACAGTTCTGGGCCGCCTACGTCGGTTGTGACAAACTGGACAAGGACGCGGTCCGAGCCACGATGGAGCAGGTTGACGTCATCAGACGCTTCGTCACTCAATACAACGACACCTTCCAACCCGCACTCACCGGAGACGGTGAGAGTCTTGAAAAGCTGATATTGATTTAAGTGCCTCGATCTTTCTGTGACAAATATATCACTGCCGTTGAAATAATATAACTAACTAATAATTAAAAATCCAAGTAAAGCCACATATACCTAATATGACGTGAATCTTTCATTCTTATTGACATAATACAATTTCTTTTGTTAGATATTGAGGCTGCTTTCGCCGCTGGAAAGATCGCCAGTTTGATTGGAATCGAGGGTGGTCACTCCATCGACAACAGCTTTGCCTCTGTCAGAATGTTCTACGACCTTGGCACAAGATACATGACCCTCACCCACAACTGTAACTTGCCCTGGTAAGCATGCGACACTCATTGAGGTAGATTCATGACAAGCACATTTAGACATGTGTGTCATGTAACGGAAAGCACGTGTCAACAAACAAGCCGAAAGCTAAAGCTAACAACCATCTCTTTATGAGAAATATTTACATTACCCAAGGAATGAATGGTGATGTACACTCGAGATAACGTACATTTCAAAGGGAAATCATTGCCATGTGCACAATTTTGGACGCTTTGGTAAATTACTCTTGTCCTGCACATATACGTATAAAAAAATAAGAAGTCTCGATATATCTAAAGCCTTTTTTGAAAGTAGTGATTCTAGTAATAATATCTCAAGCAATTTCGATTCTGATAAAGCGTGCACACCAATTAAAGGGAAATACCTAAGTCAAGTTAAAGAATTCAGAGCATAATATTAACCACTGTATATTCCTGTTTCAGGGCCCAGTCCAATGTGGACGATTCTACAGAGCGTGATGTGGTGGGCCTCACCCCGTGGGGACAGGTAGGCCAGTGGATCTAGGGAAATAATTAATTAAGTGGTGTTAACGTATACCGACCAGCTTGTAGCGATACATTTTGGGTTCTTGCGTGTAGTCTTATTGAACATTTTCAAGACTTCGAGTAGCACCTGAGCAAGCAGCAGATTTATTTCTGAAAAAGTAGGTCTATTATCTCTCTGTTCAATTAGAAGAAATCTCGATGATTGCATCCGTATGTATTCGAGCATTGCGTGGCCAAGAATGTGTCGCTTGATCCCCGCAAAAGAAGAATCTCAAATAACAAACTGAAGCATCCGGCCCTGAAATCTGTCACGTTGTTGCTACCAACAGCAAATGGTTCTGGAGATGAACCGAATGGGAATGTTGGTGGACCTGTCCCACACCTCGCACGCCACTCAGATGGATGCCCTTAACGTGACCCAGGCACCGGCCATCTTCTCCCACTCGTCGGTCTACAGCCTCTGTAACCACCCTAGGAACGTCCATGACGACGTCCTTCAGCGTCTGGTCAGTGTCGGGTCTGTGGAAGGGCCGCATGTTGTAGGGAGTGCATGGGAACGTGCGCAAAAGACATTATTCATACCTATATATTTAACTGATGGGTATCATTTTGTGTGGTTAACATGGTTAATTGGTTGGTTGGTTGTATATTCAGGACGCGTTAACCACTTTTGATCATATCGCGTCGGGAGAGTAAAATTGGGCCATATCCCCGGGAGTAACTCCCTACTCTTTGCGAAGGACATGTGATCAATAATGCATGCATGTTTATCAGATAACATATGTTTCCAACCCTGTAATTAAGTCGGCAGTTTATCGGTAACAAAATTGTTAAGATAGAATATATGATGTTTTAGTGACTTATTTACACAAATATTAACCTATGTATTGTCATTTATTCTTACCGCAGGCCCAAAACCAAGGAATCATTATGATCACTTTTGTCGCCGGATTTGTCAACTGCCCGCCGACAAACGCCCCTGTCACTGACATTGCTGTCGTGGCCGGTAAGTAATGCTATAGACTCTATATGCTACACCTAACGTCATATACGGCAGGTAAGGCGGACCGTCCCGCTGTGACGGCAGGTAAATTAATTAAGGCATACAACCCGTCCAAAACGTCCCACAGTTTTGTTACAATGAACCCAAGAATTATTTTAAAAGGGGGATGGAAAAAGATGGCCAGTGGGTAAAGTTGAATGTGTGTTGATCTAATTAACATTGTACATATATCTAAACCTCTAATCCGCAGACCACATTGACTACGTGAAGAATCTCATCGGTGCGGATTACGTTGGAATCGCTGGAGACTACGATGGCGCTTCCAGGTGAGAGCAATTATGTGTGTTCAGCCCACCAGGGAAAAAAAACGTTAATTGTAATTAACACTTTCTATGCAAATATGATAAAACAAGATATCTGAAATGTATATAACTGAATGTCTATTTATATTGAAATGAGAAAAACATGTGCAAAGTAACAAATCTGCGGTGAAGAGAAGAATACATCGCTGCCGTTTTCAACTATTAAACCTTTCTTTATTTCGTCTAGGAATTTATATGGCTATCGCTGGCCTCTAAACCAAAATTCACAAATAACCGTGACTTCATGTGTACTTGTCGCCTCCCGCTAGCTACCCTGTTGGTCTGGAGGACGTGACTGGGTACCCGAGCCTCTTCGAAGAGCTCATCAACCGCGGATGGAGTGATCCCGATCTAGAGAAACTCGCCGGCAGGAACATTGTCCGTGTCATGCGGGCCGCCGAACAGGTAACGGTTAAAGCCCGGTGTGTAATCCCTGGGTATAGTTAAGTCACTTCTTTGACGAGTCTTAATTAACTTAAATTCCTAACGATATCCTGAAGTCATTTTTGTTTTGCCTAAAGTGGCGTTCGGCTCATCTTAAGGATGCGTAAGCTGTCAAGTTGTAAACTAAATGTGGGTTACATATACAAATAAGAATGTGGTTTTCTTGTATGAATGTATTGTCACTTCACAGGTGGCAGCGAGCGGTGGCAAGGCGAATGACACCCCTATCCCTGAAGCTGATGTACCCGCCAACGTCTGCCGCACTGGAATGCCTTGAACCCAACTACACCAGGGAAATATATCAATGTTTGGGCAGTGCTTAAATAGAGAGATGGACTCGTCAGCCTTTAAGCGAGGATAACGTTTGTGCGGAGATAAAACCAATCTGGCGCGAAAAGCAGCGTTAAAAGAATTTTCTCACATGAACCGTTCGAGCAATTTTCACCTAGAAGCGGTTGCAAGAAAATAAAACTTGTACTAAAAAACGGTCTGTATTGAGTCCTGAATGGATAATTAAGTGTTATAGACAATAAAGGTGTATTCACATGAATATATGGTTCTACCCAATTAGCAAAAGCTATCCATACACCCTTAACATACGGACAGTCCCAGAAGAGATGAGTGATGGATTCTGGGGCCTTATAAGAAAACGTACAAACATCCGTGTCTTTCACCTTACAATTGTTCAAATAGACATTAGTCGCGATCACCCTATGCAGTATCTCAAACTGGAAACTTCTAAGCTTTTCATTTACCGTGGCGTCATACGACAATTCATAGTGACGGTGCCATTTCCGACACACGGTGCAGTAGATTACTTAAATTTGCATGTCGAGTTCTTTCCCGCAAAAACTAAGTCCAGGCGAAATTTATATCAAAATTTGCAGAAAAGTCGATTGTTCCATTCCATAAATTTAGAAACCTGACGAACTTCGCCGTTTCGGCTGTGGTGTGGCAAACGTGTCTATCCCGCGACACCACAGCACTCTGTCGCGGCACTGCTACTTATAACAAAGCATCGCGAAGCACACAAACTGATGACGTTTACCACTGAAATGAAAATTTGTGGTAAATTGATATCACGGGCAAGGCTAAGAGACACTATTTGGCAGTCTGGCATGGGTGGAGTATAGACAAAACCAATCTTGAATGATTTAAGGACTGATTCTTATTTGTATTTTGACCTCTTTAGTTTTGGCGGGAAAGAGCTCCACATGCAACTTTAATCACGGATTAATACTTATTGTAAAAAGACACATATACATATGTAAAGGGAAAGGGAAGACCCCATACCTCCAAGTAGGTCTCAGGGTTATAATGTCCAATTATATCACAGAGCGATGTATCGGGTACAGAAAGGGGGGGATCCAGTTTGTGTAAGTTTGATAGAAAGTGGGGCGAACTCAGACCAATATTTGAATGATCAGTTTTATAGTTTATTGTATATCTGTGCCCTGAAATATTTGTACTCGATACCTGCTGCGGATGAAATGAAATAAAAAAAAGGGTTTGCATTGGTCTGGCAAAGGTCTGCTATTTTTCTGACCTCAAGAATTTGGCGGGCATAAGGACCCTCTGTAAAACCATAATCGATCTAACTCCATTCCATACATAACAGAAAGACGCATATTATATCAATACAATATCCTTTAATAAGTCATATATATACAACAAAATGGTAACACTGACTGCGGGAGAAGGTAGTTGCACATATGAATGGGGGGTAATAAGAGACTGTTCGAAGAGATGGAGACTGCGGCCCGTCGATTCACAAGTTGTCTCGGAGATTACGATACGCGGCTCCGGCCTTAACACAAGAAACCATCATTACCCTTCAACCTCCTCTGGAATAGCTGCATCCTATACAAATTATAGAAAAACTGGTCTTCATATTCATTGGTTGTTATATATGCAAAAAGTCAGTACATAATTTTACATTCCGTACAGATTGGCATTCAGCTTATATTCCTGATTTTAAGTGAATGATAATTCTTGATCGACCATACAACTATCCATAGCAACATATCCAGACAAATCCAATTCCCTGAATTTCTGTTACTTCAAACTGAAAACGAAATGCCGCGCTATCGCAAGAGCTAACTACGTACACTAGAGTGCCAGCAGACGACATTACAAACAACATTGTCAAGGGTCAAGGTCACGGAGACGATGACTTGTCAGACTGTACAGATACTCAACGAACTACACCTCGCGCGGCCAGGATGAACGATGACTTGTACACAACTATGAATGACGTCATTTAGGCACCAAACCCCTCATGGGGTTTGGGGACCCGACATGTATTCCCGCGTTAAACAGAACCGACAGCCATCCATCCGGCTCTACTAGGTTCTGCTTTGCTTTGCTATTGACTTTGTGTAGTAAGAATGCAGGGTCCCAGTGGAAGTGAATCACAGTCAGGAATCGCTGCTGATAATATAAAAAAAAGACTGTGGCATATATCAGTTGTTCCTTAATAAAATGTTTTTATGTTCAGCTAGTGATCGTCAGATCTTATTTGCCCTTTTCTTTCTGTATTGGCAGGTAGAGCTTGAATTCAGCTGGCAACTCGTCTTCTGAATAGAGCCGATCGGAGAAGTACACTCTGCGGATACGGCAGTTTGCATGAATCTGCAACAGAGTAAACTGCACATTAGACTCATATCATATTATTTCCCTTCATTTGAAGTTTTAGATTTTCATACCATACTACCAGAAAATTACCCAAATGCACTGATACAGCTATAAATTACATATTTATGCCTTATCTAGTGTAAACATTAATATACATTACTTTGTCCTCTACATTAAAAAAATGATGATTGTACAGATAATGCTTGACCTAGGACTTACCTGAACTCGAAGAGTCTCGATATAGTTAGTTCCATAGGCACGTCGTGTGAAGTCAGACAAGTTGAACTGAATCTGGTTCCAGCCATCATCTAGCCTCATTGGCATTGTGCAGATGAATGGCTTAACTCTGGTTGTGCTCTGATAGTTGCTGGCACGGAACCGCCTTCTCACATTTTTGTCATCTAATACCTAGAGGTACAAAAAACATTTAAAATATGTTTGTCTTAAGTCAACTATCTTTTATTAAACTATATCTATATATACATTAATCTTTCAGAAGTTAGACATTTGAGCATAAACACTTATTGTAAGACTTAGGATACAGCCAATGTAAACAAAGTCTTTAAGCAATTAAATATTGGAGTCTCATTAATTCAAGAAACCTCCCGGAATACAATTAATATGCCCCAGATGTACATTTCTCTATCTGAAAGGTTAATAATACTTAGTGACAGTAGCATTGTACCTAAGGAGAGATATGCCACTCATATTTACCTGCACTTCAAAAGTGAAGTATTTCTTCAAATTCTTTATAATCATCACTAGGAAAGGCAACTTGATACCAAGAGTCTTCTTTGGGTCTGCTGGACATGTGATGTATGTTGTGCTGAAAAGTAAAAACATAAGATATAGATACAATACTAAAACTATTTACTATTTTTAATAAATAATTGATTAATAGATCAGACTGCATGCATTCACTTAAACATAGAATAAAATAATCTGAAGCGTTTCAGTAAAATATATCAATATATAACTATTTCTAAGTAATAAAGCAATATTTACCTGACATTTGTGCCAGAGATTTCTAATACTAATGACTGGATGTCATTATCTGTAATTCTCTTTATGTGGCCATTGCGTACCTGAAAAAATAAAATTTAAACATTCATATTTGGGTAACATGATTTAATTAATATATAAATTCAATTATGGTAACATGATGATTGATCTAATATCACAACAAGTCTTTTTTAATTATAGAACAGTGTTTATTTCACTGAACTAAAGTCAAAGTCATAAATGCTGTAGCATGGAGAAATATTATTTGTGTCTTCAAAAAAGGATAACCTTGCAGTACACACGTAAGTTTGGTATCATTAAAATTGCACGGTGTTGCTTTCTCACGTCAGTGAATTTTAGAGCGATCGCGACAAATTCGTAGAAAATATGGGCCGAAACGACATGCTACGGCATTTATGACTTTGACTTCAGATCTTTTACGGACAAAACTTTTTCACTGAACTAAGCATCTTTTACTGACAAAATTTAAAACAGTAGGCCTAATGCAGGATGAAAACTTACTGCTTTATCATGAAAATAGGTGACTGTTCTTATTACTTGCAAACTTACAACCATTAAATCAGCATGTTGAAAACAGACACAAGTCTGTACTTCTTTGAGAAACCCTCCCCAATACTTAGTTAAATTGTCATTCTCAATCAATATAATAGTCAAGTAAATCATGCAGTCTCACCTCAGGCTACAAAATATACCGAATTGGCCGCTTAAATAGGTCAATCCTCCAATCAGACCATACACAATATAATTTCGTCGCAAATTATTTCGAACGGGTAGATATGATATGCAGATATAGTCAGCAACGGCAGTCGAAATAATCAAATATGTGAACATCCAACTCTGACAACGACTGATCACCATGTAAACACTAAGCCAACGCCGGTATCAACCACACAACGCACTTGAAATGACCGTGTCGCACCCGAATATCCGGCAAACGAAATGAACTTACCTTTTTCTCCCAAATTTGCAAAGGCTTGCTCCCAATACTATATAATATGGATAAGAATCCACTCTGGAATGTGTTCTTGAACATCTTGATTGCGGCTGACGTGTGTATCCTCTGAAAGACAAGAGATTTGTCCCCGCTTCTTATGACGGCTCCAACTCCTAGCGCTGACAGTTGTTAAGTGTCGCTCTCTGTGTACGGAGTTCCCGTCACTAGTCGCTAGGGGACGGATCACTCGCGCAGGGATACATGTTGTCAAGGTTCCACGTGCTCTTCTGAGTTAAACTGTCTGTAGTTAAAACGCATCTGGCTACTTGAAATTATAATAACATGCATTATTATATCCATCTAAATTATTATTATTACCCATTTACTTCGCAAAGATGCAATTATTATTTATGCAACTAGGAACTATATTAACTTTCCTCCGCGTAGGGTGTAATAATCTTTTTCCGGGTCGTTGCGATTGTCACTGTTTGTACGTTTTGACCCTTGGGGTTGCTTAGCAAGCATAGCCCTCCAGCCGAGCAACCCCATGAATAACCCCGGTAACCAGGGCGGAACATGCAAATGAGTATTGTTCGCCACAGTGTAAACACAGAACCACGCTATAGTATATTGTCAGTTGGCAACACATGTTGGGGGTGAAGCAGAATGAGGCATAATATTAACTCCGCCATATAGGCATAGGCATAGCCATAGGTTTATCATGCGTACTACGTTATAAGCTTATAGCAAGCAGGTTAGGGTAAGATATAGGTCTACCAACTTACGGAGCCGCGGTAAAGCCAAGTCTAGCCCTAGACGATCGACCTAGGCCACGGGAGATACAGTTACCGTTTACTCCTTTAGCTGTCCCTGATGGATTTGAGAGGATAGTAAACATAGCTAGAGCGATTTAGGCGCGGTCTCATCAGATGTTGATGACCGGCTCTGGCGCAGGTTTATAGTTCTAGGGTCTACCCATGTAAATAAAGTAATTAGATCTATCTATATGTTCTAAAATAAATAAAATAAAAATAATTAAAAATGCCTAAATTGATGGGTTTAAAAATAGTTTAATTGTTAATAAATATGTAATTGTGGGTCTTGGTAGATTTGGTCGTTGCCGGTGACAGAGTGTCAATCAGTGTCATGCAATAATGCAGCCAGCTGAATTTATAGAAGACGGATAGATCTAAAGCAGGTGGGCTATAGATATAGGCGGTCGTCGGTGGATGATTCATGTCAATTTCGCGCCTATTTTCCACGCTTTCAAATAAAGATCGTGCCCATTTCCTGAGATGCCGCAAGTAACCAATCATTGTGCATGGTACAACTAGGGGCGTATGCAGGAATTCTTGTAAGAGGGGAAACAATAAATTGATCCACAACTAACTTACATAAACATAATATAGGAATACCTTAACTGAAATGAGGGCACCTTAGACAGTAAAACGGGTCAGGCGGAATATTGGGTTGGTGCAACAAAGGGTCGGTCGAACCACGGGTCGGCGGAACAACGGGTCGGCGGAACAACTACGGATCAACGGAACAACGGGTCGGCGGGACAACAGGTTGGCGGAACAACGAGTCGGCGAAACAACAGGTTGGCGAAACAACAGGTTGGCGGAACAACGGGTCGGCGGGACAACAGGTTGGTGGAACAACGGGTCGGCGAAACAACAGGTTGGCGAAACAACGGGTCGGCGGAACAACAGGTTGGCGGAACAACGGGTCGGCGGAACAACAGGTTGGTGGAACAACGGGTTGGTCAACCTACTGGTCGGCGGAACAACAGTTTCATCCCTACAGGTCGGCGGAACAACGAATTACGTATCGATGGAACTACGGGTTGGTCGAATTGCAGGTCTGCGGAACAAAGGCTTGGTTGAACTACGGGTCGAAGGAACAGCGGGTCGGCGGAACCACGGGTTGGTGCAACAACGGGCTGGTGCAACAACGGGTTGGTGCAAAAATGGGCTGGTGCACTGGTGCAACGGGTTGGTGCAACAACGGGCTGGTGCAATAACGGGTCGGTGCAGCAACGGATTGGTGCAACAGCGCTTGGTCAAATTACGGATCGGCGGAACAACGGGTTGGTCGAACTACGGTTCGGTGGAACTATGAGTTGGTACAACAAATTAACGGGCTGGTGCAACAACGGGCTGGTGCAACAACGGGTTGGTACAACAACGGGTTGGTACAGCAATGGGTTGGTACAACAAAGGGTTGGTACAACAACGGGTTGGTACAACAACGGGTTGGCCGGCCTACGGGTCGGCGGCAGAAAGGGTTGGTTGAACCACGGATCGGTCGAACAACGGATTGGTCGAATTATAGGTCGAATGAACTACGGCTTGGTCGAACACGGGGTTGATCAACTTACGGGCCGGCGGAACAACGGGTTGGTCGAACCACGGGTCGCCGGAACAACTACGGATCGGCGGAACAACGGGTCGGCGGGACAACAGGTTGGCGGAACAACGGGTCGGCGGAACAACAGGTTGGCGGAACAACGGGTCGGCGGAACAATGGTAAGGTGGAACAACGGGTTGGTCGAACAACGCCTCGGTGCGACAAGGGTTTCTTGGTTGTATATTAAGGACGAATTAACAAATTATTGTATCGTCTCAATGGGAGAAGGAAGGGAAGAGCGGAGCCATGTTCCCGGGGTCACCCCCTACTCTTTACGAAGAACAAATCCTGTTGCTTCTCAACCCCCGATGGACATGTACATCACCTAGTCGAGTCCAAGCTGCAGGATCATTTTAATTCATGTAAATGAATGTCGATAGCTCTCACAATATTTGTATATCGGGACAAATTACATTCTGCAGGTCAGTAGACAGAACTCCTAGTTTTGCTGTTGTCAAATTAAGATGATGTGTGCAGTGGGATGACGGTTTTGTTCTACTTTTCCTAAATTATAACTTCCCTTCGAAAGTAAAGTTATATGTATATGCGTCAGAATTATAGAACGTCATTATTTAAGGTAAGAAAATGGCAGATCGGCTGGGGGTATTTTTTGCCCTTACGTGTACCAGGCTAGAGAATAGCTTTAGAACGCAATAAACTTATTAAAGGAGCAGGATGCGGGAAGCTTTTCTTTTAAAATAAAATTCCGACAATGGCATATCTGAGATCTGCTATATCTTCGGTCTCCTCTAGTCAATAAATCTCATGAAGCGTATAGGATCTGTCACTTTTGTTAAAGGTAACCGCCAGCCTGGCCTCTAACGCTGCTTTACCGATTCATATAATACCCAATTGTGTATCCCCCAAATTACAGAATTTTTCGTTCTGTCTGTAGCTCACAATAAAATTTAGAAGTGACCGCCAGGCACGATTTCGCCGCCTACCCAGGCGGCAGCCCTTTTTGGAGGCGTGTCTGTGATTGACCAATCAGGAGGCGATACTCTAATTTATTCAAACCGGAAATTGCGCCTATTGTGTGAGCAAAACAAGAGCGCGTGATAATCGCTAATATAAATAGCTGCGGATGTACCTACACTCATGGCATTGGTGCGGAGTCAATCATCGCAAGACGTATATCAATTACAAAGGACGGTACTTTTCCATGAAAGACTAAGATCTTGCGCTACTGCGCGGCTTGGAACTGCCGCTGTTCATCTGTAAATCGCGGCCCTGATCTCTCTCTCCGCGAGTTATAACGTAAGGCGGCGCCATATGAATAGTCACAAGTTGCGTCACTGCTCCCGGCAAGATGGCGCTCTGCTTGACATTGCTGGGGGCGGGTTGCCTGAATTTTCTTCTGCTTACCAGTCGGCCGAAACGAAGCGTTAACACTCGCCAATTAAATTTTAAGATGTAAACTTTCGGTGCAGATCGTGATTAAATTAGGTTAGACACCCGCTTTAAATATGCACGCCGATGACATTTGGGGTATACGACAGCACACACGGACATACAAAGTAGTCATAATCTTTTATTTATTTTAAAAAATCCTCATTTGTAAACATACGTATGACACTTTACAGGACATCCGCTGATGTTAATGGGCACGCTAGACTTTAGATGCCCGGCCGTTATCTATTGACAGCCACCCGGAACGAACACTTGTCGGCTGCTTCCACCGCATGTACTGGCCTCACAATCCAGCGCAGTCCATTCACCGTTGTTAACTCCTAAGAAAGACTTACAGAAAAAGACGCACCACAAAGACCTTTTACTGATACAGCTGTATATCTTGTAATTTAAGTGAAGTGGATATTACTGAAATCAGTCTGAGTCTGGTCTAATGGAGAACAATTCCGGAACTGAATAGCTTTGGTTGAAGTCTTGGCGCCTCGCTCTACAAGACAACTTCGGTTACATTGCGAGCGCAATAACTTTAGGAATCTAGTTCTTGGTACAGAAGGTTGCAAACCCCCCTCCAAAAAAAACCCCAGAAAAACATGAACAGTGTCACAAGCGAGAATACAGCACTAAACAATCGAAAGTAACGCTAATTTTTTCCCCGTCGGAGAAGTGATTTTGTATGAAGAAGCAATGAAAACAGAACAGCGAGCGCGTTTTGTATACTCATGTAAGAACAAAAGTGCATCGAGTTACCACGGCCGCGTGGCCTACCATCCCCGTAGCCTATTCAAACTCAATTGCCAGCGAATTCGACACAGGAAATCATACAGCCGAGCCTGGTCAACAACGCATTACTTCACTCTGTATTAGTTATAAACCATTTATATCTCTTACGATTTATTTCATAAGATGCTCTCTGCCGTGTAGTATTAGCGGCAAACTACTGGTTCTTCTATACAGCGATATCGGTTTTAGTTCCCGACGCGCGTGGGTACTACTCACAATTTAAATTATGTTAACATGTTGCGCATTAATTTCCTACGGGGACATGGTCGCGTGGGTTTGCGAAGATTGGTTCTACGTAAGTTTCTAATGTGCCAACGCCATCAAGCCAAGCCACACAGGGGAGTCCATGATGCAGAAATAAACTGGCGAATCCCCTTCATGAGTCTGGTCGAAACGGATCAGACCAGGTCCTTAACGACGGAATACTGTCGCATATGTAAATGTCGATATACAGCAGTTACATCTACATCAAGCCACAGCCTAAACCCAGAACCTTTCTGACGAGTGCGCAGGAAGTATGGGATATATATCTTCTTTTTTTGTGTGTGGATAGTGCCAGATTTGACGAGCGGATCAGCTTTTCGCTCAGAGTAACCCTCTTTCGGCCTCTTGGCAGATATACTTCACAAACGCCCAATCACTACTCACATTCGAGGCACAGCGTTTCTGTAACACACTTTCCAAGCACATATAGCCCAAAATCTGAACCTGAGACACTAACAGTAATTTTGTAAGTAAATACAACAAATCAATAAATATCTTCCTCGCCAGACTATTAGCATAGACGCCGAAAGGTGGCCATAGAGGAGGAGAACTTAAAGTAAACGGTTCAAGCTTCGGTTCACCACGAATCAATCTTACCGGGTGCCACATAGAGGTATCTATCCATTTACGGAAGAAACGCGTCGGCATGCGGCAGAGGTACAGGGGGTCTTACTCTTAGTTATCTAATGCCTTCAACAGACAACAATTTATTCTCGCGTCGCCACTGTGTATTCAGTTTTTACAGAAAACAACTCTTTAACAAAGCAAGTGAAGCACATTCAATTTGGGGGTAATCGTCTTCGTAGAAGATCCCTGGGTGAGCGTGTACGTCATATAACATTTCGTCATCACCCGATCAATGCATTAAAGGGTATTGATCATTCCATGTACTAGTAGTCTTACCCACCAATCCCGGACAACGCGGTGACGGGCGATACATCAACATGTACAATCACTCATTGCCATGAACATTTGGTTGGCTTTTTCTCTTTGACAGCTGTATCAATTTAGAGGTCAGACCATTCCCTAATTAAATTAAACATCAGAACAAATATTAGTCAGCCGAAGCGACCCTGCCCCTTGCCACCAGGAACGTGAGCCGATTGGACGTGTGCGGGGCGACACTCACTCATTCTGTCAGTCCTTCCAGCTGCACAACAAGGGAATGCCCGAGGTGCACATACCACTCCAGTCTCCCGTAATAAGACCGGTGTGGATGTGGAGAGGCGCTTAGGGGGCAGGGGAGGGCGAGATGGGATGACGCTGGGGTAGGGTGTCACGGAGGGTGACTTGACGACTGGCCATTCCCACGTGGTCGCAGCCCGGTGATGACGTCACGCGCAGTCACGTTGCCGCAGCCGGGTGGTGACGTCATACAGCTTGAGGGCCCACACTGCCGCTGGACGCTGCTCTCCGCACTCCACGCTGCTCCGCCGAGGGATCCCCGCCAGGGCGCGCTCCTAGGACTGTCCGGTGGTGGCGTTGTTTGGCAGCGGTGATGCAGTGGCCGTCATCACAGGCGAGCTGGGAGTCCCCGTCACGGAGTTGGGTGCTAGGCCAGATCCTGAAAGTCAATGGGCCATGGAGGTGATCATATGGAACATACGCGTGGACAATCGCATGTATCAATGTGGACGATCACTAATGATGTGAAAGACCGCATGAACACATGAATGTCGAAGTTAAGAAAGTATCACCTTTCAATAGCTTTACTTCAAGTGGTAAAGTTTGTCTCTAATAGAACTCGAGAGCATGTAGGTACTTGATTCCTTTCTAACAAAATGCAACAAATCTAGTCAATGTGATCCGCAGTGTTTGAAACGAACCTGTTATCTGTGCTGAGTTGGTCAATGGTGTGGGCGAGCTGTGACCAGACATGGATGACATCCGACCTTGCTCCTTCACTATGGGATCTGAAACACCAATTGTACACACCCATTGTTCAGATAGGGACACAGAGAGAACGGGAATCAATGGTTCAGACAGAGACACTGGGACGGAACAGGAATCAGTGGTTCAGATAGGAACACTGCGAGAGAACGGGAATCAATGGTTCAGACAGGGACACTGGGATAGAACGTGAATCAATGGTTCAAATAGGGACAGTGGAACAGAACGGGAGTCAATGGTTCAGACAGACACTGGGACGGAACGGGAAGCAATGGTTCAGATAGGAACACTGAGAGAGAACCGGAATCAGTGCTTCAGACAGGGACAGTATGAGAAACAATGGTTCAGATAGAGACACTAGGACAGAACGGGAATAAATGGTTCAGATAGAGACACTGGGACAGAATGAGAAGCAATGGTTCAGATAGAGACACTAAGACTGAACGGGAATCAATGGTTCAGATAGAGACACTGAGAGAACGGGAATCAATAGTTCAGATAGAGACAGACTGAACGGGAATCAATGGTTCAGACAGACACTGGGACAGAACGGGGATCAATGGTTTAGACAGAGACACTGGGACAGAACGGGAAGCAATGGATCAGATAGAGACACTGGGACAGAACGGGAAGCAATGGTTCAGATAGACACTGAGAGAACGGGAATCAATGATTCGGATAGAGACACTGAGAGAATGGGAATCAATGGTTCAGATAGGGACACTGAAAGAACGGGAATCATTAGTTCAGACAGGGACACTGAGAGAACGGGAATCAATGGTTCAGATAGAGACACTGGGACAGAACGGGAATCAATGGTTCAGATAGGGACACACAGAGAACGGGAATCAATAGTTCTGATAGAGACTGGGAGAGAACGGGAATCAAGAGTTCAGATAGAGACACTGAGGGAACGGGAATCAATGGTTCAGGCAGGGACACTGAGAGAGAACGCGAATCATTGGTTCAGACAGGGACACAGAGAGAACGGGAATCAATGGTTCAGATAAAGACACTGAGACCGAACGGGAAGCAATGATCTAGACAGGGACACAGGGAGAACGGGAACCAATGGTTCAGATAAAGACACTGGGACAGAACGGGAAGCAATGGTTCAGATAGAGACACTGGGACAGAACGGGAAGCAATGGTTCAGATAGACACTGAGAGAACGGGAATCAATGGTTCAGAAAAAGACACAGAGTTAGAACGGGAAGCAATGATCTAGACAGGGGTATGAGGAACGGGAATCAATGGTTCAGATAGAGACACTGGGACGGAACGGGAAGCAATGGTTCAGATAGATACTGAGAGAACAGGAATCAATGGTTTAGAAAGGGACGCTAAGAGAGAACAGGAAGCAGTGGTTCAGACAGCAGGCTGTCCAGCACACCCTCATGAAAAAGTAGGACAAAAGTAGGAATGGAAATACAAAAAAAGTAGGACAAAAGAAGCAAAAAGTATGACTCAAATAGCATATGTAGCAACATTATTCCGGATAAACAAATGACAAAAAGTTATATTACTGAGAAAACGCTTTTTTAGAACATTTCTTATATGCTGCTCAGCTGTACCTGTATTTTCATTATTAGAACTTGACAGACAGTAGTGTTGATTTAAAAATATATCAGGACGCAAAAACAAAATACCTCTGACTTTTGCAATAATAGAAGCGATGTGCACACTTTTACAGCAATTCACGACATTTTGAAATTGCGCCTGGTGAAGCAAATACCAAAAAGTAGGAAAATGTAGGTATTTTGAAGAAAAAGTAAGAAAATAAGGATGGAGACAAAAAAGTAGGAAAAGCAGGATCACTGGACAGCCTGAGACAGTGACACATGAACAGAATGGAAATCAATGGTTCAGACAGTGAAAAGGGACCGAACGGGAATCAATGGTTTAGACAGGGACACTGAGAGAGAACGGGTATCATTGGTTTAGACAGGGACACTGAGAGAGAACGGGTATCAATGGTTTAGACAGGGACACTGACAGAGAACGGGTATCATTGGTTTAGACAGGGACACTGAGCGAGAACAAGAAGCAGTGGTTCAGACAGTGACACATGAACAGAATGGAAATCAATGGTTCAGACAGGGAAAAGGGACCGAACGGGAATCAATGGTTTAGACAGGGACACTGAGAGAGAACGGGTATCATTGGTTTAGACAGGGACACTGAGAGAGAACGGGTATCATTGGTTTAGACAGGGACACTGAGAGAGAACGGGTATCATTGGTTTAGACAGGGACACTGAGCGAGAACAAGAAGCAGTGGTTCAGACAGCGACACATGAACAGAATGGAAATCAATGGTTCAGACAGTGAAAAGGGACCGAACGGGTATCAATGGTTTAGACAGGGACACTGAGAGAGAACGGGTATCATTGGTTTAGACAGGGACACTGAGAGAGAACGGGTATCATTGGTTTAGACAGGGACACTGAGAGAGAACGGGTATCATTGGTTTAGACAGGGACACTGAGAGAGAACGGGTATCATTGGTTTAGACAGGGACACTGAGAGAGAACGGGTATCATTGGTTCAGACAGGGACACTGAGAGAGAACGGGTATCATTGGATTAGACAGGGACACTGAGAGAGAACGGGTATCATTGGTTTAGACAGGGACACTGAGAGAGAACGGGTATCATTGGTTTAGACAGGGACACTGAGAGAGAACGGGTATCATTGGTTTAGACAGGGACACAGAGAGAACGGGTATCATTGGTTTAGACAGGGACACTGAGAGAGAACGGGTATCATTGGTTTAGACAGGGACACTGACAGAGAACAGGTATCATTGGTTCAGACGGGAGACAGTGACACTGATCCAGAATGGGAAGCAATGGTTTAGATAGGGACACTGAGAGAACGGGAATCAATGGTTTAGACAGGGACACAGAGAGAACGGGTATCATTGGTTTAGACAGGGACACTGAGAGAGAACGGGTATCATTGGTTTAGACAGGGACACTGACAGAGAACAGGTATCATTGGTTCAGACGGGAGACAGTGACACTGATCCAGAATGGGAAGCAATGGTTTAGATAGGGACACTGAGAGAACGGGAATCAATGGTTCAGACAGGGACACTGAGAGAGAACGGGTATCATTGGTTTAGACAGGGACACTGACAGAGAACGGGTATCATTGGTTTAGACAGGGACACTGAGAGAGAACAAGAAGCAGTGGTTCAGACAGTGACACATGAACAGAATGGAAATCAATGGTTCAGACAGTGAAAAGGGACCGAACGGGAATCAATGGTTTAGACAGGGACACTGAGAGAGAACAGGTATCATTGGTTTAGACAGGGACACTGAGAGAGAATGGGTATCATTGGTTTAGACAGGGACACTGACAGAGAACGGGTATCATTGGTTTAGACAGGGACACTGAGAGAGAACGGGTATCATTGGTTTAGACAGGGACACTGACAGAGAACGGGTATCATTGGTTTAGACAGGGACACTGAGCGAGAACAAGAAGCAGTGGTTCAGACAGTGACACATGAACAGAATGGAAATCAATGGTTCAGACAGTGAAAAGGGACCGAACGGGAATCAATGGTTTAGACAGGGACACTGAGAGAGAACAGGTATCATTGGTTTAGACAGGGACACTGAGAGAGAACGGGTATCATTGGTTTAGACAGGGACACTGAGAGAGAACGGGTATCATTGGTTTAGACAGGGACACTGAGAGAGAACGGGTATCATTGGTTCAGACAGGGACACTGAGAGAGAACGGGAATCAATGGTTCAGACAGGGACACTGAGAGAGAACGGGTATCATTGGTTTAGACAGGGACACTGACAGAGAACGGGTATCATTGGTTTAGACAGGGACACTGACAGAGAACGGGTATCATTGGTTTAGACAGGGACACTGAGAGAGAATAAGAAGCAGTGGTTCAGACAGTGACACGTGAACAGAATGGAAATCAATGGTTCAGACAGTGAAAAGGGACCGAACGGGAATCAATGGTTTAGACAGGGACACTGAGAGAGAACAGGTATCATTGGTTTAGACAGGGACACTGAGAGAGAATGGGTATCATTGGTTTAGACAGGGACACTGACAGAGAACGGGTATCATTGGTTTAGACAGGGACACTGAGAGAGAACGGGTATCATTGGTTTAGACAGGGACACTGACAGAGAACGGGTATCATTGGTTCAGACGTGAGACAGTGACACTGATCCAGAATGGGAAGCAATGGTTTAGATAGGGACACTGAGAGAACGGGAATCAATGGTTCAGACAGGGACACTGAGAGAGAATGGGTATCATTGGTTTAGACAGGGACACTGAGAGAGAACGGGTATCATTGGTTTAGACAGGGACACTGAGAGAGAACGGGTATCATTGGTTTAGACAGGGACACTGAGAGAGAACAAGAAGCAGTGGTTCAGACAGTGACACATGAACAGAATGGAAATCAATGGTTCAGACAGTGAAAAGGGACCGAACGGGAATCAATGGTTTAGACAGGGACACTGAGAGAGAACAGGTATCATTGATTTAGACAGGGACACTGAGAGAGAACAAGAAGCAGTGGTTCAGACAGTGACACATGAACAGAATGGAAATCAATGGTTCAGACAGTGAAAAGGGACCGAACGGGAATCAATGGTTTAGACAGGGACACTGACAGAGAACGGGTATCATTGGTTTAGACAGGGACACTGAGAGAGAACGGGTATCATTGGTTTAGACAGGGACACTGACAGAGAACGGGTATCATTGGTTCAGACGGGAGACAGTGACACTGATCCAGAATGGGAAGCAATGGTTTAGATAGGGACACTGAGAGAACGGGAATCAATGGTTCAGACAGGGACACTGAGAGAGAATGGGTATCATTGGTTTAGACAGGGACACTGAGAGAGAACAAGAAGCAGTGGTTCAGACAGTGACACATGAACAGAGTGGAAATCAATGGTTCAGACAGTGAAAAGGGACCGAACGGGAATCAATGGTTTAGACAGGGACACTGAGAGAGAACAGGTATCATTGGTTTAGACAGGGACACTGACAGAGAACGGGTATCATTGGTTTAGACAGGGACACTGACAGAGAACGGGTATCATTGGTTTAGACAGGGACACTGACAGAGAACGGGTATCATTGGTTCAGACAGGAGACAGTGACACTGATCCAGAATGGGAAGCAATGGTTTAGATAGGGACACTGAGAGAACGGGAATCAATGGTTCAGACAGTGACACATGAACAGAATGGAAATCAATGGTTCAGACAGTGAAAAGGGACCGAACGGGAATCAATGGTTTAGACAGGGACACTGAGAGAGAACAGGTATCATTGGTTTAGACAGGGACACTGAGAGAGAACGGGTATCATTGGTTTAGACAGGGACACTGAGAGAGAACGGGTATCATTGGTTTAGACAGGGACACTGAGAGAGAACGGGTATCATTGGTTTAGACAGGGACACTGAGAGAGAACGGGTATCATTGGTTTAGACAGGGACACTGAGAGAGAACGGGTATCATTGGTTTAGACAGGGACACTGAGACAGAACAAGAAGCAGTGGTTCAGACAGTGACACATGAACAGAATGGAAATCAATGGTTCAGACAGTGAAAAGGGACCGAACGGGAATCAATGGTTTAGACAGGGACACTGACAGAGAACGGGTATCATTGGTTCAGACGGGAGACAGTGACACTGATCCAGAATGGGGAGCAATGGTTTAGATAGGACACTGAGAGAGCGGGAATCAATGGTTTAGACAGGGACACTGAGAGCGAACGGGTATCATTGGTTTAGACAGGGACACTGACAGAGAACGGGTATCATTGGTTTAGACAGGGACACTGAGAAAGAACAAGAAGCAGTGGTTCAGACAGTGACACATGAACAGAATTGAAATCAATGGTTCAGACAGTGAAAAGGGACCGAACGGGTATCATTGGTTTAGACAGGGACACTGACAGAGAACGGGTATCATTGGTTTAGACAGGGACACTGACAGAGAACGGATATCATTGGTTCAGACGGGAGACAGTGACACTGATCCAGAATGGGAAGCAATGGTTTAGATAGGGACACTGAGAGAACGGGAATCAATGGTTCAGACAGGGTCACTGAGAGAGAACGGGTATCATTGGTTTAGACAGGGACACTGAGAGAGAACGGGTATCATTGGTTTAGACAGGGACACTGACAGAGAACGGGTATCATTGGTTTAGACAGGGACACTGAGAGAGAACAAGAAGCAGTGGTTCAGACAGTGACACATGAACAGAATGGAAATCAATGGTTCAGACAGTGAAAAGGGACCGAACGGGTATCATTGGTTTAGACAGGGACACTGAGAGAGAACGGGTATCATTGGTTTAGACAAGGACACTGAGAGAGAACGGGTATCATTGGTTTAGACAGGGACACTGAGAGAGAACAAGAAGCAGTGGTTCAGACAGTGACACATGAACAGAATGGAAATCAATGGTTCAGACAGTGAAAAGGGACCGAACGGGAATCAATGGTTTAGACAGGGACACTGAGAGAGAACGGGTATCATTGGTTTAGACAGGGACACTGACAGAGAACGGGTATCATTGGTTCAGACGGGAGACAGTGACACTGATCCAGAATGGGAAGCAATGGTTTAGATAGGGACACTGAGAGAAGGGGAATCAATGGTTCAGACAGGGACACTGAGAGAGAACGGGTATCATTGGTTTAGACAGGGACACTGAGAGAGAACGGGTATCATTGATTCAGACGGGAGACAGTGACACTGATCCAGAATGGGAAGCAATGGTTTAGATAGGGACACTGAGAGAAGGGGAATCAATGGTTCAGACAGGGACACTGAGAGAGAACGGGTATCATTGGTTTAGACAGGGACACTGACAGAGAACGGGTATCATTGGTTCAGACGGGAGACAGTGACACTGATCCAGAATGGGAAGCAATGGTTTAGATAGGGACACTGAGAGAAGGGGAATCAATGGTTCAGACAGGGACACTGAGAGAGAACGAGTATCATTGGTTTAGACAGGGATACTGACAGAGAACGGGTATCATTGGTTTAGACAGGGACACTGAGAGAGAACGGGTATCATTGATTCAGACGGGAGACAGTGACACTGATCCAGAATGGGAAGCAATGGTTTAGATAGGGACACTGAGAGAACGGGAATCAATGGTTCAGACAGGGACACTGAGAGAGGACGGGAATCATTGGTTTAGACAGGGACACTGAGAGAGAACGGGAATCATTGGTTTAGATAGGGACACTGAGAGAACGGGAATCAATGGTTTAGAAAAAGACGCTGAGACAAGACGAGAATCAGTGGTTCAGCCAGGGATGTTGGGACAGTACGAGAATCAGTGGTTCGCCGCTTGGGTTGGCCCAGCAGAGCATCCACGACAGTAGCCGGATGAGCTACCTACGAGATGACCCAGCAACTTTCCACATAATGACACCGGGACATAACGCTCTGTAATGCGTATCATGCTATACTGTTACTCACAAAAGTAGGGGTGATCCATGGACTCGCGGGCAGTCAGTCGTTCCTGGTGATCGTATCGCAGTAACTTGTCCAGGAAGTCCAGAGCCTCGGCGCTCACTAAGTGTTGGTTCTCGCTGTGCACGAAGCGTTCCCAGCGCTTGCGTGAATGTCTGAAAGAAAACGGATATCAGCACACACACATACTCTCCCCGTAAGCTTTATTTCATTTGTCATTGCCAATTTATATATCTGACTTATAACCATAGAGGATGGTGCATGGTCATCATGTGACGGATGATGGCGTTGCTGCCAAAAATAGTTACTCTCCCGATTGGGTTCATTTTATTTGTAACCGCCAGTGTACAAAAATGTGTCTTATTTATAACTATAGAGGATGGTGCAAGATCATCAGGTGATAAGATTAGATGGCTTACCTTCCTAAGATATCATTAAACCTAGGATCAAGGTCTATTTGGTACTTGTCTATGTATTCAAATAGTTCTTCTGTTCCTAAGACCTTTGCGATGCGGACGAGCTACAAAACAAACATGGCAATAAATAAGAGTTTTTCAACCCAACAGAAGTTTCAAGTAGAACATAACTGAGCCAAGGCTTGACGAAAACAAAGAATCAGGTAAAGAAATTAATTCATCTATATCTACGGTTATACATCACCAATTCATTTCATTTCGTAACACTGGCACAGTAAAACTAACATGGTACGGAAACTCAAATAGACCTTTGTCATATATAGTCATATATATTTGTCATATAGACCAAATTACCTAACCGAATTCACGAGTACCACCTCGCAAGCAAACAAAGGACGTACCTGGTCATAGTTGTCATGTCCATGGAAAAAGGGTTCTTTCCTGAAGATCATGCTGGCAAACATACAACCCAAGCTCCACATGTCCAGGGAGTAGTCGTACATCTGAAACAAAACGTCACAACTATGTTATGTAATGGATACAATTTTGCAGAAATAAAAGGCGAATTTTACTTAAAGGGAACCGCCAGCCTGGCCTCTAACGCTGCTTTACCGATTCATATCATATCTAATTGTCTATCCTCCAAATTACGGAATTTGTTTGCTATCTGTAGCTCACAATAAAATTTAGAAGTAACCGCCAGGCATGATTTTGCCGCCTACCCAGGCGGCAGACCTTTTTGGAGGCGTGTCCGCGATTGACCAATCAAGAGGCGATACTCTAATTTATTCAAACCGGAAATTACGCCTATTGTGTGAGCAAAACAAGAGCGCGTGATAATCGCTAATATAAATAGCTGCGATTCTAACTCCAATCATGGCATTGTTGCGGAGTCAATCGTCGCAAGACGTATACCAATTAGTTTGGACGGTACTTTTCCATGAAACACTAAGATCTTGCGCCACTGCGCGGTTTGGAACGGCCGCTGTTCATCTGTAAATCGCGGTCCTGATCTCTCTCCGCGAGTTATAACGTAAGGCGGCGCCATATGAATAGTCACAACATGCGTCACTGCTCCCGGCAAAATGGCGCGCTGCTTGACATTGCTGGGGGCGGGTTGCCTTACCTTTTTTCTCCTTACCAGTCGGCCAAAACGAAGCGTTAACACTCGCCAATTTAATTTTTAGATGTAAACTTTCGGTGCAGAAAGCGATTAAATTAGGTTGGACACCCGCTTTAAATGCACTTAATTTTTCAGTTTTGCGTTTACATTTGAAAAACCATCATTGATTATGATTCAAGAAAGGACACTTGGGTCTTGTAGCAGCCTTACCTGGTAATCCAATAGCAGTTCTGGTCCCTTGAAGTACCTAGATGCCACTCGGACATTGTATTCTTGACCGGGATGATAGAATTCTGCCAGTCCCCAGTCTATCAATCGTAGCTACACCACAAAAATAACACAAATATAGACAAATCAATATAAAATGTAGGATAGATTTTTCTTCTAATGGTATGCACAATCACCTTAGTTCAGTCACTAACAGGGAGGGTGTATAGACAAATGGAGTCGCCTACCTGGGCCCGTGTGGGATTATTTGAGCGCCATTTAACCTTTTAAAGTCATATCGCACCCGTGGGCAGGATCAAGTGTTAAGTGGAGTCATGCCCAATGGGGGGGGGGGGGGGGGGGGGGGGGCAGCAACACATTTGCACAAACTCTGTTACAAATATATCTATCTACTGCTGGCCATTTCCCGGGTCTTCACAGGCAGAACCTCAAATTCACTGATCATTTTCTTGTCTATTATAAATTGATCTTTATTTTAATACTGTCAATGCAGAAAATATACAGCTTCTATACCTTTCTGTTTTCATGGTCAATCATGACATTGTGTGGTTTGACATCTCGGTGCATTATGCCCATGCTATGACAGTAGTCCAGTGCCTGGAACAAGGGATATACAGCAATGACATCCATGACAAATAACTTACAAATCACTTACAGTTACACAAAGAGAAGAAATAGACACAGAAATGTATCACTAACTATTACTGGTATATGTCAGGTACCTTAAAGAGTGATACTGAAAAGGCTAAGAAGTACCGTGACTAAAAATTAACGAAAAATGACATAATAATACAGCAATAATACTTAAAATTTATTATTATTACTCTGGTGATAAAATTACTGACCTTCAAGAGTTCAAACATGTAGAACCTAATGTCATAGTCTGTTAATGTCTGGTACAATTGCTGCAAGATTAGAAATATAAATATACCAGTCACATAGTACATGGAGAGCTATGATTGTTATATGTGGTGTAAAGACAGTATGTTACTAAAACACCAAAATGTTTAAAATGAATTTACCATTGCACACAATGTCAAAATTGTTTTAGCTGGTAAAGCACATGGTTTGTAATTCTAACACAGATCATTATTATAGTGTTCAGAAAAGTTGAACTTTACTATAAGAATAAAAAGCAATAATATATAACAAAACATGCTGCGTTTCTCTAATTACCTTGAAATCTGTGTTATTTACATGTTCAAATATCAATGCTGGTGTTCTGGACTGGAAGTAAAAATGACAATTGTTCCAGTTGAATCAAAAATGAAGAGGTGCCAGAAAGTCTGACAGAAAATTATTTAAACCAAGCATTAAATATGAGGAGCAGGAATTATAACATTATAAATTATATTATTGAAGAAAACCTTCAGCAATAGCAGTGAACAATATCTATTGAACCAGCATATAAGCTGACAATATAATTTTACTTGTTCTACAATACTATGCTCAATACTTTGTGTTCAAAGCTCAAGATAAAAGGCTCCAAAGGAATTTACTTACCACAGGGTCTTTGACTATGGCTAACAGCGTTATGATATTGGTTCCTCCTCGTAGGTTTTCAAGGATCTTTATCTCTCTCTTAATTTTCTTCTTTTTCACTGGCTGTAATAGTACCACAAAAATATTTAGTTGTCAATAAATATAAAGTGCATGGCATTTCTGGACAAAGCATATAGCTTATGCATCCAAGCTAATGTCAATGATAACCCCAAAAGGAGCTATTTGCTTACTTCAAATACGAGGCATCAGAAGGAATGTTACTGGTACTGTGGTTGCAGTATAAGACCTTCTCTGGGACCAGATGAACAAGGCAATGACGGAAGGAATAATTTGTAGAAACATTTTTCACGTTATGTCATACCTCGTTGGAATACAATATATATTAGACCAAAAGGACATTCTACAGACTGCCTCAAGACATACTTAAACAACAGATAACGCCAAAATTCACATCCAAATACACTTCCAAACTGCTTTAGTAAAGTGAAAACCAACCTTTAGAATCTTGATGACACACTTCTCATTATTTGTGATGTTGATTGCCTCAAACACTTCACTGTACTTTCCTCTGCCAAGCTTCCTAACTACTTGGTAGTCATCTTGTTGCCTGAAATGAAAAGAATTAATAAAATCATATAATGTAGACATACATTTTGTTGTACCAAGCATGCCAGTGATAGACATTCAAATGCTTACAAATGAAGTGGTTATTCATGTGCAATGAAGTACATACATTACCACCTACTGTTATTAACCCCTGTTAACTTCTTGTCTTTCGTTAGTGAAAGGTAATGTTTTATTTTGTTATTTATCATCACCCCCATCCACAATCCATGTATTGGCCTTTCTGCTTAATGGCTGCTTCTTAACTGTGTTCCTATGTTACTTTTAAGTTTCCTTGAATAGTGGCAAGAGCCTTTTCCCTCTACCATCTGTTTGTAGATCAATTTATATAATCATAATCCATTTCTTATACTTGTACCCAGTCACTTATCTGACATCAATAACCAGTGAGCCAGCCAGTGACAAGTGATTACATCAAAATATTAACTGAGGAAACCTGAATGTGATTCATAAACATTCACTTAGCCAGGATCAGGATAGCTTGCCAAGTCCTAATTGATAAGAGATGCGATAGGGGATGGAAAGGCAGATGTTGTTACTATAGTTATCAAACTGCTTGTACCTCAAATCAGAGCCTCTTTGTTTGACAGATTGCATTAGGATGGGCAGGAATGCTGGAAAGTAGGAGTGGAATGGTCATGAGAGGCTAAAGTCTGCATATAAATCATACTGCAAGCTTTGACTTCATATATAAGGTGAGACTTATACACCAGAATTTACAGCATCAGTATTTCATTTACAACTTGGAGCCAAGATTTTTTTCAGATGTCCTATAATTTTAGACAGCTCTGGAACCCACCCACTTGCATACCAATCAGAGCCACTGGGAGCTAATCAGCAGGATATTAAATGGCAAATGCATGTAATTTAGCAAAACCTGCCCTTTTCAAGCTGAGGCTTGTATTAGGAATGTGCTTTAAGACCTCACCGGACTTGACAGCAGTGAAGTTGTAGTGATGTCTTTTTCTGATTATGTATAGTAGGGGTATGCCTGTAGGGTTTTTAGATTTAAGTAACTTTTAACCAGCATAAATGTTATCACAACAGTGGAAAGGGTTAAAGAAGAGAGAAGCTAAGTCTCCAAGAGTACCCCTCCACCAGATCTGCAAAAGAAAGGCATGAAATCTTGGGGTAACCTAATAACAATTAAAAAATATTTGGTAAAGCATAGACCTTGAAATGATTTAATTGCTATAGTGTATATATGGCCAGTGCAAATATAGAATATGTATTGTTCCAACAATATATATGCCATGGCAACTAGATCAATTCATAACATATATTTTTTTTATATGAATATAAAAAATATACCTGGAAACTCCACAGCATTTAATAAATTACCTGTCAAAACTTATAATAAAAAACTAAATTGAAAGGTAAGTTATTCTAGGTTCATAATTTCTTATTAACTATTTAATTTGATAGCAATTAGCCTAAATTTTGACAATTTAAAACTGGTAGCAGTGCTGAAAACTTAAATTTGTAATTTTCAAAGGCAGATAAATTTACGATAAGTACTGCTTTACATAAATATTCTATCTTATTTTAAGTACCCACAGCTGCTTTCTGAAAAACAAGTGACAATAAGTGTTCTACATACTCTCAAGTGTGCCAACACTTGCCATGAAGATTATGAAAGTACCTACCCCCATTCAACAACATGGGATTCGTAGTCCCAGTACTCTCGAGGCCGATGCGTGTTCACGTCAGCGTAAACTCTGGCTCGACTTGGAGCTGGCATTTTGCTGATCGAACGCAGCTTGACTGCAGTGTTTAGCACAGAGTATCTTAACAAACACTTCGAAAAGTTGAAAATTATGACTGTACAATGGTTTCCTTGAGACAAAGGGGTGTGTTTACAGCCTCATGTGACCCCTAACCGGCGCTTCGTTCAACTAATCACGCCGTCTGAGGCCGTGAGGGTCTGGGAGGCACTCGCTTGCCGGGGTCTTCCTCCACGGCACCCGGCGGTCATGCGTCCATAGACACACAGTTTCGTCTCGTTAGATCACATTTCTTCCACAAATAAGACGTGTATACATTTGTTTGTCTTTACAAGCCAATTCTAAGGCTCCCGTAAACGATACAAACACAAATTTCCTTTTCAAATGTAGAAAGTATGCCCCAAAACTCTTTCCTTTATCAAAGATGGCGAACCCTCGCAGCCGAGGCGGAGAACGAGGCTTCTGACATTTTCAATGCAAATCGTCATTTGCACCTATCCCCCTCTGGCTGTTATTCAGGTGGGCCGCTTGAACCACTGAACAGTAAAAGTGTACTAATTTAAATCTTTTCATCGCTTTACATTAATAATTAACACAAACAATTTGTGCGTGCAAAATGAAAGTGCTGTCTATCATTAACAGACCTTTTTTTTCCAAATTTCTGTGCACACAATGTTTAATGTCGAAGCCTCCCTTTACCGGAAATCAGTGGTGTTACCAAGGAAACTGTCACATCAAAGAGGACAAGATGGCCGAGTCGGAGACACTTAGCATCGATACCAGTACAGAAAATCAAGATGACCCTCTACAGGATCTCAGTGATGAACAGATATTTCAGTTGTTGGAAGAAACTATGTAAGAGCTAACTTGCTGTCTGGAATAGATCTCCCGAGGCTAGGCATTAAAACATTAAGGGTTGCCTAACTCCACCATGACTCATGACATGAGGCTATTCTTTCTTCTCCTCCTTTTAGTTTTAGCTTATTAAGAGGCAGACATTTGTGGTCAATGGAGCTTCATCATATGAAATATTACCTTGGATAACACAGAAAGAAATAATCAGCAAAGAGAGGAAAGTAAGTCTAAATCTGTTGGGTCATAGTTCAGTGCAGCCAGTCAGAAAATATTTGGGTGATTGCTCCTAACGAAAATATTGGCAAAAAGGAGTGTGAACGGCATTAATGAATTTGACTATAGTTTTGCCTTTCGAGTTTCGGCTTGGCCTTTCAGTTTCAAGTTTCGTCATTTCGACAAGTCCTTTGAAACTTTTACTCTAAAAGAAAAATTCATAGATCTATTTATTATTCATCTACTGCAAACATAAATGGTAGCACTTGTGGTGTTCTCTGCAACAAACTGCCAAAGGCGCAAGTTTAGGGCTAGGCTTGGCGCAAGTGCCCCCAGGCAAGCCTGCTTTCTAGGGACACAATGTCAACAGTGTCCATGCAGAGTTCTTTATCTTCTGACATCAAGAAAGTATGTCAACACTAGGTTGTTTCGGTTATATTTTCGTGAAGAATTGTTGGAGCATAGTTAGCCAAGAATCCATGGCTATGGTTGAAGAATCATAGCCATGTAGCATTCTATAGTGAAAAATCAACTTCACATGACAAATTGAATTGTTTAAGTATAGCTTTCACAATTAGTTTCAACAATGTAAAAGTACTTTTCTATATATAATTACTGATGTATGAACTCTTCCAAAGTTGTTAAAGTCTTCAAAAGGAGCTATAATTGCCTACTAGCATGAAAATGGACAACAACATTCCACCATTTTTTTTACAGGAAGTTGTTCACTGCACATGTGCAAGGTCATCACATGATATTATAAGCCATGCTAATTGGTTCATTGTTCAGGGACCCAGTCATTGGGTCAGTGAAAACACATGTTTTCATGTGAATTTCTGGTGACAGACTGGACTATTTTTGCCTTTCAAGAAAAGGTTACTTATGTGATTAATCATTACTTGTCAGGAAGTAAAAAGAAAAGGATTAGGGTTTGTTTCTGTTATAAAACTTTTCCCACAGCAAAGGAGAATCAGAGCTACACTTGGTCAAAGTCAAACAACCCTGAAATGGGGTTGTTCCAGACCAGAATTTTACTATGGAATGCGACTAGGCTGTGTTTCAGCCCACACAGCCTAGGGTTCTGGGCTAGAGCATAGTCTTTTCCCGACCAACCGACATGTGTATGCAGCGCCACCTGGCAAAAATCATATGCTAATGGAGCAGGGAACCAAGTTGCATTCACAGATACTGGCATCTGCCAAAAATAAATATGGTGGACGGTTGGTCGGGAAAAGTTGTATACATTTCTTTTTGCGAAAATATAAATGAAATAACCTAATATTGACACACTTTCTTGATGTCAGAAGATAAAGCAAGGTATATAGAATATGTAAGCACTATGATTATACGCGCACACATTATGATAAAAGCTACAGTCGCTTCCCGACTGGCGTCTAAAGAACTCTGCATGGATACAGTTGTGCCCCTAGAAAGCGGGCTTGTCTGGGGGCACTTGCTCCAAGGGCTAGGCCTAAACTATACAAAGTCATAAATGCTGTAGACTCACGTTTCAGCCCATATTTTTCGCGAATTTTAAGATACAAAGAATATTTCTCCATGCTGACACTCCATTGGCAGCAGACACTTTGTCGCAAATAGACTAAATCACAGACAATGAAAGGCTCTATAGTTGCCATGGCGCGTGTGGCAGGTGCAAATATAGAGCATGTATTGTTAAGAGCACATTCAGTGCCATGGCAACTACGTCCTCTTATGACGTGTGCTTTAGTATATTTATGAAACTGTTTATTTGCTGCCAATGGAGTGTTAGCATGAAGAAATATTGGTACTTCCAGTTAGACGACATTATATAGAAATATGTTAGGTATCGCAAAATAAGCAATTCATATAGATCCATCATGATTAGTAAGACTATTTGAGAGGTTTGCGGATAAAATTGGGGCAGTTTGAAGAATAGTACAAGCATTTTTTCTGCGTGTTGTCTAAGATTTAGCATCACTGAGTTGTTGCCGACAGCCATTGCGTTGGCGACGTGTTATTCTTACAAAGAGGTATTGACCCCTGCCACCTTTGATGTTAAACATGGAATATTGGCGGCCTTCCCACTTTCACACCTCTTGAATTATACACTTGAGACCTCCAGCTTAAGTGTTTGCCGCAGAGTGCGGCCTTGCACCATGGTCAAACTAAAAAAGCAAATGTCCCGTAAAAATGTGACACATGCGTCACCGTGTCCGGCTGCGGTCAAGCGGTCAATGGAATTTTCAACTGTAGGGGCCTTTGCAGGCTTTGGTGGCAGCCTTATATTGTACAATTTTTAGTGTGTGTATTATGAGGACGTAATATTTCCTCTGAGCGGAGGGAGTCTGCCGCCAACTTCATAGCTTGCATGCAGTGCGTGATACTTGCAGTTCTCGGCCTGATATGTGCCGCTCTCTATCGCACGTTCTCGCCTGTGACAAAACAGGGGCGAGAACGCCAGAATGCGCGTACGCGAGGGCGAAAACGCAAGGTGGGTTTCACCGTTGCATTCTCGCGTTCACGGTTCCCGACACTCAGGGCGCCGGACTATGGCTTCGTGCGCTAGACTATGGCTCCGGTCGCGGACTATGGCTCCGGTCGCGAACTATGGCTCTGGTCGCGGACTATGGCTTCGTGCGCTGGACTATAGCTCCCGTTGCGGACCATGGCTCCGGTCGCGGGCTATATATCTCCGATTGGGGGCAATTAATGACCGACTGGTTACGGACAATGACTCCGTTTGCTGGACTATGGCTCTGTGCGCTGGACTATGGCTCTGTGCGCTGGACTATGGCCCCGCGCTGGACTATGGCCCCGCGCTGGACTATGGCTCTGTGCGCTAGACTATGCCTCCGTACGCCGGGCTATGGCTCCGGCTCTGGTCGCGGACTATGGCTCCGTGCGCATGACTGTGGCTCCGTGCGCTGGATTATGGCCCCGCACTGGACTATGCCTCCGTGCGCCGGGCTATGGCTACGGTCGCGGATTATGGCTCCGGTCGCGGGATATGGCTGCGGTCGTGGGCTATGGATCCGATCGTGAGCTATGGTTCAGTGCGCGGACTATGGCTCAGTGCACGGGCTATGGCTCCGTGCACTGGACTATGGCTGCGTGTGCTGGACTATTGCTCCGGTCGTGGGCTATGCCTATGGCTGCGGTCGTGGGCGATGGCTCCGGTCGTGGCCTATGGCTCCAGTCACGGACTATGGCTCCAGTCACGGACTATGGCTCCAGTCGCGGACTATAGCTCCGTCCGCTGGACTACGGTTGCATGAGCCTGTTGTAAACAGCACTTTAACTGCCATATGACCGCTATACGAACGGCCGACGGCCATCCAAACTGACAGGTCCCCCTATTATCCAAAATGTCCCCCAACATTTTATATAGTGTGGGACACGATATTCCCCATTTAAAAATGTCCAGGGCACTCTGCAGCTTGTAAGTTAATGATGTTTGATGTGGCTTGTGATTAACATAACGGAATACAATTGAGGTCTTATTACACTTTTTATTGGACGACGATCGACCACTGATAAACATATATTTCAATTGCAAAAAGTTGTGAAAACATATGTAGAGCAAATAACTGGGATATATCCAAATATAAAACAACTATATACTCTTTACGGTTTGAACATCAGTGGTATATCCACATGTGATAGAATTATACACTCTTACATACTATGTTCTTAGTAATTGTGCACAATGTGCCGCACATGACGAAGATAATCCTCGCTGTTGAGGTCTCCAGATGTGAATCTGACGTTGAGCCGGTGCAGGCGGTCATCAATCTGTTGATACTTCAGGCGTCTGGACTCTGGGGCGATACCCACCCGGGCGCGACGACTTGTCAGATTGGTGATTGATTGCTCTTTCTTGAGGACGGTCAGCAGCTCGAAAATATTTGGTTTACTTTTTTCAACGGCTGTGTTGAGTGCCATCCTTCTTGGTGGTTGTTCATCCTTGTCTGCTGCTGATGGACATTCCAGAGAGAGAGAGGAAATGTGGAGGACCGCCATGTGTCTTTGTAATAGCGGAAGAGTGCGTTTAGTTGGGCATGTTCCTGGACGACTGGATACTCTTGTAGCATCCGGAATGACGTCCGGACAGTAACAACGGGCAAAAATACCAGCGCAATTAGCCTCCTGATGTCTTTACGGACGTGATTGTCCTCACGGTAGGGGGATGTGAGACCAAACTGCTGGACATGACGATATACCGCTTGCGTATGATGAAAGTAGCAGCCCTTGTGGGTGGAGGTCGGGAAGTGCAAACGTAGCGTGGATACCAAGGTACTTTCAAAGTCAGTCATAATACTCTCTGGGTTGAACACAAGGTCCAACTCTGCGATCTTCGTCTTTACAATTGTAAGCATCTTGTAGTAGGCTTCGCGGCTCTTGTCTGGTAAGAGACAGTACACCAAAGAGACAAAGTGTCCGTGAAAGATTCCGTGAATGAAATACAACTGCGCAAATTGGCGCGGTGCAGCTTTAAAAGTTCTATCGATGAAGACTTGGCTGCATTAGGATAGTACTTGTAATGCGTGGCAAAAATGATTATATCCGCACCGAGGTGAAGGACGAAGGGTTTGTCGTCGAGAGTCAAAACCCATTGTCTTTCCAGCACAATGTCATCTCGACCTTGCGGCAATTGCGGCATTTGCTTCCTACGGGACCTGTGCATCACAGTCTGACTGGCCTTGAAACTTGACAGCAGCACATCGCCTTGTGTTTGCTCGGCTATAAATTTGGTATATAGCTTATTGAGCGGTGTAACCAAATCTTCCGCGGCTAGCTGACAGAGGTCTGACTTCGCGGCTGTGGACGCCAATATTTCTTCATCTGGAATGTGGCTATGATCCTTCGCAGAAAGCACATTAACACTACTGCCTTCGCCAGTAGTTAGCACTCGACCAGGGCATCCACGAAGAAAACACCGCCAATGCTGCTTGTTTCCACGAACACGATCATTCTTATGGCGATAATCTTTGTACAGCAAATTCACCCCGCGATGCTTCTTCACAATGGTTGCAGTTGCGTCCTTCATAGTAAACATATGGCGTTAGAATGATTTCCATCTGATAAACAAGCCCTAATATACTCTTTTAGGATTACGATGTGCTCAAGATGATGTGCTCAAGATTATGTATTCAGTAAGATGAATCGATCCCCACAGGCATATCACAAACCAGGTCAACTGTTGACAATTGCAATCACAGAGCTAAATAAAGCAATGACATGGACATACGCAAATATATATCTTTATTCGTACTCAAGGTACACATATAAACATGGATCTTACTAATCATGATGCATCTATATGAATTGCTTATTTTGCGATACCTAACGTATTTATATATAATGTCGTCTAACTGGAAGTCGTCCAACTGGAAGTACCAACATTGGGTGTCGTCCACGTGGAAGTCGTCCAACTGGAAGTAATCCGTTGACTCATGCTTTGCTTGCTATCATTTTGGCACATGCATGTATATATATTCTCCTTTTTTAGTTTCATTACTCATTGCTCAAAAGGCACTGCATAATCTGCAGCACTGCAGTTTGATCGTAGTGATGCAGAGAATCTTTGACTAGATATAAAAATTATGTTTCTCGAACTGGTGCGTCTATTGCAGGCGAGCCAATGATGTGTTGGCAGCAGAGACTCAGATGTTTGAGAAGTATCAAAGGCGCGTGGAGCCCCGGGACCACGCAGGACATCCGTCCGTTCCGCTGAATGCAGTGACGTCACAATCAAGTCATGATCTGGGTGTCGTTAGTCGCGTGGGCCGGAAGCGCTCCAAGTCTCGCAGCAGCACGCTGGAGCGGACGCTCAGACTCAGCGCCGAGCAGAAGTGCGACATCGCGCAGCGCGAAATCGAGGAGTATAGAGAGGAAATCGACAAACTACGGGATGAGTCTGAGAGAGTAATGGATAACTTCAAGGTCAGGTGGAACCCCGCTTTTCGATAAAAGCGTGACGGTTACCAATTGTTCTTATAAATATAATTGTTTTAGATATGCTTAAAGTGCACAAATAAGTACAACATATAACTTATACTTATCAAGTATTGATCGAACTATAACTGTCTAAAGTTCACGACAAGAAAACTTAAAAAATAACTTGCTATCTGCGAGATCAAAACTGTTGAACGTTGCCATCTTTTAGTTGGATTACATCTCATTCGATGAATGTGTAAAAATGACTAAACTTACTTTCAGGCTATCATGGAGGAAGCTGACATGCGATTTGGAGAGATAAAAAAGTCTTCCTATGAGTTCGAGAGAGACATTAATAAGGGATCTGTGAATGCACGGACAAACAAAGTAATCGCTGAGAAAGTAACTCGATACTTCGACGATAAGCTCCGCTCAAGGGTAAGGACATCTGATGCTGGCATCCCAATAGGCATATTGTCCCTGGTATGAAATCTGCATATCTTGCATAATTAGCCGATGTTCAGTGACTTCAATTATGGCTGATAATATTGGTATCTGTTACTGACCTAGTTGCAATATATTAAAGCCGTTTTATATGGTGATTATTTTTGTCTATTGTTGCTTAAGTTGTTCTTTCGTTTACTTGTTTTATAGGATACACTTATTGAGAAGCTTCGGCTGAAAAATGCAACTCTGAAAGTCCAGAAGAAGAAATTGCAGATGCAGCTGAAACAGGTACTGTTTGTGTGGTGCCGATGACGGATACGTACACGTGTATCTAGCGATGTATTGGCATACATGCTGCTTACCTGTACATGTACTTATTTCTTCAACATACCATATGTTTACAAGCATAATTAAATGAAGGTCATGGCCAATCAATTTAAAAACAAACCTAATTGTATAACACGATAAGATATCATAAAATGTTAAAATATCACTTCATGACTTTGGTATTTTAGGCAATATATCAATCCTAATCCTACCTCATTTTGTCTTAGAAATCAAAGTAAAGACATTTTATTTCAACCATGACTTCAGCAGATAGTCCAAGAATGAAGTAATTATAGCAGCATTTATATATTTAGCCTCCACTCTACGCGAAATAACCTTTTTGCAGCTTTAAATTTCAATTTAATTATTTAAATATGTGGCGTGTCGTGATCTATTACTATGAATGTGTTTTGTATTATTTTGGTTAAATTTTATATATATCATTATGAACTGTTCTTGTACCATTGGCGTTGCGCCTACAGTAGTGAAATCAATTTCATTCATTCATATTTAGGCAGGGCCAAGAAACGCAGAACGAATAATACATGTGTTTGAAACATATTCCAGATTAGGTTCTCGCGGGCCCGGTCCCATGACCCATTGTGTTTTAAAACAAGTTCGTAATGGATTATTTCAGAAAGAAGAAATGGGAGAAGTTTTGCACGAAGTCGATTTTAATCAGCTGCAGATTGAAAATCGGCAATACATTGAGAAAATCGACGAAAGAAATCAAGACTTGTTGAGGCTAAAACTGATGGCGGGAAACACTCTTCAAGTTTTGAATTCGTACAAAGTAAGTTCGCGGAAGATAACTACACGTGCAGATGGCTTGAAATTTTGATCCTTTTAAAATTGGTATTCATAAACAGTTTATTTTTTCTTAAATGTTGTCGCAATTCCGTAATTAATTTGTTCTACCTTGTTACCATTTTTTTTGATAGAAAAAGCTTCATTTCTACACGCTGGAATCGGAGAGGCTGAAGACTGAAATATCGTCGAGACTTGAACTTCTGTCTCGTATAGATACCGAGACCAAATCTGTTGAAGAGGTAGGCTGCCATATGCATGTGCGTATAAATTATGTATTATTATATAGTTTTGGGCTTTATGAAAAGCATGATACATTTTCGTCCAGATTGCAGATGTGAATAAATAGTTTTTATAAACATACTATATATGGCGTCGACATGCAATGTCCCTCGATCCGTGCCCTCTGCCGATATCAAGATTAAGTTTGGTCTTTCGCGAAGGGAGTTTTCTGATTGTGAATCCCAGCCGTTGGTATATGGTTTTCAGCATCGCCTGTGTATTTATGTCTTTGTGACAAACCAAAATTTCCGTGTTCGACATGAATCCCAAGATATCGTTCATTCTATAGAAGTGAATCTTACAAATGTCTTACAAAAGAGCCACTGCCACGATTCCAACTGCTATTGTCAATCAGAGTTATTGCAGTACTTGTTACCGTTTGAAACGATAACTAAAACTGGGATATTTGAAGTTTGGCTGGGGTTATAGCATTCCTCGGTGTTGAAGTATCGAGCTTGCGGGAAAGGACGTGTGACAGGGCGCTCCCTGTGTCTTGTGGGACCGGCTTTACAATGCAAGACTAATTGAGCGAGAGTTTGAAATGGTTCGCATGTGTGTAGTTGTACTAACCAAAATATGGTGGGGGGGTCCGTCTCGTGGGTGTTTGTGGGTGAGTGAGGGTCCCTCCTAGGTGTGTGTAAGGGGGACGAGGAGGGTTCCTCCTAGGTGAGGAGGGTGGCGGGGCGGTGCATGGGTCCCTCCTGAGTTTGTGTGAGGGGGAGGGCCGTACCGGATGTGTGAGTGGCAGGAGGGTCTGGCCACCTGGGAGCCTAACGGCACGTGGATCGGTAGTTTGCTCCCCGCTTTGGCCGTATCTGTGTGGTCGCATGATAAAGATCCCATATCCTTCTTCGCAAAGAGTTGGGTGTTACCCCCGGGCACATGGCGCCACTCTCCCTTCCTTCTCCCATTGATGCGATATGATCAAATGTGGTTAAAGCGTCCTGAATATACAACCAACCAACCGGCCCGGGTGTGTCAGGGGCAGGGTCGTTCCTCCTAGGTGTCAGGAATGATTCCGTTACGGGTGTGTGAGGGGGAGGGGGGGGGGGGTCACTCCTAGGTGTATGTGAGAGGGAGCGGGGTACGTCTCGGGTGTGTGTCAGGGGCAGGGGGGTCCTCCTAGGTAAGGAGGGAGGTGGTTGGGTGTCCGTCCCCGGTGTGTGAGCGGGGGGGGGGGGGGGGCGACGCGGTTAAACAAAACGTGCAGAATTGTTGAGACGGACCCAGCGCTTGCAGCTGCAGTGCCACTGTCGCCCCCCGAATCACTGGAATTTTCACCGTCTAAGTTCAAACATACGCAGGGGACTTTCGCTAGGACATTCTGCATTGTCTGCTGCGTTATCGTCTGCGGAGAACTCTCTGCCCCAGATAAAATCACGCTATCATCACATTTGTCAGAGCTGCTCCCGCCCATGGCCGCCATTAGAGATCTGCGCAGGCGCGAATGGACCGACCCAGGCTGTCAATCGATCATTCACTGACGTCACTGTGGCTTTTATCCAATCATGTGGTGCACAAAAGGTCTTCCACGTGCGTTATGTCCGACAAACAAAGCAGCATGTCACTTTGTTGTCAGTTTCAGAGATGAGTACTTCTCACTTGTACCTACCATCAGCTATGATTGTCAATTTCATACTCACGATTAAAGAAAAAGGACCCAAGCGTGGGCGGGGCTTAATTAGGGTCAGAGTATGGATAGACCGATTGCTGAAAACTGCACGGATTTATTGGTTTTAAATGAGCGAGCGGGCCAGCTCACGGCGACTCGCGGGCGGGAACACCCTTTGTGACGTCCCGGCCGCTAAGGGTAGCTCTGGACAGGATCTGGTGAGCGCGCGGTGCGTCTAACGATACATTAACAGCCGTATATGCTAGGTGATAAGGGCGGAATGGGGATATGTTTACTGTCCAGGTATTATGTGTTATTTATAAATATTAACCTCAAGGGTTATTTTCACATCCATGTTTGTGGTTCTTTAGTCAGAAGCGCAGCTTCGCCGAAGACGAAATAATTGCGTTAGGTATCGCTCTGTTGCGTGGCAGGTATACATTATGATTTGCGTAACGTCAGAATCTTAGCACAAAACTTAAATTGATGTCAATTTGCTTGACAGGAAAGGTCCAAAGCGGAAAAGATCAATCGGAAATTGCGTCAACAGCTTGGAGACTACAAGGTGCCGGATGTGATGGAATATGTTGGGGAAAAAGCTAATCTCTACGAGCTCCAGAAAAAAGTGCGCACTTGGGAGCGCAAAGTCGAAATAGCCGAGGTGAGTGAGGTTTTAGTTACGACTGGTTCATTGGTGAAACAGTCAATTAATGTCCTGTATCCCCGTCGCTATAATGTAATTAGCTGATCCGTACTTTATGTAACGCTTTCCAAGGAAATCGAAAGTTGTTTGTGTCTCGTTCTTCTAAAGGTTCGCATTCTTGCAATGTGATTTGCTGTTTTCCCCACCAGATGGCACTGAAGACACACCGCAAGGCATGGACACAGCTTCAGATGGCGTCCACCCAACCGTTGGCATGGGGACCGATGGCCGCAGTGTGAGGCTTCACAAGGGATCGATACCACATAACCTTGTCAGATGGCCGACACTGATGTAAACTCTGACTTTGCCCCAGCGAGGGACCCCTCAACAACTCTTGTCTGGTCTAGGGGCAAATCATGGATATACGGATGCCAATCGCCTTTGACAGAATAATGTATGTGGTGGATTTACGAAGAAAGGAGAAGAAAATGGCGGGATTCTGCTTTGAATAAAGTGTAGCAACGGAATAGGCCAATGTTGCTGGTTTTATTTCCGCTGGACCGGCTAAATATGTGTTGACTGCTGCCACCAATATAAACTGTGGGAAGAGAAAATTGTTAATTATTCAAAAGAAGATGTGTCTTTCCTCTGTAGTTGCCGTACGAGCTGGGAACATTTTATCCTCATGTTTATTACAGAGCTAAGTATCTGATATTGCATTACCAAGTGTAATTATTCAACAATTTGTTTATGCTACCGGGTAGGATCGCAACAATGTTTCATTCAGTGAGTCACTTAGGGAAGACTACGTGTCGATTTGTGTGGCTGCATACCGGCCAAGGCGAGTTGCATCAAAATGCTGCATCCGCGTTGTGTTTTTAAGATGAAAGACCTGATATGTGTGCAACTGATTTGTATTGAGTAGTTTATAATTGTTTATCTTGTAAATGATGACGTTTGCATTATAATTTGAATTATGTACTCCTTATGTCCCTAAAATTAAATTTAATGTTTCACGTGGAATTCTGTTCTTCTTAACGGTACTAAGCTTAGTGTTGTGGGTGCAAGCTTCTATGACTAATTAACCCACGGACACGGTGTGATCTTTCGTTCCTTTATTATTAAATCGCAGTAACCAATGATCCGGGAGTGTCGTGACCGGGGATAAACCGTGAGCAATTCCAGTATTCAAACAGTGTGTCTGTTCCCTTCGGTTCTTCTGGAGCAAGTGGCGTGGGAACGAGCGGCGGGAGCGAGTCCGCGAATCGCCGCGCAAAGGCTCATGGGAGTCACGCTCAAATGAAACTAGTATTTCTCTAAATACCGAAAACACATTGCCGACCCGGCAACATTACTATAAACAGTTTCTTATTGAAGTAATACGCGGTTCAAATTTTCGTATGAAGCTTTATTTTAAACCTTCAAATTCGATAAGGCTCGGCATCCAAATACGATTATTTCACATATCATTAATTGCATTGTTTCCAGTAGGTTCTTTACCGTTTTAACGGTGCGTAAAAGTGAAATAAACTACATATATTTACTATATAGTGGTTTTGAGATTCGGAGTTGGGACTGAACTCTATGGCAACTCCACCGATATGACCTTACGAGCCGAACATTAAACCAATGAAGTAAAGACCACTCTTGTTTAAATTGTTATTAAATAAATCCGCCATTTGATTGGAGGGTGGTGGGAGCAGCATTACCCTTTAGGAGGGGGTGGGGAGGGGCGCAAGACCCCGAACTACCGGCGGCGGAGGGTGCCGCCCTTTCTATGGTCGTAACTTACTCACGGCAGCCCGCACTAGCATTGTGTATACCCGTACCAGCATGACTGTCTATGATATTGCACTCTTCGTCATTCTATTCAACCCCCACATCTCTGCATCAGTGAGAATACAATGCCTACCCGCATAACATACATGACGACATGCTACAGTCACGGTTCTGCAAACTGATTTAATCGCATGCTAATTTATCTGCGGGCCACGACCGCCTATGCCTCCTCAGTTCAGACCAACAGTGGCATAGTGGACTTCGCGTGTTCGTAGCGCTGGACATACTTACCTCCTGCACAATATTGCCATAATACGGTTGACATATTTGACATTGCATATTGAATTTCATAGAGACAGATATAGGACTCCTCTGAGACGCAGGACATATCTGCACCTATAGTTCTGTCCAGGACCATATGACATCACTACCGAACAGTATAAATCTGGTGATATACTTAGTGTGTTGAGTATACAAGCGCATATCCAGGCGTTCTGAATACTAGTCTAACATCTCGGAACATGATATCCATTGTGATAGCTTCGATAGTGTTATTCGTGGTCTTCCTCGTCTTGTTGGACTCCGCGAAACGAGTCTCATGGGTGTCCAACGCGGCCCAGAAGACAGTCCTCATCACCGGCTGCGACACCGGCTTCGGGAACCTGTTGGCTCGTTGCCTTGACGACTTGGGTTGCCGCGTCATCGCCGCCTGCTTGACGGAGAATGGCGCGAAGGATCTCAAGGTTACGCACCTCTAATTATTTATTATTAATTTATGCTCATGAATTGAGGTACTTGATTTGCAGTATACTGTACCAGTCTTATACGAATGTGAATATCTTGGTCTGCGAACAGTGCAAATTTAATAAATTTAAGCAGTGAAGATATACGTACTGTAGAGTTTACCTGTAATCCAGGGCCGTATGATGGGAGCCAGCGTGCGGGATGCGCACCCCCCTTCCAAGATAAAAACGACGAATGTATGGGTAAATGCACGACTTCTCTCACGGCGCTGAATCTTTCGGGCCTTAGGAACACGCACTCACGCCCTTGTTTGAAAATCAGAGCAAGGCTGCAAATGGCGATGCGTCGTACTGAGAAAATCATATTACAGTACATAAACGCCACCCCCCCCCCCCCCCCCCCACCACCACCACCACACACACACACACTTTTCACAAGTGGCCTACGACCATGCGGTCGCCAACAACTAATTAAGCTCCATGTCAGCTTTAAATTATAAATATGTTACATTCAAGTCAATGGTTGTACATATAGGCCACAACATCAGATCGACTACAGACTATTTCGATGGATGTCGGCGATTCGAAGTCTGTATCCGGGGCCTTGACGCAGGTTCAGGCCATACTATCCATCGAGAACGGTGGGTTGAAATGTGTTAGTCCAATGAACGACCTTGCATATATTGCATCTCACTGATTGGTTGATTCATGATTTGTATGAACGTCTAAACCTGTCATGCCATCAGGTCATATCGCATGATCTAATGCACTAATTTGGGGATGTTAAATTATTTCCAATTCAAAACGACCTTACACTTTAGGCGATATACATGTATATGTATCTTAGACGTTGAAATTACGTACATATAATGATCGTTCTGCGGGCGAATAAGAAATTTTGTTCGCTGTTGCCCTGTTTGAAGGTTTGTGGGCCGTGGTGAACAATGCCGGGGTCGGAGGAGGCTCGGGGCCGAGCGAGTTCCACACAAGAGAGGAATACCTTAAGTGTCTCCAGGTTAACCTTCTCGGAGTCATTGACGTCACCAACACGTTCATGCCGCTGGTGAGTTCAGTATATATGAGGTCTGTAAGTGTCGTTAATATATATAATATAGGCCTACACAATATTTGCTTTTTTTGACATGTATGTTAACCTGTATTGTGTAGGTAGGTTTGTATGTAAATACGGTTATTAGTGCATCTACGTGGTTGTTGCTGGATCGGGCCAGTCACACACTTTTTCATGTGCAGTCTGCATAACTCATTCAGGTGGAATAACGAAGGGCCACAATATTTTTCAAAAGAACTCAGTTTTTAATTAATTAATAAATGTCTCTTACTGAAGGAAAAGCAAAATCAATTTCGATGCCTTCAGTGAATTCAGATGCCTGCGCACAATGCCTGTCACGTACACATCTTATACAAATTTGACCGACTAGTTTCCTATTTGCAATACAGGTGCAGTCGATTGAACCTTAATTAAACGAGAGCAGATATTATTATTGCTGTGCACTTGCTCGTCGAGGCCAACCTGTGCCCAGCTTGCTGACTGACTGAGTGACCAGTGATTTTACGGTGTTCTTACAGGTGAAGGCCGCTCGAGGTCGTGTCATCAACTTGTCCAGCATTTCCGGCCGTGTAGCCCTGAGCGCTATCACCATGTACTCAGTCAGCAAATGGGGGGTGGAGGCCTACTCGGATTGCATACGGTAAACACAAGACATTAACCCAGTCCACTCGATCGATAACCTTATCTGATAGCCTCAGCTGATAACCTCAACAGTTATACATACTAAACGTTATGGGAATGTTAGGCCAGACACCAATATAGAATGGACCCTGCATATTGATAGGCCATATATACAACCTACAACCCACTATTTCGTGTGGGTGCATTGAACGGCCCCGCCTCTTTATTAGAGATCTAATTGGTCGTGACAATTGTTGAGAACAATGCTGCTTCTGTTGTGTGTATGCCGACTTATATTTTACTGCTGCAATGCTACTGAAAATTGTGGAAAAAAAAATCCTACCCTGTTTCCATCATCCTTCGGACTGTCGAATTATAGTTTAAAAAAAGATTTCAATTGTTATGAGTTTTGTTATATTTTTCTTTTTATTTTGTAGATAGATATAGGTAGGTAATTAAATGAAAATGCGTTTATAAATGTGCCATTGCAACAAATTTGGCGGGGAAGGGTTTCGTGAGTTCAGAGGCAGGGGCATTGAAGATCGCCATGAAGCCCGTGATGATGAAAAAAAATGTGACATGGATATAGGAAACATACATCTTTGTGCATTACGTCATCCAATGACTGTCAGATTGGCCATCATAAAAAAATGTGCAATAGTTTTTCTACAAAAAAGAGCCAAACATTGAACTCGGTTTGTCTATTAAGTCGACCAGTGAGACAAACGACACCTTGCGTACGACATAAGACATGTATTAGTATTTGGGCGCTAATGACTATACCGATCAAGGTCAAGTGTTCAAGGTCATATGAGGGGTCAACCTGATCAAGGTCAAGTGGTCAATGCTTCAAGGTCAAGGTCGCCTGAAGGTTCAAATCAAGATATAAGTGGTCAATCCGGATCTTAGGGGTCAGACGAAGAAATAACATGTCAACAACATGTAAACAAGGGGTTTGATACGGATTGGTGGTGTGCGAATGAACTCTTGAAACCCCACGCTGCCGGCAGAGAGAGCTCGTTCCTCACATCACCTCTGCCCCACACCACCGCCAACCTCACGTTTGACCCCAACAGTCTTGGGTTCACGAATGGCTTTAGAGGTTTTTTTTATTAAATATTAAATTTTCGACGCAGAATTTGAAAACTATAGACATTCCGTTGTCGAATGATCGCAATGGAAGAGTCAAGCGAAAACTTATTTCAAAATAACACGGGGTCAAAGTTCAAAACGCTTGACGCCTTTGACCTCGACCGCACTCGAAAATATAGTTCGAAAGTAACATGGCTGCAAAATAATCAAACTCAAATGCATTCGTCAGGTATGGTACTAGTGTCTATCTTCGATTAGATTCATTTCAATGTTCGCGTATGAAGGATAATTCTGATGGTTAAATTTGACTTTGGGCAGAGGGATTCTGGCGCCAGCGTAACGCCCTCTGCCGGGAGATCGGTGAAACCCTTCCCGCCACATTTGCACGGCCTCACTCGTCTAATGTTTAGCTAGTGTTGAAATAGTAACTTGAAGCATATTCATTAATTGGGTCTGTTTGCTGTGTGGGACGCTGTGCTTCAGACGGACACTGGCGCCGTTCGGGGTGCGTGTCTCGGTGATCGAACCGGGGGCTTACGGCACCTCGATGACATCCCAGGAGGCAACGGAGCAGCGGTGGTGGAACGTGTGGGATGCTCAACCCAGCCACGTGCAACAGGACTACGGACAAGGCTACATCAAGCACTGTGAGAACGTTGTCGTAAAGGGTAGTGGTTAGCGCACTGGACCGCACTGGTCATCCATTAGACCGCAGATCAATAGGTTCGAATCTGGGCCGGGGCATGTGTTATCCATTCATTCTTTCTCGTCCCGGGAGGTTCCTTGTCCCAGTTTAGCCCCTTAATTGTTTTCACAAAAGCGGCCAAACACCAAGTTATTATATTTCACGTAACACACGTAAATTTAGATAGACACCTGAAACATTAGCGGACCCCCCCCCCCCCCCCCCCCCACCACCGCCATCACACATTGGTGTGCTTTTTGCCCCGTTTTTTTGACGCCCTTCACCCACAGCCTTTCTCGTGTTGGCTGAAGAAGATAAAAGGATACATCTGATGTATGCATGGTAGGTTAAAGTGTCGTGTGGTGGGAAGATACATACATGTACATTATAACACTTTCTGTTGGCAGGCATAGCCAACGCCACGCGGTACGCTGGGACGGTAAACCCCAGGGTGGAGGAGGTAGTGGACACCATCAAGCACGCCCTATTCGCTGTACGCCCTCGGAAGCGGTACGCCGTGGGTCGCATGGCGCGGTACGCCACCATCCCCTTGTCGTACGCCCCGTCCTGGGCCCAGGACGCCATACAGGCGTGGTACGCCCCAGTACCGGCGGCGGCCCAGCGGGCCTGATCGCGTACCCAAGGACCACCAACTCATTGCCGAGAGCTCAACTAAACTCCTACAGCAATATTTCCCCTGAATGTGTTAAATGTTTTGGATGGAAATGTATTTAAGTTCTTGATTTGAATGAAGAGCACATATAGTGTATGCACTAAATAAAATGGCACGTTGTGAAGCCGCCACTTGTTTGGCCAAACTGGTGCATCCCGTGCACATGGCAAAGTGTGGCTTGTTTGTGCACCACGTCATCAAATTTAGAACATCATGCCGGTTTTTATCATTTGATGCCGTTTATCATATGATGATGTCTTTATTTCGTACACTTACATTGACACAGTCACACAATGTGTCCATGAAAATTGATGTTGTATGAGCCATTTTAAAAGAAATCAAAACTCAAATATAGTAAAAGCGCCACAAACATAAAAGTGTACATTTATTCCATTCGATAAAACTTAGACAACACAAGAAATAATTTTCAAGATTGATTATTTGATTATTACGCATTATTTTAGTCACCATAAAGCACACTGCTATACACGGTTATAGGGGGGGGGGGTAGCTCCAAACAGTGTCAACCGATGCCGTCGGTGAGAGTGGAGGGGGGCTTAGTCTGCGGGACACCCGCTGGGGGTGGGGCAGGCTATACAGTCGGCCTCAACAGGGAGGGGGTGGGGGGGGGGGCCTCCCCCCGTATCCTATGGGCTCGTGACGTGAACATTGACCGTAATATAACATACTGGTCCATTTGCTGGCTGAGCCTGGTACGCCACAGCTGAAAAATAATGTAATTGCGATTAGAAATATATTCCAGAACAAAATTAAACGTCGTTATGGAAGTTAAAACCACATCGTTCATCATTACGTGTTTGTTTGCAACATCTATATTTGTATAACGTATTAAACTATTTAAATAACTGTTTTATCTTTGCCCACGAACTGAATTAAGGAGACTCGCGCTATCTACTATACTCTAAGCTTTATTTAATCTTTTCCGAAATTCTTCCAAGTCACAGAAGATGGGATTCTGGCGGAACTGGATCACGTTAGATAGAGCTGAAGTTTCGCGCCAAGTGTCGCCGTCGTTCTCAACACTACGCTATTTTCTCCGCGCCCCGCATATCTTATACAGCGCCGCTATACGGGGACCTCAAGCAACGATATTAATGGAGGGACGTCTCGAGCGCCGAGTGGCGCATGCTTCAATGGAATTCGTTAATTAGGTCACGACATGCAGATGGCCATATATAGGCGTCTTGCCTATATAACACTATAATACAGAGCAATACAAATATCGTGCATTTATTAACAGTAATTTCATGCATATAACTCCCTAAATCAACCAACGGCGAATAGCACCGCCGGATAGCTGTCCGTTAAGCGTTTTGATCCCTTAATTCCGGATACCAAAAAATACAAACCCCATCATTTCTGCTTCAAGCTCTGATTATGACATTCAAAAAGTGTAAAACTGTAAACTAAAATATACATTACCCTCCACACAATCCGAGATACACTGTCTGGATATCGCTATACGTTCTGTGTAAGGTACTGGCAATAGCTTCGTACAACGTCCGAGCTTATTTCGCACGAATTCAGGATCGAGTCGCTTTTGCTCACCGTCGCCAGATCCAGTGTCCGAGCCTGCTGGGTCGCTTGGTGAGACACCCTCCGCCAGCCGCACAACAACACGTGTCAGGAAGCTTATATTGTCAGCCAAAAACTGCAGTCTCGCATCGTTTTCCGCCCTTTGGATATCATTACAAGGCTCTCCGTAACAGTCAGTCATGTAACCTCTCTTATCACCTGACGAGAAAACGAAAAAGTTTAATAACAATTTATTGCAGGTCTATCGGCAGTGGGGGTGCATAAACCGGGTTTATCGTCGATAAACCTGGTTTAGCAGTTGATAAGCAGATCGATAAACCGAGTTTAGCAGTTTGAACCGAATTTTAAAAAAAACTCGCATATATATATACTGAAAAACGTAACTTAACTGATAATCACGGTTTTTCATCGATAAACTCTGATCTCTTATTCCTTATCGGCTTATCGCCGTTAAACCCTGCTTTTCGACCGAAAAGCTGGGTTTGTTCGATAAATCGAATTTTTCGGACCGATAAACCCTGTTTTCCGCTGTACAGTCAGGACTGTAGTCAGGGTTGTACAGTCACTACGGGATCTGATCGAGACTCAGGGGACAGGGATACGTATGCTCTACGGCAATGCCTAGCATCAACGGCCTGAACGTGCTGCCTACCTTCCGGTTGTTTGCCTTCACTCGCTTCAAACATAAAATCGGCTAAAGCTGTCGTTGGATGCACAACTAACCACTGGTTCTGTGCATGTCATAATTATAACCATCAGAGTACGTTTATATCAAATATGAGCGGTTAGACAGTTGATAAGCCAGAATGCGGTTGCCTCATGAGTGACTGTCAGTGTCAGGCGATCTAATGCGCTGCATGGAGTTTTCCATGTCGTGTGACATAATACTAATCATGACTCGCATGTCTGCGCTCGGTATCTATGGTTACGAAACAACTCTCCGTATATGGACTGCCCAGGCGAGGACAATAGTGTTCCGTCTTTCGCAGAAATGTAAACATCGATGATTTGCTTCCAAATACAACGCTTCCAACAGTCTCATCAAACGGACCCCATGCATTATGGAGAGATAAATGTCTTAGCTTTAACTATATTATGATTTTATAGTTAGGAATGCCTGGACCAAAGCAAACACATAGTTTCACACGCACTCTATTCTTCACGCACAAACCGCGCAGCCGGCCGGTTCCCAACACTCAAACGTTGACTAGAATGAGTGCGCGTCACGCTGTTACAGCAAGGCACCAGCGTGATGCGCACTCGTTTTAAGAGGACTTGTTTTTTGTTGGTTCCCAAAAGACCTAAACCGGAATTGGAACCCGCGAGAACTGTACAGCCCTATATGAGATCGCGTAGGCGAGATCGAGAGAATGCGTGAGGCGAGATCGCGTAGGCGAGATCGCGAAGGCGAAATCACGTAGGCGAGATCGAGATAGGGCGAGGCGAGATCGCTAGATTGGGCGAGGCGAGATCGTGAGATTGGGCGAGGCGTTATCGCCAGAACGCGAGAGCGCCAGAAGACGAGAACGCAAGATCGCGAGAACGGGAGAATACACGTGCGGGGCGGGAAAGTGAGAACGCAAGACGCGAGAATGCGATAACGCGAGAGCAGAAAAATGTTTATCGATGGATATCGAAAAGCCAAATTTATCCACTAGTAGTTTTACGGCGATAAACTGAGTATATCGAAAATGAGTATCGGAGTTAAACTAGGTTTTCAGTAGATATGCCCAATTGTTTTTATAAATCCAGTTTATCGGTTTTATTGCATAAATGGCCCGCCATAGATTTTACCTTTACTCTAACTTTACGAACTCTCTTTATAAAGTGTCTTTATTAAGTTTTTTCGATATTTTAACCAATTATAAAAGACACTAGTACGTGTTCTGCCTAGAAGCACACCACGAGGGTCCGACCAAAGCCTGGGTGGAACTGTCGTAAATGTTAAAAGGGTAATAGAGGCACACCACGACGTTTCGACCAAAGACTGCGTGAGACTGTCGTAAATGTTAGAAGGGTGCTAGAGGCACTCCACGAGGGTCCGACCAAAGCCTGCATGGAACTGTCGTAAATGTTAGAAGGGTGATAGAGGCACTCCACGAGGGTCCGACCAAAGCCTGCATGGAACTGTCGTAAATGTTAGAAGGGTGATAGAGGCACTCCACGAGGGTCCGACCAAAGCCTGCATGGAACTGTCGTAAATGTTAGAAGGGTGCTAGAGGCACTCCACGAGGGTCCGACCAAAGCCTGCATGGAACTGTCGTAAATGTTAGAAGGGTGATAGAGGCACTCCACGAGGGTCCGACCAAAGCCTGCATGGAACTGTCGTAAATGTTAGAAGGGTGATAGAGGCACTCCACGAGGGTGCGACCAAAGCATGCATTGAACTGTCGTAAATGTTAGAAGGGTGCTAGAGGCACTCCACGAGGGTCCGACCAAAGCCTGCATGGAACTGTCGTAAATGTTAGAAGGGTGATAGAGGAACTCCACGAGGGTCCGACCAAAGCCTGCATGGAACTGTCGTAAATGTGAGAAGGGTGATAGAGGCACTCCACGAGGGTCCGACCAAAGCCTGCATGGAACCGTCGTAAATGTTAGAAGGGTGATAGAGGCACTCCACGAGGGTCCGACCAAAGCCTGTATGAAACTGTCGTAAACGTTAGAAGGGTGATAGAGGCACTCCACGAGGGTCCGACCAAAGCCTGCATGGAACTGTCGTAAATGTTAGAAGGGTGATAGAGGCACTCCACGAGGGTCCGACCAAAGCCTGCATGGAACTGTCGTAAATGTTAGAAGGGTGATAGAGGCACTCCACGACGGTCCGACCAAAGCCTGGGTGGAACTGTCGTAAACGTTAGAAGGGTGATAGAGGCACTCCACGAGGGTTTAAACAAAGCCTGGGTGGAACTGTCGTAAACGTTAGAATGTTGATAGCGGCACACCACAAGGGTTCGAACAAAGCCTGCATTGGACTGTTGTAAATGTGAGAAGGGTGCTAGAGGCACACCATGAGGGGTCGACGGGGCCGGTACGTACTGACCTGAGAGGAACACGGCTGGGATTCCATTGGGGAACTGGTCGTGGTTGCCGACGTAATTCCAGAGCGGCGAGGCATGCGTATGGTTCCAAACAAGGTACTTGGACGTCGAGGCCAAATCGGCCTTGTTGGACTGGCAAGAGATGTGGGATGACGCTGAGGTTTGGTACGCCGTTCGGAGCTGTGAGCGTATTCAAGAAGGGGCCTTCGTCAGCCCGCCGCCCCATCACCATGAGAAAGTCACCACGGCTCTCATTGTATGCGCTGCTGCTCCAATCATCTGTACGATGCTGCAAATAAATAGCAGAATATATAGTAGCTAGACCATTTAGTGTAGACTAGGTTAGATTTAAGACGGGTTCTCTCCTTCATTTCCCGATGCTCACACCAAAGCCCTATATTCGAGCAACATACGTTTACAAAGCGTTGAACATTATAAAAAATGCCTTACAAAAATGCACAAATATGATAACCATGCTATCTATACTTACCTGAAACCTACTAAACATTATCGCCCGTGACCTCTATCGCTGGTCTTACCTTGTTCATGATATATGCGCTGACCTCGCAACAATATACACAACTTTCTAAGACCACACACAGCTGTGTGTACAGACAAGCTGATACAGTCACAGGCGCTCAATTAAAAGGCACGTACGCAGAGCTCATGCATATGCATGAGGTTAATTGATCGCAACGCACCCCGGTAATGTTTTTCTGGCTATCTATAGCGGGGTCCCGGTTCCTTAGACTGCCCAGAAGGACGACACCTTGAAGGCTGGTCGATGGAATATTTCCGCCTCTTAGGACGTCGCTGAGTAATGTGTGATCCAGGAAGTGTCGCAAACCTTCGTCGTTCTGAAAACACCAACAAACGAGTCAGTCTCTCATTGCCCCCTGACCTTGCTCAACAATTAAAATGTTATTTTGTTGCGTTTTCTGGTATTTGTAGAGATGGATGCATCAGATCATACGGTTGTCGTATTAAAACTAATACCGACATCCAATCACCGATCGAGTTCAGTTGCCAAGGTGTGTAACATGCGTATAGCGTTTCTTAGACTCCGGTGGCACATCAAATAAACCTGCATTTCAATGTAACTTATCTTCGTTTGTGACAATCAAAGAGAGGGGAGATATGGGTAAGGTTTATAGCCATGTACATGCGGAATGAAACTGAAAACACAAGATCTATATTGCTTTAGAGTATTTTTTTGTCCGATGATTCTGATGCCAGATGTGGCAAAAATTACCATAAGAAATATTCATGCTATGAATTTGTCCTCATGGGCCAAACCCAACGCGTCATATTATAAACACAGGAGGTACGTACGTATATCGAGGCATCCAAGACCACAACGTAGACAGAGTTTGTCTTGGACAGCGTAGTATCCTCGACGTAAAACTTCGTCATCGTTAAAGCGGCAATCATTGATGAGCAGTAGGCGTTAACTCCTGTTGAAAGAACATCAACACACAAATACGCAATCAGTGACCGCCATCTGTGAGTATTAGGCGTTCACTCACTTTGGGAAGAACATCACCACACAAATACACAATCCCTGACAGCCATCACCAATGGGTATTAGGCGTTCACTCACTTTGGGAGAACATCACTACACAAATACGCAATCAGTGACCGCCATCTGTGAGTATTAGGTATTCACTCACTTTGGGAAGAACACCACCACACAGATACGCAATCCCTGACAGCCATCTGGGAGTATTAGGTGTTCACTCAATTTGGGAAGAATATGCCCGCGCGAACGTTCGAGTCATATAGAGCTTCCTTCAATGTGGGAAGAACATCACCGCACAAAAGCAAAATCAATGACAGCTATCATCGATGAGTCATAGGCGTTCATTCACTGCGGAGATTCCCACAAGTTTATAGGGATACTTACCGCGCATGTCAGGTTTCGTGTCCCACATCGCCATGACGACGAGAGGTTTGTCGCTAGTGCTGGAAGCGGTTCCCGTAACACTCCACATCAAGTTCTTTCCTGTGACAGTCGATCCCTACAGCACGGATATATATGTCGCTCTCTCATTGGTAAAGATCTCCCACTAATATACTTAATATCTGAAACGCTGCCACTAAATAAAGTTACTCATACAGCAATATTTTGCCTGTGAAACTTGTTAAAGGTCTTTGAATGGAAGTGGTGTGTTTGGGTTCTTAGTACATGTATATAGATCCAAAGATATTAGTACACAGATAGAACACAGTGACTGTGCGCAATAATGCGTAGTGGGCATATTGGGGGAAAGCGTGATTTCCGTGTGTACTGCCTCGTCGGAATTCGGGCATTGCTGGAGTTGTTTGCCTCTTTAAAGATGACAACTGATCATTTTTTAAATGAGTTAAAATTCGCATTGTGGGTGAAAAATTGTTGTATCAGCCATTTTGAAGTTGCATATCGAGCTCTTTCCCACCAAAACTAAAGAAAAAATACAAATACGAATCAGTCCTTGAATCATCCAATATTTCTTTTGTCTATATTCCACGCATGCCAGACTGCCAAATTGACCAAGTTGACGTAGCTGGAGAATATGACGTAATCCAGTAGGCATACTTAAATGAATATATATATATAAATATATGAACTTTCAGAGGACACTAATCCAGTTCTGAAGAAACACCTGAACATTATTATGCTTGATTAAAATTTGTTTTTCTAAGTTAAGAGTACATCGTAGACGCGCCACAAACATTTTATTCGTTGGGAAAGCAGTTTGGCACTTACACGAGTATATATAGTGTTTGGCCAGCAGGAACACGAAGCCTAAAGTCAAATCATACCCCCTAACAATATAAATTTAAGATTGTACTCTTACTAGCGACCTTCCTATTTCACACTGCAACCAACCTAATACGTTTTGCCAAAAGTGTTTCACAACTTCAGATCCCGCGAACCCATGCATGATGGTATCGACTTCTCCTTGACAGAAACAACATAAATCACATGTTTTTAAACCAAACTTATATAGCTTTTCGTTCGTTGATATAAAGACGTCAACAAACGCCGCCTGGCAGCGAGTGATCACGCTAAGTTCGTTTACTTCCGTCGAATGGCGGAGCATTGAAAACGAAGCGAGAGGTGACAAAAATCGCCCAGAATCGCCAGAAAATACACTTCCGACCAAAGAAATGACTGTCCGACGAAAGTCATAAAAGCTTCAGGAACATAGTAGAGCACATTGACGGGTAGGCACTGGATCTTTATTCAGTTAGGAACTTCAACTGGAGCCACCGATCCGCGATTTCTATCTTTAGGGCTGGTGAACGGTATGGCTCTCACCCTTGCTCCGTTTACGGGCGTGGTTAGAGAGGCATTGTAAGCTTACCAGGGCTATATTTAGGTCTTCCTCACCCGCAATAAGCTTACCACCCCTACCACCACAGTATCAGCAACATGGAACTTCAGAAATACGTTGATGTTCACTACAGCCTTCGAATCGCCTTCGTTCTTCTAAAGTCCCGTCTAATAATCACTCGATGCACCAACGTTTGCAGCGCATAATGCAAATAAAGGTCTTAAGATGGTAATACAGCTCTATATTCCAGTGCTATTTACTTTATCGTCTTGTCCGAGTCACATCAACGCAGATAAAAAAAACAGTTAAACTTAACTGAGGCCGATCGTATATATGGCGTTATGTTCAACAGTAAATATCCTACACCACAAATAACAGGGAGATGTAACTGCCGCGCACCAAGTTACACAATAATGGATCAAAACCTTTCATGTTGAACCAACCTTTTTCAGGGCCTCAGACGTAGGTTAGCCCCATCGGACGCGTGCTACCGTGCCACGTTTGTCTTTTACAAAACACCGACCTCTCGAAGTCCAACTCTGCACTACATGCGCATCGTTACTCACCCTATTTACCAGTTTATACATGTCCTCGTGCAAGTCGTCAGCGATCGTGATGCCGGATTCTTTAAGTGCCCGTCTTCGTTTGATGACTTCTTCCTTGGTCTCCGTAGAGTCGAAGCACACGATGACCGGCTTTACACTGTTTTTTCCTGGCAGTCTGTGAGCCACTGTAGTCTGTTCCGGGGTTATTGCGTAGGATAGCTTGTCTCGAATAAGACTTGCCACCGATTCCTTGCATCGTTCCTTCTTAGGACCTGTACCAGGCTCTAAGCCAAAGATGTGAACGTTCTTTCGCCTGGAGTATACTGCTCGTTTTCGATGGCCTGCCTCCTTGCTTCTTTCACTTCCTCCCCCAGGCGTACTAGTTGAATGTCTTGCTTTTGTTCTTTCTTTCTAAGTTCAGGCATATCGGTCTTTTAAAGTGGCGTTTTCGGTGTCGAGTGTCTCTATCTGACCGCCCAGACGTCTCACTATATTGCTGAGTGAGTTCGAAAGATCTGACACTTGTTGCCGGATACCCCGCTCCATGTTAGTCAGCTTGTCATCCAGCCTTTTTTCAAAGCTCTCCAAAATGGCTTCCAAATTGATAATTCCAGGAGTAACTATTGAATCGGCCCCTGATGAAGTGCTGGTGTATTCCTCCAGCACAATATCACTTAAATTAAGGCAAGGCTTCTTTTGATCGGTTTGCTCTTCTGACGACGTGGACGAGAATGCCTCCGACCTCCGCCGGGTGCACATGGATAAGCGATCCGCTTTTGTCGAGCAGCGTGGAATAATTAAGGCGTTGAGTCAATGCGTTCGCAGACCAGCTGCACGCAGTCATGCGTCACTGGCTCTGTATGCTTCACTTGACGTTGGACACTCTATTTATCGCCCTAGTATTGTCCGCCATGTCAGATGTATTGCCGAAATTTATCTAATCAGTTGGAGTTTGACGGTTGTAAAATCAACCTAGTCGAATCTATTGCGCTTCTTGGTGATTTGCATTGATGTGACAACCATTAATAATCCATACCGTCACCTCTGGGCGATGGAAAGGGGAGAGGGTGTTTCATACCCTTCTCCGCCATCCGCCACCGCCATCGCCACAGGTTTTCAACTTAGTGGTAACGGTCAGTATGGGTGCTTCACGATGCTTTGTTATAGGCTGTACATTAAGTGGGATTAAGGGATTATGGGATTATCTCGCGCCAACAATGAGGCGTGAGATGCAGTAGGGTGGGGGGAGGTGGGTGGGGGTGGATGTCGGTGATATAGTTGTCGCTGACTTTTTTCTGACATTTCTATCAGGGATACCTTTTCTGCCAGTGATAACTCATTTCGCGGTCGTATACGAGGATTACCAGCCATGGTAGCGATATGAAAACTATGGAACACACTGCATATGTGAGAACCTTCACAATTTCACATCCTGTTGTGCACATTTTCTGGTATTGAACTGTTAACACCTTCAGAATCAATTAGAATCAAGCCAGGTATAAATCACTGAACCCGAACGGCTTGGCCAGTTTACAAGCAGTTGATTACTATTACCATGCCTGTTGAGCGCAATCAGTGTTAAATCTGTAAAATAAACATGTCACTAACAAAGACAGAGCCCGCGGCGGTGTCTCCGATATAACAGATCAAATAACGATGTGTGTTACGATGATGCCTTTGTACGCATCAATGTTCACACATACTGAACCATTCAATACCGTACATCAGTCGAGAAGAGGATAATCCGCATCCTTCAAGCCGTAAAATAAACATGTCACTAACAACAAAGACCCCGCGACCGCGTCGTAAGCTGTTACTCTTTGTTTCGAATTCTTTGTTTCGAATTCCATTGAAATTGCTTGGTTGGGTCCGGCCTTGTTGAATACCGGATTAGCGGGGTGGTCACATTAGCGGGGTTCAGGCCAATGTTAAAGTATAGGCAAAAAATTCGGGACTGGGAAAAGGTGGTCTCAATGGCGGTGTGGTCACATTATACCGGGGTGGTCTTAAAGCGGGGTTCCAATGTAGCAGTAACGGCACAATTTTATGGTGTCCCGGGATAAACACGTTTGCCACATCACAGCCGAAACGGCGTGTTTTCTGCAAATTGTGATATATATGTCGCATGGGCTTAGTTTTGGCGGGAAAGAGCTTGATATGCAACTTTAATGTTGTTTTTTGAGAACTGATCTAACATCAACTATTATAGGCCTACTGCTAGTACTAATGGGACTAGTAACAGTATTACTACTACCATTATTGCTAGCTACTAGACCCACTGGTACTATTACTACTACCATTATTGCTAGCTACTAGACCCACCGGTACTATTACTACTACCATTATTGCTAGCTACTAGACCTACTGGTACTATTACTACTACCATTATTGCTAGCTACTAGGCCCACTGGTACTATTACTACTACCATTATTGCTAGCTACTAGACCTACTGGTACTATTACTACTACCATTATTGCTAGCTACTAGACCTACTGGTACTATTACTACTACCATTATTGCTAGCTACTAGACCTACTGGTACTATTACTACTACCATTATTGCTAGCTACTAGACCCACCGGTACTGTTACTACTACCATTATTGCTAGCTACTAGACGTACTGGTACTATTACTACTACCATTATTGCTAGCTACTAGGCCCACCGGTACTATTACTACTACCATTATTGCTAGCTACTAGACCTACTGGTACTATTACTACTACCATTATTGCTAGCTACTAGGCTTACTGGTACTATTACTACTACCATTATTGCTAGCTACTAGACCTACTGGTACTATTACTACTACCATTATTGCTAGCTACTAGGCTTACTGGTACTATTACTACTACCATTATTGCTAGCTACTAGGCCCACTGGTACTATTACTACTACCATTATTGCTAGCTACTAGACCTACTGGTACTATTACTACTACCATTATTGCTAGCTACTAGACCTACTGGTACTATTACTACTACCATTATTGCTAGCTACTAGGCCCACCGGTACTATTACTACTACCATTATTGCTAGCTACTAGACCCACCGGTACTATTACTACTACCATTATTGCTAGCTACTAGACCCACTGGTACTATTACTACTACCATTATTGCTAGCTACTAGACCCACCGGTACTATTACTACTACCATTATTGCTAGCTACTAGACCTACTGGTACTATTACTACTACCATTATTGCTAGCTACTAGGCCCACTGGTACTATTACTACTACCATTATTGCTAGCTACTAGGCCCACTGGTACTATTACTACTACCATTATTGCTAGCTACTAGACCCACTGGTACTATTACTACTACCATTATTGCTAGCTACTAGGCCCACTGGTACTATTACTACTACCATTATTGCTAGCTACTAGACCTACTGGTACTATTACTACTGTTGCTCTATTATTAGTATTAGTTAATGGAATAAAATTTAAAAGGTGGCCAACCTGCTGGTGTTGCCACTTACTACTTACTAATATAGCCACTTATAGTGGGCTATAAAAATTGTCCGTACCTCGATGTCGGTGAAGGCAAATTCGATCTCATGGACCGACAAATCATCGATTTTATCTAGCCAAGTTTTTACGCTTGTCAGAAACTCTGGCTTGCCAGTCTCGTTGTGATGGTTGGCGATTCCACATCGATTGATTTTCGATTTAAGGAGCTTGATGTGTGGCATGAATTCGTTTCCCTTCGCTGGTCTCCAATGAGCGCCGAGGATGAGGATGGAGACTAGGAGATGTGACGGGTGACGGGGCGCTGCTTCACCTGCAGGAAGGGAATACATGTTAAGGGACAGTCAGTGGCGGATCCAGGTTGGGGGGGGGGGGGGGGGCTCGGCGATTCCACCTTTTAGGGCGGAAATTCTCTGTCAGGCAAAGATGATTAAGTACGGCAGGTTGCCTACTCTCGAAGGATTCTGCAGGTCGACCACTTACCCTTTTGCATTTGCAGAAAGATGTATGGAACATTGCACGAAATCATCGAAGACGAAGCATCAGGCATTTCAAACTGTCAGCCAGTTCCCCAAATGTGCCCTGAATGCTATATACACAGTATACACATACAAGGAACATTGGAAACATTGGCATGAACAGTCATCAGTGGGTGCAACCATATGAGGCTTCAATGTGTACCAGGTGTCAGGGATTGGTTCTCCTATCCAGAAGTTCATGCAGAAGCAGTTAATCCCGTCGTGAGGTGTTTGGATGGACATCATTTATTAAGACGAAAATTTTCAATTTTCGTCTTATGTCGGTGTGTTCGGTATGTATGTTTGTCTGTTTTGTTTTGTCGCGCCATATCTGTCGAATGCCTTAAGATATCGACTTCAAAATTCACGAAAAGATGCGGCATGGCAATCGTCAGGCTAAATTCGTAGCTGGGCTATGTAGGTCAAAGGTCGAGGTCACAGGAATTTTTCGCAATTCGCTTAACCATTGAAAGATAGGACAAAAAAACGGGAAAATCGCTCTAATGTTCGCAGTTTCCATTTATCTCGCTGAAAATTATTTCACGTATTAGGCCCATTAGTACCTTCTATATCGTCTTTCATTTGTGCAAATCGCCCAAATAGTTTTGCCGCTAAAAAATCCCAAAGTTTAACATTTGCCCCTACAGGAGGATTTTGGCGGGAACATGGCCTCCTCAATTGCTCCATGAAGGGGACATGTCAGACAAACGACACCTGGCGTGCGACATGACATGAATATTTAAGCGCAAAGTACTATATGGATCAAGGTCACACTTCCAAGGTCAAGGTCACATCAAGGTCAAGGTGACCAAACATGTTTTCCCGAGTAACTTCGTTAATATTTGGTCTAGAGATTCGAGGTTTATTTCAGAGTATTCTTCAGAGACAGGCGCAAAAGCAATGTGGCCTCAGATTTCATCTCACATTTATAGTTTTCGAGTTATTGGATGATCAATTTTGACATTCCCGAAAGTGCAGAAAATTCGCTGTGACTACATAAATGCAGGTAGATGACTCATATGTGGTGGAATATGTACCCATATTACTGGAATCACGTTTGCCAAATTGCTTTAAAATCGAAGCAGTGGTTTGGACGCTAGCGAATAATCACACTTTAACATGGCCAAGCCCATTAAAAAGCCTCGATACGCCAAATGACTGACGGCGTGCCATGCCAACGTCATGAAATGGGTCTTAACATAGTCGAATTGGTCCCATAACCACAATTTTCGTCTTCCTTCTCAAGCTTTGCTTGACCGTCTAGTTTGTAGATCTCCGGGTGAAGATATGCAAGGATGGCGTTCAAGGGTTCAGGCAGGAAGCATGGCATAAGGTGGCAGAACCAGACAGTTAAATTATCAGCAAAAGCCTAGTAGTTGACCTGTTGGACAAACAGCGCAACTCATATGCAAAGCGAACCTTCTCCGATGATGTTGAAAACTGCATGAGAACACTTGGATACTCCAATGAGGCCCATTTCACTAAATTGGTGGTACCAGGCTGAAGATGAACGAGCCGTATACCAGCTTTTGGCAGGGCAAAGCGCCGCCTGGCTTTCAGGGACTACCTCCTGCGAGACGTGTCCTTTGCCTCCTTTCCTCCACGTGGGATGTACATCAAAGGATTTCCACAGGTCGTGTATGAGGCCTTCCTCACCAGCATTGACAGTCACCTCCAACTGTATACCCTATGCAGGTCGAGAACCTACAATCAACGGGCCTTCAGCTCATTGGAGAATGAAACATTCTTTGGTACACTTGGAGATGGACCCAACAAGACTAGGTTGCCCAAAAACTGTCAACATCCACCGTCTTAGGCCACCGTAACGGAGGTCCTGTACTACAGACAGTATCCAGAAAAAAGGTAATTGACTTATATTTAATTACATATCTTATCACATATAAATTACTACGCTTTCAGACAAATGTCTTCGACATGTTAGTTTTAGGACGATATGATAATGTACGTTATCCTTAATATATATTCAACAATTGCATTATTAAAGCGAATCAGCACACAGCTGAAGCCCAAAAACCACAAGAGACTGAGGGCCTTGCTGAAATTGTACTCAGGTGGGATTTATCTTTCTTTTCGGAACAAAATAACATAATAAACTTCTATTCTCTCATTGATTGCACCCATTGATATTATGCATTCCTATAATCTGTAATGTTACAAGTACACTGATTATCAGATTAGAGTAATTAACTTGTTCTTCGGATCCTGCTTAGGCCCCCTATTTCTTCAGAAACCACTTTTTTCGACAGTGCATGAGGAGCGCGCTAGGACAAAACCGCAACGAAAGACGAGCAAGATCAGTGGTCCCAGTCAACCTGGCAGAGGGGTTCTACCAGTCAGGCAACATCACAAGACTAACGAGGCTAAAATACTACCAGAGTGAAGACTGGACTAAGAGAGAGACCGACTACAATTAATGTGGTCGATGATGCTGATCTGATTAAAACTACAAGTATGGTGACAAAGGTATGGCATGCCGGATACAATGCTCAAACCGTTACTTGGCTGCAATAACAATATCTGTGCATTAATGCCGGCATTATGACAATTTCGTTTTATCGTGATCGAAACATCTGCGTGACGCATTGATAGTTGTAATTATCTTTATTTGATGTATTATTTAGTCCTTTGCTACTGTAACGATAACTTCTATAACAATGTCCAGACACAATCAAAGGTCTGACAGTGTATCGGACTAGAACTAACTTACCTAATCAAATCTTAGTACTATAGCATATGCTAACCTAACAACCTTGTAGAATGACCATTATATCTGTCAAATACGGGAAGTACATGTTATTCGTGGGAGGTGTACAGATGTTAGAGGTGTACAGATACAGCACATGCTGTAGTGTTATACGTCGCTCCTTTAAACATGGAGACGTGCAAATGTGGACGGCCACGCTCAGGGCAGCACATTTATGTTCCAGTGACAGGAAAATATAGAAATACTCGCCTAGTATAATGATAGCATATTGCTATGGGTTGTTAACCAAAATGACTTTGTGAACTATAATAAACATGCTTTACCCATGAATAAACAAGCTATATAGGCATGCTTTACCAACTTCATTATTTTGTGAAAATTAAAAGAACGTTAAAAACTATGGATTCGTATTTCGTGGTTCTTGAGAGATGCTCTATGGGAATAGTTCTTCCCACACTTTGTACACCGGTATTTCGACGGTTAGGTGAGGGTGTGCATGTGTGCGACCAAATACTTGCGTGCCTTCTGGCACATCAAACACTCAACAGTTGGTTTCTTCCCACAAATGGTGACATGGAAGTACATATCACGCTTTCAGGTAAAGGTGGCCTGACAACGATCACATTTGTGGGGCTTAAGCCCCTGATGCCCATTTACGTGGGCAGAGCATTGATGAACATAGATGAACTTAATGGTACCATCATGGTTCCGCGTGTGTCGCTTAAAGACCGTCTTTTGTCGCGAACCTCTGCGGACAGGAACTACATTTGTAGTGGCTGCCTGAGGCTGTCATATTCAAAGTTAAGGGTGTCGTCACCGTGGCTGCTGATTCGTTTGGTGTCTGTGGGGCCTGGCGTAGAGAGCAGTCTGCTTTGCGTGGGCTATCTTTACCGGAAACATAGCGAAGTTGAGGCTATAAAGTTGAGGTTGCGAGCGTCGAAATCGCCGACATCGGACGAAACCTCCACATCAAACACAATGGTAGTGTTCTGGTCTTCTGTCAGAGGGAGCAAAGCGGGCAAGGTTCATACAGGCAAGGTTCCATCAAATTCAAGCCTTTTTAAGGCAAGCACTAGAAAAAATCAAGGACTTTTCAAGGACAATTTTCACCTTCTCTGGTCTATTTTAAGCATACAAATTGCACAACTTGGGACTAGATTTTATGCATACAATCTTTGATAACGGAAATAAGGAATGACAACAAGAAGGCAGTATCCACGTTTATTTAACAGCATTTTTTGGAGTTAATCACTTTACTTTTATTAACGTTGCATATCGAGCTCTTTTTTAGAGGCCAAAATGCAAATAAGAATCAGTCGTTGAATCGTTCAACATTTCGTTTGTCGATACTCCACCCAGACTGCCAAATAGTGTCTCTTAGACTTGCCCGTGATATCAATTCACCACAGGTTTTCATTTTAGTGGTAAACGTCATCAGTTTGTGTGCTTCGCGATGCTTTGGTATAAGTAGCAGTGTCGCGACAGAGTTATGTCCCGGGATAGACACGTTTGCCACACCACAGCCGAAACGGCGATGTTTATCAGGTTTCTGAATTTATAAAATGAAACAATCGAGTTTTCTACAGATTTAATTGATATAAATTAATTTCGCCTGGGCTTAGTTTTGACGGGAAAGAACTCTATATGCAACTTTAATTGCTACTTCTTCAATTCAGCCAGCTTTTGTTAGATTTTTTCTTGGTTCTTTGCCAGTGGCCGGTCCAGTTTGAAATCAAGCACTTTTCATTGTAACTGCCCTATTTTCAAGCAAATTCAAGTACATTGGATCGGCCTCAAGGCCCATTTCTGTTTTTATGACCTTTTCCAGGCATCAGTCAAAATGCAAGCACTTTTCAAGCCTGTGCGCACTCTGGTGAGGGGACGTGCCCCTAAATCATGAAAGTTATCACTAAAATGTAACATACAAATATATTAGCACAAATTGTCAGGTTATTTCAAGGAATTAAATTAAGAGAATTTCAAGGCAGGGTTAAAATTTTTCATGGATCAGTGTGGTTTCAGAACCAGGGCTATATACAATTCCATTTTAAATAAAGCAAAGGAATTCTGAATTGAAAGAGGTGGAGGGAGGGGGGGGGGTGAAGGGGGAGGGGGGTGGAGGGGGAGGGAGGTGGAGGTCATTGTAAATGAGCAAACCAGGGCCGAAACGGCTGGGGCCAAATATTTTGCTCATGATCTCCATGCTAATGTCCTATTCGAGAACGAAATATTCGATCCCGGTCGTTTCGAACTTATGGGCCTAGAAGATAGTTTCACAAAACGTTACAAGCTCGTAACCGTATCTCATTATACAGCGATTATTGGGGTGCAGCCATCTTCTTGCAATTTATTTTCCACCAATATTATTAATAAACATGTTCGCCATATTGATCTATTGATGATAAATTTCACATTTTTCATTTCTCTCCGGGCCTGTAATTCAATTCTTTAATTTGTTCAGACAAAAGTTATGAGATCTTAGTGAAATGACACCCATGCACAATAAATCTATGAATATATGAATCCCAATGAATCTATAAAAAAAAGCTGAGTAAACAAACAAATCTGGCTAAATATTGCCTAATCGCCTACAATTTGTCGTTGACCCGAAATTCGTTGTATGTTTAAAGCTCGCTCTGAAATTCATGGACGAAGAGTTAAAGGGAACCGCCAGCCTGGCCTCTAACGCTGCTTTACTGATTCATATAATACCCAATTGTCTATCATCCAAATTACAGAATTTTTCGTTCTATCTATTGCTCACAATAAAATTTAGAAGTGACCGCCGGGCACGATTTTGCCGCCTACCCAGGCGGCAGCCCTTTTTGGAGGTGTGTCCGCGATTGACCAATCAGGAGGCGATACTCTAATTTATTCAAACCGGAAATTGCGCCTATTGTGTGAGCAAAACAAGAGCGCGTGATCATCGCTAGTATAAAGAGCTGCGATTTGAAATCAAATCATGGCATTGTTGCGGAATCAATCGTCGCAAGACATATATCAATTTGTTTGGACGGTACATTTCCATAAAACGCTAAGATCATGTTCTACTGCGCGGCTTGGAACTGCTGCTGTTCATCTGTAAATCGCGGCCCTGATCTCTCTCTCCGCGAGTGATAACATAAGACGGTGCCACATGAATAGTCATAATACGCGTCACTGCTACCGGCAAAATGGCGCTCTGCTCGACATTGCTGGGGGCGGGTTGCCTTAATTTTGTTCTCCTTACCAGTCGGCCGAAACGAAGCGTTAACACTCGCCAATTTAACTTTAAGATGTAAACTTTCGGTGCAGATCGCGATTAAATTAGGTTGGACACCCGCTTTAAACAAGGAATTGACTAGGCCCTAGTTGAAGTTTGGAACTTTTTTGCCAACTATTATCTAGGGCCTATATTTTTTTGTAAATTACGCGAAGCGTTGCTTAGGAATAGTTGCTATTAGACGCAATATTGAGACAATGGAGACAGTAGACGTCATAAAGTGCGTGAAGCCAGACTGACCTAGGCCTAGCGCACCGCATTTTACCATATTTCAACTTCCAAGAACAGGGAATTGCCATGTGTGATTTAGCAACACACACTTGTTATGGAACTGTCCTTAAAAGATGGCAAAGTTTTCTGGGCAAGTAGGAGAACGTGGGGCAAAATGGGGACGCGGGGCATAACGGGGTGGGGTAATATCTCCATAGTTACGTGGCCTAGCCTGGCGCAATATTTATATCAGTAACTTACAGTACGTCATTTGGCACTCGCGACACTAAACGGGGTTTCGGTAGGACACAACATACGAGTATTTTTTTTTTTCAGTTTTGATCTAATTTCTCAGCTCGTCTCGATTGTAAGTCTTACATGACAAAATATGCATGCAGCTTGATCTTGAAGTCCCAAAGACATGGGAAACAATTTTTATTCACTAACTAAACCTGGCGACGACCAAATGGCCATTAAGTCCTATTTTAATTGTTTTACGTTAAACAATTGCCCCATGTTGCCCAAATCTGACCACAAATTGCCCTATCTATGAAGTAAAACGAGGCAATTAAGGCTTAATTTAGTTTTTATTCTAATTTCGTAACTTGTCATTGGTAAGGCATGCCAGCCGGCTTATAACGTCAAATGACAACGTTTAATGTTTCAACAAAGTGTGGTAAGCTTAACTCTTGCCACTGTTTTACTGATCCCAGTTGCCCAGTTTAGCGTCCCCATTTTGCCCCACTTTCCCCTATATGTTATGCTTCGGCGATAGGAATACTTTATTTTCGCTGCCTCGACATTTAAACAGAAGTTAGGCAGAGAGAAAAGGCAGTAACGGCATGTGTTTACCTTGGCGCAAGTGCCTCCAGGCGAGCCCGCATTCTAGAAAGCGGGCATTCTAGAAAGCGGGCTTGCCTGGGGGCACTTGCGCCAAGTGTTTACCCATCAAGCGGAATGGATCGCGTTGGGTGACGTGTTTGTGGGCGACTTTTCCTATGTAGACCTACAGATATTGCGTCAGCTCCTTACAACTTACTGGTTGGATACTTAGATCTAAATACATATTTTAACCCATCAGCTGTTAAACCCATCAGCACCCATCAACACCTACCTCATTATTGATGAATTTGGCAGACAATTCCGCCGAGAAACGGACGTTTGTTAGGGCCCAAAACGTCATAGTGACGAAAACGTCAGATCACATGGTCTGAGCCATCTAGGAGCAAATGTACAGTTTCACACTGTGCCTCGATCGCAGTGTCTGTTGACGAGGGCTATGAATATATGAGGCAGTAACTCTTCAGTTTCAGATATATTTAAGGGCTTTCATAAACGATGGAATATGGGTATCGCCCCCCCCCTCCCTCCGGGTCCATCCCTTGGAACGTTCTATTCCAAAAAAAACTCAGATTTCCTTATTTTCCTGAGCCTTAATTCGCAAATTTCGGCCTCCAAGAGGTCTCTAATTGTCAATCAATCAATCCTTTAGCCCCCCAGTGGCCCCGCCCTGTCTGCTTCAAAACGCCACGCAGGGTTGTGTGAGCGATAACCCGGATGGTTGAAATTAAACTTTAAACTGTATATTTCGTTCTACCAAGGTATGACGTTTTGGTGACTATGACGTTTTGGTTTCTAACAGACGTTCACCGCCGAGAACGGCATGATCGATTATCCATGCGTATATATGACCTTGAGATGCCCGAGGAGAAATATGTATATCCCCGGGTAAACGGGTTGACATCAATCAAAGAATTTATAGAACAAGAAGCGAAAGCGCGACGTAAAACGGTAACAAGACATGCGCGCGCGCCGCCTAGCGGGGAGGGTTAATCAGCGCTCGGTCAACTCGGTGCAGACGGCAAAATGGACGCAGGTTGTAGCCGCTGGAAGTCCGGTCGTGGCACAATTTGTGCGGCATGGAATTGCCACAATTATAAAGGGACAAGAGGAGATATCACCTTCTTTCAATTCCCCAGGGACAAAGAGAGGTAAGCTGGTAAGTGTCTTTTCTATGAGGTTTCTGCGAACAATTTGGATTAGTCCATGACCATGTTTGTTTATGTTTTGACAGGCGAACAGCCGAACTGTCATTGACAACTGACTGTTTGACAGCTCAACCAGTGTCAACTGCGTGTGTGAAGATCTGTAAATTAGGCATTGTCAGTCTGATCAGACTCATGGATGTGGAACTTAGCCAAAGATATTTTCATTAATGCTTAATAAAAGTATCTCCGTTAAATTACTGTTCAACTGTGTCATCCCACTTTTAACACTCTTTTTCCATGGCTATGCCTAGGCTATGGCATGCAACCTAAAAATGCATCCATTTTTAGTGTCTACGCTTCTTATCCCCCGCCCCCCTCCCCCTCCTCCCACGCCTTTTAGGGGGTTGCCGATTTCGAAGAAGCGAACCTTTAGAATAAAATAACCCGCAAGCAAAAGAAATCGTTAACAAAATTGCTTTATAAAAATCCAAAAAAACCTCAGCCTGCCATACCCCCTCCCCTCTACGTCGCTACTCCCCCCACCCCTCCGCCGTTACCCGCCCCCACCCCACGCCTCTTAGCAGTCGGGTGGTGTCAATGAAGCAAACCTTTACACTCAAAAAACAATATTAAGTACAAGAAATCGTAACAAAAAATATTAATAACATTTGAGAAAAAAAATCCGTCTGTAACCCCTACCCCCCTGCCCACCCCACCCCTACCCCCTTCCTCCCACGCCCCCTAGGGGGTGGGTGATGTCAAACAAGCGAACCAGTAGACTAAAATACCCCAGAAGCCAAAAAATCGCTCTAAAGAGTTAAGCAATTCCTCAGCATGCCGACCCCCCCCCCCCCCCTAAGGCCCTACCTCCCCCATCCCCCTCCGCTGTTAACCGCCCCCATCCCACGCCTCTTAGCGGTCGGGTGGTGTGAATGAAGCAAACATGTTCACTCAAAAAACAATATTAAGTACAAGAAATCGTAAAAAAAAAAATATTATTAAAATAAAATAAAAAATACCTCTGTATTCTACCCCCCCCCCCATCCCTCCCCTACGCCCCTACCCCCCTCCTCCCACGCCCCCTAGGGGGTGGGTGATGTCAAACAAGCGAACCTGTAAGCTAAAATAACCCACAAGCCAAAAAAATCGGTAAAAATTGCTCTAAACAATTCCTCAGAATGCCGACCCCCCCCCCCTACGGCCCTACCCCCCCCCCCTACGGCCCTACCCCCCCCCCCCCTACGGCCCCACCCCACCTATGACCCTTAGGGGTGGGTGATGTCAAAGAACCTTTAGACTGAAATAACCCACAAGCAAAAATAAATCGTTAAAAAAATATTTAAGCAAACTCGGATCAAATAAGTTTCTCCTACCCCCCACGACCCCCCCCCCCCCCCCGCCCAACACACGCGTAACCCCAGCGCACCCTGGGAGTGCAGGGTGGCAGCAATACTACGGTACAGACCTGTGGAATCAAGCAGCTCAGAACAAAATTCGGTGTGCACACCGGAGGGTTCGCCAGCGGCCTTCGTTCAGGCAGCAGGACACGCCCATGCACACCTAGCCTGGTTCCGCGGTCCCAACTTCGCTCGCTCAGCAAGGGCCCGGTGTTAGCCACCATTAACGGCCTTGACCTTTGTGGGTGCAGCTGAAGCAGTGCCAGGCCGCCGCGTTATGTCAGTGAAGACTGTTCTGTAATTTTGAAGGTAAACAAACATGTCAGGCGGCAAACGTATTCCCCAACGTATACGTATGGATTATTTGGCATAAATATGCAATGATTAAGTGGAGAAACTCACTTGTGTACTACATTTGCGCTTTCTTGTCATATCAGTTCGTGATAGTCCAGAGAAGCCTTGTTTTGGCTGAAATGTCACAACTTTAAAATGCTGCAGAGTTCTTAATATTTAATATAGGCGCATAATATTTTGCACAATTGAAGTTCAATACACTAGGTTTCTACAACATTCCCTGTAATCAGTTGGCACAGCCCCACAAGAAAATCATTAGCGCTCCCCTCTCTGACATATTTCATTAATGGTGGTTCATGAAATCGGTGGGAATGCCACTTAGAAATGCTGCAGAGTTCTTAATATTTAATATAGGCACACAATATTTTGCACAATTGAAGTTCAATACACTAGGTTTCTACAACATTCCCTGTAGTCAGTTGACACAGCCCCACAAGAAAATCATTAGCGCTCCCCTCTCTGACATATTTCATTAATGGCGGTTCATGAAATCGGTGGGAATGCCACTTTAAAATGCTGCAGAGTTCTTAATATTTAATATAGATGCATAATATTTTGCACAATTGAAGTTCAATACACCAGGTTTCTACAACATTCCCTGTAATCAGTTGACACAGCATCAAAAGAAAATTATTAGCACTCCCCTCTCTGACATATTTCATTAATGGCGGTGCATGAAATGGGTGGGAATGCCACTTAGAAATGCTGCAGAGTTCTTAATATTTAATATAGAGGCATGATATTTTGCACAATTGAAGTTCAATACACCAGGTTTCTACAACATTCCCTGTAATCAGTTGACACAGCCTCAAAAGAAAATTATTAGCACTCCCCTGTCTGACATGGCGGTGCATGAAATGGGCAGGAATGCCACTTAGAAATGCTGCAGAGTTCTTAATATTTAATATAGATGCATAATATTTTGCACAATTGAAGCTCAATACACCAGGTTTCTACAACATTCCCTGTAATCAGTTGACACAGCCCCACAAGAAAATTATTAGCGCTCCCCTCTCTGACATATTTCATTAATGGCGGTTCATGAAATCGGTGGAAATGCCACTTAGAAATGCTGCAGAGTTCTTAATATTTAATATAGGCACACAATATTTTGCACAATTGAAGTTCAATACACTAGGTTTCTACAACATTCCCTGTAGTCAGTTGACACAGCCCCACAAGAAAATCATTAGCGCTCCCCTATCTGACATATTTCATTAATGGCGGTTCATGAACCCGGTGGGAATGCCACTTAGAAATGCTGCAGAGTTCTTAATATTTAATATAGATGCATAATATTTTGCACAATTGAAGTTCAATACACCAGGTTTCTACAACATTCCCTGTAATCAGTTGACACAGCCTCAAAAGAAAATTATTAGCACTCCCCTCTCTGACATATTTCAATTATGGCGGTGCATGAAATGGGTGGGAATGCCACTTAGAAATGCTGCAGAGTTCTTAATATTTAATATAGATGCATAATATTTTGCACAATTGAAGCTCAATACACCAGGTTTCTACAACATTCCCTGTAATCAGTTGACACAGCCCCACAAGAAAATTATTAGCTCTCCCCTCTCTGACATATTTCATTAATGGCTGTGCATGAAATGGGTGGGAATGCCACTTAGAAATGCTGCAGAGTTCTTATTATTTAATATAGAGGCATGATATTTTGCACAATTGAAGTTCAATACACCAGGTTTCTACAACATTCCCTGTAATCAGTTGACACAGCCTCAAAAGAAAATTATTAGCACTCCCCTGTCTGACATGGCGGTGCATGAAATGGGCAGGAATGCCACTTAGAAATGCTGCAGAGTTCTTAATATTTAATATAGATACATAATATTTTGCACAATTGAAGCTCAATACACCAGGTTTCTACAACATTCCCTGTAATCAGTTGACACAGCCCCACAAAAAAATTATTAGCTCTCCCCTCTCTGACATATTTCATTAATGGCGGTGCATGAAATGGGTGGGAATGCCACTTAGAAATGCTGCAGAGTTCTTAATATTTAATATAGATGCATAATATTTTGCACAATTGAAGCTCAATACACCAGGTTTCTACAACATTCCCTGTAATCAGTTGACACAGCCCCACAAGAAAATTATTAGCACTCCCCTCTCTGACATATTTCATTAATGGCGGTGCATGAAATGGGTGGGAATGTCACTTAGAAATGCTGCAGAGTTCTTAATATTTAATATAGGTTGACACAGCCCCACAAGAAAATTATTCAGTGGATAGAACCTTTGAGGAAAATAAGTAACACTCCCCTCTATGACACATTTTCCTTATGGCAGTGTATGACAATGGTGAGAATGCTACTTAGAAATGCTGCACAAGAAACTAAACAACTCCCGTCTTTTACATATTTATTTATGGCAGTGTACGACAGGGGCTGAGAATTACCCCTCCCCCAGAGAGACATCCTGGACATTGTTTAGGTAGGCATGAAACAATTTTAAGATGCTGCTGAATTTTTATTATTTAATATAGGTGCATAATATCTTACGCAAATGAAGATCCTTCAAAAAAAAATTTATAACGCTTTCCTGTCTCACACATTTCAGTAATGCTGGTGCATGAAAGTGGTGCGCAATGCCATTTAGAAATGCTCAGATAGACACTCAGATTGGTTGACAGAGCCTCCCCAAAAAATAAATAAATCTCTGACACATTTTTATTTTATTTTTATTTTTAGCAATGCAAATGCCACTTAGACAACCTGCAAGTACCAGCACATGATATTATGCACTGTATAATATCAATATTATATTGACAATTCCCCTCCCCTCCCCAAGAAAATGATACCCCAGCCCTTGCAATTACTTGTACCATCTTTAATATTTAGTTCATGTACTGAACTGTATGTGTTAAATTTATCAATCTATAAACACTTATGCTACATCGTGACAAACTATACTTACACTACATTGTAAGAAACTATGCTTACACTAAAATTTATAATCGAGGTCCGTCCTGGCCAGGCCAGGCGGGTATGAGGGAGGGAGTGGGGGTGTGTCCCACCTACCCCAGCCAGCCCTAGCTGGACTCACCACACTTTATCCTAAGATATCTTTTGGACCAGTTTAGTTTATGCTTGCACACAATTAAGTAGTCTAATTAAAAAACCAATCCATCTATCCATAGTGCTTGAGGAATACCTGCTTGATCATGCAGTAACAATATTTGATATTCCATGAGATTATGCCCAGGGCCCAGTTCATCGCTGATGCATCACTTTAGTACAAAAGATGATGTGAAAATTGAAGATGTGTAAGTTCTACCGGTACTTATTGATATGGAAAATATTTTTTGGTAAATCGTTTAAATATAAATATAAATGAAATGTAATGTATGGAAAGGAAAACAGTGTATTAATTTTATTTATATAATACAGCAAAGCATTCTTGGACTTGCAAATATTCAATTCCTAATCTATGTAATGAAATATTGAAAATTCTTAATTATAGATTTGATACATATGATTTATTAAATTACATATCTCTTCTCAATTGTCTGATACATATTTGCTCAATCCATCATAATTACTTCATATTTGACAGCTACTCCAAAAAAAAAGGATAAACGTTTGCGAGTTGTGAGTGGTCTCCCTTTGAGGCCTCCGGAATGGCCTGCAACTGCTTTGGTCTCAAGTGGTTGTACTGCTTTTCTGATTCTATGTTCAGTTTCACGAGAGCCTTTCGCACATTCACGTACTTGCCGTACAATGATCTAAATTCTGAATTCGCTTGTTCTTGTTAACACTGAGTAGAGTAGTGAAAAGGGTATCCTGTATCTCCGCACAGAGGAACCAGTTACGTGGGAGTAGTGCGTCACCTATCGGGCAAGATAGAAATGCCATGACCTTGACCTACGCGCAATACCTAACACCCGCTCTTACTTGTATGAGTTTGAGCGGCGGTACCAGCTTAGTGCACACCTGGCTAGAGCGATGTAATAACCCTCACCGCTTGGCGGCGCCACCACGATCCTGTTACCGGGTTATAGATACGGCTTTCGCTTCTTTTCCATACAAGTTCTTTGCATCAATGTATAAACGAAGAGATGACAATCCTTGGTAACCACGGTAACGTTTTATTACGTCACACCAGTGTATACGTGGACGTGCGGTGATTGGGTCGGTACGCTTGCTAAATTTCGCGCGCAAAAAATGCAGCCAGTGCAGAGGCACTGTCGAAATCATACCAACCGTCGACGCTGAATAACTGTTGTTGCATAAATAGAATGATAGGTCACTACAATAACATGTCTTGTTTTCCAAGCTAGTGTTAAACAGTAGACCAGTATATAACTGTAAGCGTAAGCCAAGTAGATTCATGTAAACTTATATTATAAGCTTATACAACATCATTATTCTCACATCAAGCGATGCGATCTTCAAAACAGAACTATTCGTCAGCCTCACAGCCTCGTTGCACATACCGTTAGACTGCTGATTATTTATACACATTAGCGAATGCATGTTGGGTGACTCGCAATCAAAACTCGCGCCTGCATATGTTTATCCCCGATCCGACTTCCAAGTGACCAGATGGCTCGCGCGCGTTGGTATGGAATGCGAAGTTACTACAACTGATTTCGTTCGATCTGATTGAAAATATGACAGATAGATCTAGACTAGATCTAGATCTATGCATATCTGTCGCTCCACTTTTTAAGAAAAATACTGTTCTGTATTATTTTTATTTGTAGTCTAGATCTACTCTTCATGGCAATGAAGATTATTATTATTATTAAGTCTTATTACTCTAAGACTTATATAAATATAAATGAATTCCATCTACGTACTTTTATAATGCGATGTACGAAAGCTCGTTAGGGCCATTAAGTTTGTTTTTATTAATCAACTTTTTTCTGTTTGACAACCAGGAGTTAAATATTCAACCTGGAGTAACGGGGAATAGATCTACATCATTCAAACCGGGAGTACATGATTCCACCCGGGAGTAATACATTTAAACCGGGAATAAATTATTCAAACCGGGACTAAATAATTGAAACCGTGATTAAATGTTAGATTTAAGGTAAGCAACCCATAATAGTAAGGGGAAAAAATCTGCATTTGTGATTATTTTATGTATACTCAATTACACACCTTCTGGTGAATTTTTAGGATACCTTACCGTCCCGTTAAAAAAATCTTCTTCATTTTCCAAGTATACCCCGATTTCACAAAATGACCAAAACTTTACACCTACCACGAATATGTAATTTTGCTACAATTCAGCTCAACATTAAGTCACTATCATCAGTAATAGCTTTTTGGAAAGTTTAAACCTAGTGCAATACAAAAATGATATTCAAAAAGATAAATAGTAGCCACAACAAATAACAGAATGGTAATAATAAAGTGCAATTATGCAAAATCAGGACAGATTTAGCCAAAATTCGAAACCACCACCTTCACAAAATTGGCTATAATTTCATCAAAAATGAACATCTTGACCCCTTTTAAGAACTTCTAAAAACATAGTTCTTATAATAAAAATAAAGAAATTATAGGTAGCCGTGCAAATTTCCCAAGAAATAGGTCCTGAAGCTTGAAAATGTTGAAAAAGTTACCAACTCCGAATGGATTAATTCAGCCATCAACAAATGTAAAATAAGCATCGGCGAATGTAAAACATGCCACGCCGAACGAAAAACAAGCATCGACGAATGAAAAACACGCATCAACGAATGAAAAACACGCATCGAGGAATGGATTTTGACACCCAACAAAAAAAACACGCAACAAAGTCATGTTTGGCGTGCCATAGAAAACGGGTATGAATAATTATCGTGGAATATCGCTGTTGTCATCGCTCAGTAAATTCTTCACTAAACTTTTAAACCAGAGATTGTCATTGTGGGTAGACGAGCAAGGACTGAGACAAGAAGAACAAGCTGGCTATCGTAAAGGGTACAGCACAGTAGATCAGATCTTTCTTTTACAGTCGATTGTCCAGAAGTACTTATGTAAAGGAAAAGGCAGATGCTATGTTGTATATGTGGATTTTCTAAACTCAAGCACTTACTTTTCTCTTATGGATTCGGTTATGCCTGGTTTCAGCAACAACTTGGAGATCCTGATGCCTTTATTGAACAATTTTCCAAAAGGGTAATTGACTGCGCTTACCAGAACTGGCAAAGTAAAACAGACCTGATGAATTGTAAAGAATATAGAGAATTATGTGCCATAATTCCATTTGTTGAGTAGCGGCGGCGCTGACTGGCGATGACCGGGGTGAACAATGCACGGGGTCGCTATGACGGCTGAGTCCCGAGTGCATCCGGGCACTGGCACCAGTCACGTGACCCACGCGCGCGTCCTTACCTGACGCCATATATTTTGGCCTCCGCGCACATTTCCCCCCCAAAAAAGCTCCCGCCTCCTCCCCACCTCCGCCTCTTTTGCCGCTCATTGGCATGAGAGCACCCAATAGCTCCCACTCAAACATGTCATCATTACGTATCATCTCATCCAGCCATATCTCCCATGTACCATATCCTCTGTACGTCCGGAGATGGCGTCAGCCGACCGGAACGAATGGTGTCTAAGCAGCGCTACGCGTCGACAGCGTTGGCAGGTGCCCGGTAGCGTTGCACAATTATTATATATTTACTCGGGTTATCGTAGATAACTAGTACTCTAGCACAACGTTTGTACCGTTTGTACTCTCGCGTTAACGGATATAGCTTGTAACCTAGGATGATATATGCTAGTTTTTACTTTATAGTTTGTACTTGAGAGTATGTAGACAAGCAACTGTTGGAGCTTAATTACCGCTTACATTTGTTCAAGGTTCTTAACGAGGCAGCTGTTACGCCATCCGCCTTGCATATAAGAAGCGTCATCGCGCGCGGTTATGCTTGCAATGGAAAGTGTTAATTCTGGTTTTAAATTTAGTAACCTAAATGGGTTGATTTTGGTTGGTGTTGATTTTGGTAACTTAAGGGTTAACTTTGGTTTTAATTTCGGTAACCTGTTGATGCGAATGTTGAATTAGTGGGGTGCTCACGTATCAGCGGATCATGGTTACAACTTTGAGATGACACCTGCGTGTGTCAAAGACAGCTGCGTGACACCACTCCGGAGTTTATAAGGCAGCACTCGGGGGGATTATGTTTACCTCCGAGTGCATGTCTAATAATAAATTTATAAACCCAACTTCTCGAGTTGTTGTCGCCGCTAACGAGACAAATAAGAAGTTGCTCATACGCGAACCATACTTGTGTCTTCTCGAGGATTTTAGACTACGGCAGATCTTAGCCAGATTCAGATGTAGCTAGGGTGCTATGGACAAGTTCGTACTGCAGGGGAGAAAACTCGATCTGTAATTATTGCCTACAACTTGAAACTATTTCTTCTCTTGACGAGTTCCATATTTTAATGAAATGCCCATTGTATGACAATATCCGCAATAATTAGTTTCCAACAAGATATTTAACGACATATGATATTAGGAGTCTTTTTATGTATTATGACTTCCGAGGAAAAAATATGTTTAATCTCCTTAGCAAGGTTTATACAAAAAACATTCACTATGTATGAAAAAAAGGTTTAGCCTAATTCTCTCTAATTAACTAAGTTTGTTCTAGTCGGTTGCATGTTATTTTTGTGTTTTGTATTTGTACAAGGGGCCTGGTGCCTGAAGTTACCAATAAACTAAACTATCTATCTATCTATCTATATGTTGATTTTACGAAAGCCTTCGACAGTATTCCGCACACTTCATTATAGTACAGTTTGATAGCAAAAGGGATGAACGGCTAAGTTTTAACGTTATTCGGTCAATGTATGCTAATCTAAAGTCGTGTGTAAAGACCCCAGAGGGACTAACGGAAATTAGATTGTGTAAATACTGTGAAGGCCAAACTGTTATTGTTATAGAGGGTGAGTTTCATGTACGTGCATGTTGCTTAATTATTGCCCGCGATTCTCTGACATTAGAAACTTGTAGGCCTACTGATATAGATCAAACATTTGGAATTCCCCCACTTATATAAATTCCATGCAACTGATGACTTCAAATTATGCCATTACTCAGCGAGGGTTAGCACTGTTGAAAAACGCCCTCAGAAGTGTTAAATGAAATCAGCCATGAAGTTTCGTTAAGTTATGATTTTCCTGTTGTGCGCACCTTGTTTAACGTTTACGTGATAATTCTTTTGTGTTATGGGCCACAAGGCCTCGAATTTTGAAATAAATCCAATCCAATCCAACAAAACAACCTCCCTCCCACGTACAACCGCCCTGAACCAAAACCGTATAGGCTTCCGTACCTACTTGCATGCATGTATAAGCAAAGGGCGCGTGGAACTTTGGAACCAAACAAAGCTACGGGCATCAATATAAATGGAAACATTTACAAGTATTTTTTGCCTCAATATGAACCTCCAATATATTGATGTTATATGCTACTTATTGATTTTAGATATATGCGCTGATGCTCTGTGTTGTGATAAAATAAAGAAATTATTAAGTTAAGAAAGAAAAAAAAAACGGGCTCTGGAATTTCAGCGCCACCTAGCGTATAACTTTGCTTGGAGATTGTGCGACGAAAGCGGAAGGTGACGAAGTTTTCCGAGTAGACAGACGCCATTTTGTTTTCACGTTGTGCGCAAAACATACGATCGCGGCGAACCTGAACATATTTCACGATTAGAAGACTTAAACGAATTGGTGAAGCCGCTTAATTCAGGTACAGGGAATACCTGCGGTATATTGTATTTGTTTTTAAGAGTTATGTTCGCCGATGTACAAGATCATGAGCCTGTAGCTGTGTAGCCACGTACGTAGTCGTAGGGTGACGGCTTAGCGCAAGTGCCCTAGGCCTGTTCAAGGCTGTTGCATGCCTGGCTTATCCGCTCTGGGGAGCGGGCCGGGGGGCCATGAAGTAAACATTCAAATTTAGCGTTGATTAAAAAATGTGCACTCTTCGGGCGGCGATTACAGAAAAGTACACACATAAACGGTCCTTATCGATGTGTCAAGTTGTTCTTCATACCTTTATAATTCTGTCGGCAAAGTGATTAAATACACACAAATGTGATCACTTTTCGTACTTGCAAAACTTTCCAACAACAATTTTTTACAACTTCTCCTCGCAGCCATGTTCCTGTTATGTCACAGTTCTCGTTGATCTCCTGGCAGAGGGCGTTACTCTTTCGCCATAGTCCTAAGGAAAATTCTGATGTGAGGAATGAGCTCCATCTGCCAGGAGATCGACGAAAACTGTGACGTAATCAATCAGTCATGATCAAAGATTTTATTCTTTGTAGTCTGAGAACTATAAAGGTATGAACAACAACTTGACGCATCGATAAGGACCGTTTATTGGTCTGCTTTTCTGTAATCATCACCAGAAGAATGTACATTTTTTAATCAATGCTAAATTTGAATATTTACATTTACAGACATCCATGGCAGCTATACCTAAAGGATTAAACTATATATGATCATACGCTATATGGTCTGAGTTTACCTAATTTTTACTCAAACCTTTAGGCCTTAGCAGTCACTTAGAGCTTGTTGTCATCTGATAATTATTGAGTAATAATGGGCAACGGTTGATTTTTGCCTGCTTTCACTCGCATCAGCCTGCTTCGACGTGGGCAATAATAGAGAATTATCAGCAATTGTATCGGTGATAATCAATGCACGTTATCAATGACTGATAAATTAATGCAAGCAGCAATTCATACCTTTCTTTTTCCTTGGAGAATCTGAAGAATGACATTCCTTAACATTTTTTACGTGAATTCCATAATGTATGGCACAACAAACTCGGAGGTTGATGCATGTTGACGGCAGCACTGTGCAACCCTACGTGCTTACAAGGATTACAAGGAAATCGCTGTATGACCTATCTTGGTGTACTAATATCTTTGCTAATAGATACTAAATTTCTAAAAACAAAAAGGAAGTCAATTCCACTTGTCCAATTCTATCTTTGATAACTACTTCGCGCCGCCTGTGGCTAATGAAACCCTGCCAATTTAAATCAGAGAATCCTACAGTTATTGTAGGGCTGTAGCTGCTCGGTCACATGTAATTTGTTGTTCACATGCATGACACATCAAATGCTATGCATAATAGCTGAATGGCCTAACTGCTGAGTCACTCGCACCACCCCCTACCATAGGTGGAGAGGGTGGGGGGGTGGTCATGGTTGGTGGAGCCATGATGGGATTAGTCTGCGACAATTGAGGGGGGGGGAGGAGGGGTTGGTTGAGGGGATTAACCTGCGGTGATTGTCTGTTGTTGTTCGCACTGTCTCGCCAGAGTGACTGCGAGGCTATTGCAGAGTTGTGTAGAATGGTGTGGGTTAGTATGATCAATTGTATGGAACTATAGGCAGCGAAAGAAAGCTGAAACTTTATTGAGATTTAACGTGATCACTCGCTGACACGCATCTTTTTTTTACTTCCGGCAAACACATTGAAAACGAAGCGAGGGGGGACAAAAATTGCCCACAGATTACAAGAAAATACACTACCAACCAAAGAAATAACTGTCGGTACCCCTCCTCCTACTCCCCTCCCTATTACCATGGCATGCTGCGAAGATAGCTATTCAAGCTAAACCTACTATTTTGCATAATAGGGGGCCTGTCAAAGTTTTGCTGCCTGTTGTATGCAGCAGGGGTAGGTTTTATATAGCGGTCATAAAGCAGTTTTTTCGTAATTTACAACCGTAGCATGGAGCCATAGTCCAGACCACAAAGTCTTAGTGCAGCCCACAGAGCCATAGTCCAGTGCCTAGACCCATAGTCCAGCGCCTAGACCCATAGTCCAGTGCCCAGACACATAGTGCAGTGCACAGATCTAGTCCAGAGCCAAGTGCAATATTGTGAGGGCAAGATTGCGAGAGCGAGATGATGAAGGCGGGATTGCGCGGGTGTGGAAGCTGTAAAGTTAGCCACTGACTTCCCTTACCCCCCTCAGAGGGGATATATGTATAATAATGTTTGTAGGTGTACTTTGTGATGTCCTTCAAAAGCATGAGACAAATACATGATGGAAGTACTATGACAACTTAGTGACAAAGGATGCTTCATACTTTTTTTTGTGTGACGTCATTACATTGTCACTTGAAGCCAATTATACATTTTAGAGTATGCAAGGATGCAGGTAACTCTAGATCACTCCCTATACAGTGGTCATGGCCTGATAGCAGTGGGACACTCTGACATATGTGTCACAGTTTGATGGGACATTTGCTTTATTAGGAGGACAATGGTGCAAGGCTGCGCTCTGCTGCAAACACTGCACTTGTGGAATTACTTTTCATCACTTGATGGTAGGCAATTTATTGATAAGGGCAAAAAACTAAATGATACAAGGATTTATCTGGCAATTGGTGTCAATTGTGTTTGTGTTGTTGATGGAACCTTTGCTTTTGACTAGTGGTGAGTGGGCTGAAGATTTTGTTAGTAGTGGCTGGGGCCTTTAATCTCAGTGCCTAGGTTCTTAAAAGTGTATTGCATACATATATCGAATTTATGTGGTGTAGTCATCAAATTGTTGTTGAATTCAGAGATTTTTATCACCACCCCCTGCTTTCATGGAGCAGGCCACGATCAGCTATCTCAAGGGCCTCTTGTCAGCCCTGCACTCGGTTGGCCATGTTAGCCCTTGCCTAGGCTTGAGCTTAGCAGCTTAGCCCCCGTCGTGCTTACCCCCCTTCTTGCTTACCCCTCATTTTAAAGAAATGACTAGTTACTGAAATATCTTGCAGAAAGAAAACTTTATGATTAGATATACTTAATATGCAACTGATAGCTAAAGGAAGTCTGAAATCCAATATATGCCTACTGGTAATTCATGGTTAGGCAGTTAGAATGTCCCATTCCAAGCAATTGCACAATCTTGTAGTAAAGGTCTCCATTGAGGTTGACTGCTGAAGGGAAAAACATTGGAGATAGGGTTTACTATAGCTTGCATGTTGACTGCCAAAGGGAGTTGGGAGATGGAAGGAAGAGTGGAGCTATGTCCCCTGGGGTAACCCCCTACAGCTAATAACGTCTGGAATAGCCCTAACAATTTGTTCCCTCCCTTCCTTTACAGACTGAACTATGGCAGAAGAATTTGATGTTGAAGCCATGCTGGAGGCTCCTTACAAGAAAGAGGTGGGGCAATAACTTATGACTGGTGTGGTCATGTATTACTGTTCTAAGTCTCCATGACAAATTATAACTTGATTTCATATACTGGTTAATTACTCAGTGGTTAAAGTTTAGTCTTATCTGGCTGACATAACTAACTTATTGAAGCACATAGCATCAGTAACCATTCTGTGGACTTTCTTTCTACTGACATATCATACCAGCAGATTGACCTTGTGTTGTATATTATTTTGTATCAATATGAATTCACCTTATATGATCTTTAGCATACTCTTGTGACAAGTCTATGATTAAGTTTATGAGGCTTATATAGAATTTGCCATTGTTTCTCTCACTATAGATGCCCATTGAATGTCAAAAACAGCTTGTCTACCTACACACAGCTTCTGTGTTTGGGCCGATAGAAGGTAGTAATCCTGGTATTACTGTGATGGAACAGCTAGATGTCGGCACATACTCAAGCAACAGAATGGAGTAATTTTATTCTAGTGATTTAGTTCATTCTTATTTAATCCTCTTCAATCTTTTGATTGTATTGGGGGAGCGTTATATAATCTAGGGTTTGAACTTTTTACTGGAAGACTGCAGGTATTGTCTCGCTGTTCCAAAGTTGTTTTAAAACATCTCCAATGGGACTAATTTCCAATGTATCCCCCCTGAGTTACCCTTGTTGCAGAGATGCCAGTATTAAAAAATGATAAGTTGCCATAAAAATGTGTAAAATATGTCCTTTTCTACAGTAGTTCATGAATAGTACCAATAGTTCATATTTTTGTGCAAGCTGGAACTGGTCATAAACTGAAAAATATCGCTGTGTATGCCGGTCATCCTGTGACTCGCTAGATAACGACACCAGATGACACCAGTTGCCTCTCTACTAGTATCAGGTTGTTTTGCCCCTTGTTAGAGTGTAGAGAGATGCTTTACTCTGTGCCCTGTTGTGATGGCCTGTCACTGAAGTGTCCCCTGTCTCCCCCAGGGCCACTCACACTACCTAGCCGGTGGAAGACGTAGTCTGCGCAGCACGGAGTGTAAGCCACACTGTTTGGGAAGCCACAAGGGGGGGCTTCTCCCTGGCTGCAGAAGATTTGCCATTGGTCGCCAATCCCTGTTAACCATGCCCTACGTGCTTTGTGCAATGCCTGCTTGCCCTGTTGCCCCTAAATCTTTTCAGCATCTAATATTGATTCTCTTTCAGCTCTTCAACAAGTCCATTATTGCAATAATTTCAGCCCACACCAATGTTCAAATGTTGTCGAAAAAAAATTAAATTATGAAGACTAGCCATGGTAAACCTTTTTGGATACTTTAACAGGACCAATGAATGTCCATTGCCAGGTATTTGTTCTTTGACGTTTGGTGTTGGCTGGAGTTACATTATTATGTAGGTAACCAAAAATTTGGGTGGGATAAAATCCTGGGATGAGATGAACAGCCCTCTGCCTTGTACATTGTGTTATTAGTGGCAGTCGGTAACCTGGTGTAAAGTGTAAACTGGTAGCTCCCATAAGGAGAGGTATATATGTGAAACATCCTTTCATTTATTAAACTGAATGTGTACCAACCTGAGAAAAAACGATAATTTGAAGTTGCGGCAATGGTATATTGGTTACTTGTGTTTTTGAGTGAACACTCAAATTATTTGCGTATGGATTTTTTTTTCGTTTTTACTTCCAATGTCAAAGAACAGTTTAAAGACAATATATCTTCTTGGATCAAGCCTAAAATGTCTGCAATTTGAGTTCTTAGCATGTGTAGGTTGTTTGTAGTTGAAATTTTGAATGGATATATGAAACTGGTAGTGATGGACTTGTTGAACAAAACTATGTTAAGTAGCAGTAATTATACTATTTTGCACTTGTTAATGAAAATTTCTCTCCAAGTACTGTGCTCTAAAATTCATTTATGTAAAAGAGTGATTTCTGCATTTACAACCAACCTACCAGTAAGGTGTCTTCGCACGAGAAGCTGAAATTGAACTACAAGTGCCGATAATTCATTTTCGCCTTGTTGCTCAAAAAATTGTCCGCTGTGAAATCACTCTTTTTCTGAACCTTTAATCTTGAGTGCAAGAATTATTGTTATTTTTATACAGTAATAAAGCCCCTCAGCCTGACATTGCTTCACCATTGGGACTTCATTTCAAAAGCTTAACCTTTATAAAGAAAAGCCTTCCACAACCAATACTATTGTCGTATTTTAAGTATTTGTAAGAGTAAGGTAGTGTACTGCATTTGAAATTGGTACAATGGTGAAGCATTACGGCTCCATATCACAGTCCTTCCCCTAATCTTTTATCTTTAACTGACCTGTCTTTTTTCTGTTACTTATACTGTTAAACAATTTCCAGGAGACCACACGAAATGGTGATCGAGAACGTGACAGAGAAAAGTAAGTACCAATAAGTGTTTCTCTGTACAGTATGACTGGTCGACTTATGAAGGGTAATTATATTACATTAATATGTATTCAGCAGGCCTTGGGCAAATGTTTTGATTGTGGGTGCATTCGAAGAACTCCGATTCACATAATTCCTTGTTCATCATCTGTTTCATTTAAATGTAGCTATGCGGCTTTCATTATTCGTACCGGCCGCGGACTGCACTCACTTTTAACTTGCTTTTGCCGCAATGTTCCACATGGAAATTCTTGTTTATATCATTATCATAGGCGTCACAGAAGTCGGAGTAGAGAGCGAGATCGCGGCGACAGAGACCGTGATGGTGATAGGAAAAGGTAACTTTTTACATTGCTTTATGTCAGCTATACTATAATACAGCAGTGTTGCTGGACACTTGTTTACCAGATGACACGTTCTGCGTTGACCGCCAATCAGTGTTTCCAGATCACAGTTTCCATTAGGTTTTTCTTACTACTATACTACTACTATACTACATCCACTGGTTCCATTCCATTTAAATATTTATACATCAATATTGAATAAAGACTGGGCGTGAGTACATTGTAATATGAGAGCTGTTTAGAGACCATGGTTGGCACTGACCTGAAAAAACGACCCATTGCTTGCCGCCGTACTGTTGCTAGCTTTACAACCTCATGACCTTACCTATGATATGGTAGCCTGAAGTGACAGTGTCCCGTCTGCTCGCCAGGTCGCAGAAGAGCGAGAAGAAACCGTCCACGACACGTGACCGGGATCGAGATCGTGGGGACCGAGACCGCGACCGGAAGAAAGATCGAGACCGCGATGGCGAGCGGAAGCGAGACAAGGATCCTGAACGCTCGGACCGGGATCGGGATCGCGAGCGTGACAAGGGGCGCGACCGGGGCAAGGACAAACACCGGGAAAAGGACCCAAAAAAACGCGGGGACACGGACAAGAGGCGAAAGCGCAGTCGCTCTATGAGCCCAATCAGGTAACTACGACGTCCTTGCTTAACTAGTGGGTGAGGCGGGTTGGGGGCTTCCTGGTGTAGTGGTTAGCGCGCTAGACCGCAAATCATTGGATCCTGGTTTCAAATCCTGGGCCGGTCATCTAAGCTTAGGAATGTTCATCCATTCCTTCCTCGTCTCAGGAAGTTCCATGGCCCAATTTAACCCTTGCACAAAGCGGCCTAAAACACCCAATTTGGTTTGTTTACCTGGGGCTTGTCGTGGCTGCATCGCCCTTTTCGTCTCCTATGTGTGGAGACAGTAGTTTACCATATTGCTGTCTGTATATATGCATCTTAGTGTTTGTAGTTTAATCTTTGAATTTGTCTTTCTCTTTATTTGCAGATTACGGTGAGTCAACCCTTTGCGTAGTTGTAACAAAGGTAACCAGGTTGTGATTTTTGATATGTTCTGGGTGTGCGGTTTGCGGTGTGCGGTTTGGTGTACGGAGTAATGCCCCGCCGGTTTGGTGTGTGGAGTAATGCCCTGCCGGTTTGATGTGCCGAGTAATGCCCCGCCGGTTTGGTGTGTGGAGTAATGCCCCGCCGGCTTGGTGTGTCGATCTGCTGTATGACAGTGGAAGAACGTTGACATACCGTAAGATTATTCTAATGGCTTTTCTAACATCTTACGTGATATTCCCTTCCGGTTGATCGAGACTCTCTACGTCCATTGATAACTAGCCACGTGGCTTTTTAAGACGAAAATACGTTGAAATCAAAAAGGTCTGATAATGGATATATAGTGGATTTTCTAATAACATGAATAAGGTTCATCTAGTGGACATGTTCATATGCCCCGTAATTTAAGGACTTTCTCTTTTTTTTTTTGCAGATTACGGTGAGTTCCAGTTTGGAGATATCTGTTATGTTCTATCGATGACGTATGGGGCTTTGTTAGTGTTAGTGTTAGTGTTAGTGTTAGTACACACATGTGGCCATGGAAGGGGAATCCGGCTGTTTGTGTGCTTACAAGGAATGCGTGCCCCGTATCTAATGGCGTGTATCCTTGCGTACTGTCATGCGCTCGCTTCTGTAAGAAGTTAAGACCATGGGGCGAAATCCTTTTTCTACGGTGGGAGACTTGCCTACTATTACCTTGTAACCGGTCTGGGCGATCTAATCTGAGACGTATTTCATCCAAACAATCATCTCCCCCGGTGGTGCCTTGGGCTAATTTAGCCCTCGTGTGCTCAAAGCCACCCAAACAACGATTGTTTCATTCCTGACATGGGAGAGCAGACGTGGATCCCCTATACCTCCATGTCCCCACATATGTTTCGTCTCCACAAGGGGTCATCCTGACCTGACACAAGGACCCTGCATCTTTGTCTCGTGTATGTGCGACGTTGTTGGGTATCGGGTTGCAGTCACTCCTCGCCGGACATGACGCCGGAAGAGCGGGACGCCAGGACGGTGTTCTGTATGCAGCTGTCGGCCAGGATCCGGCCCCGAGATCTGGAGGAGTTCTTCTCGACCGTGGGCAAGGTAAGCTATCACCAGGTCCATCTGCCATGTTCTTCTCGGCCCTGGGCAAGGTAAGCTATCACCAGGTCCATCTGCCATGTTCTTCTCGGCCGTGGGCAAGGTAAGCTATCACCAGGTCCATCTGCCATGTTCTTCTCGGCCCTGGGCAAGGTAAGCTATCACCAGGTCCATCTCCCATGTTCTTCTCGGCCGTGGGCAAGGTAAGCTATCACTAGGTCCATCTGCCATGTACTTCTCGGCCCTGGGCAAGGTAAGCTATCACCAGGTCCATCTGCCATGTTCTTCTCGGCCGTGGGCAAGAAAAGCTATCACCAGGTCCATCTGCCATGTTCTTCTCGGCCCTGGGCAAGGTAAGCTATCACCAGGTCCATCTCCCATGATGGCAACCCGCCAAATGGATTATTATCGTAAATGCTAGGTGTGAGTCACACGTGAGCTGTTCTGAATGTCGCTGAGTTTAATTGTTGGACACGGCACGTAATGCGTTATCTCCTGATTATCGCTAATTTTAATTGGCGGTACTTGTCTGACCTTGGCAGGTGAAGGACGTACGCATCATCACGGACAACAAGACCCGGCGCTCCAAGGGAATCGCATACATCGAGTTCAAGGAAGTGGATGCTGTGGCCCTGGCGCTGGGCCTGACGGGACAGCGTCTCCTGGGTGTCCCCATCATTGTGCAGGTCTCACAGGTCAGTCGCCCCACCTCCACGGGCCGTACACATCACTGGCCGTACACATCACGGGCCGTGCACATCACGGGCTGTACACATCACTGGCCGTACACATCACGGGCTGTACACATCACTGGCCGTACACATCGCGGGCTGTACACATCACTGGCCGTACACATCGCGGGCTGTACACATCACTGGCCGTACACATCACGGGCCGTACACATCACGGGCCGTGCTTTTACGGGCTGTACACATCTAGGGCCGTACACACCACGGGCCGTGCACATCACGAGCTGTACACATCACTGGCCGTGCACATCACTGGCCGTGCACATCACTGGCCGTGCACATCACTGGCTGTACACATCACTGGCCGTACACATCACTGGCCGTGCACATCACTGGCCGTACACATCACTAACCGTACACATCACTGGCCGTACACATCACGGGCCGTGCACATCACGGGCCGTGCACATCACTGGCCGTACACATCACTGGCCGTACACATCACGGGCCGTACACATCACGGGCCGTACACATCACTGGCCCTACACATCACTGGCCGTACACATCACGGGCCGTGCACATCACTGGCCGTACACATCACTGGCCGTACACATCACGGGCCGTACACATCACGGGCCGTACACATCACTGGCCCTACACATCACTGGCCGTACACATCACTGGCCGTACACATCACTGGCCGTACACATCACTGGCCGTACACATCACTGGTCGTACACATCGCGGGCTGTACACATCACGGGCCGTGCACATCACGGGCTGTACACATCACGGGCCGTGCACATCACGGGCTGTACACATCACTGGCCGTACACATCACTGGCCGTACACATCACTGGCCGTACACATCGCGGGCTGTACACATCACGGGCCGTACACATCGCGGGCTGTACACATCACGGGCCGTGCACATCGCGGGCTGTACACATCACGGGCCGTGCACATCACGGGCTGTACACATCACTGGCCGTACACATCACTGGCCGTACACATCACGGGCCGTGCACATCACTGGCCGTACACATCACGGGCCGTACACATCACGGGCCGTACACATCACAGGCCGTACACATCACTGGCCCTACACATCACGGGCCGTACACATCACTGGCCCTACACATCACTGGCCGTACACATCACGGGCCGTACACATCACGGGCCGTACACATCACAGGCCGTACACATCACTGGCCCTACACATCACTGGCCGTACACATCACGGGCCGTACACATCACGGGCCGTACACATCACGGGCCGTACACATCACTGGCCGTACACATCACTGGCCGTACACATCGCGGGCCGTACACATCACGGGCCGTACACATCGCGGGCCGTACACATCACGGGCCGTGCACATCGCGGGCTGTACACATCACGGGCCGTGCACATCACGGGCTGTACACATCACTGGCCGTACACATCACTGGCCGTACACATCACGGGCCGTGCACATCACTGGCCGTACACATCACTGGCCGTACACATCACGGGCCGTACACATCACGGGCCGTACACATCACAGGCCGTACACATCACTGGCCCTACACATCACTGGCCGTACACATCACAGGCCGTACACATCACTGGCCCTACACATCACTGGCCGTACACATCACAGGCCGTACACATCACTGGCCCTACACATCACTGGCCGTACACATCACGGGCCGTACACATCACGGGCCGTACACATCACGGGCCGTACACATCACTGGCCGTACACATCACTGGCCGTACACATCACGGGCCGTACACATCACAGGTCGTACACATCACTGGCCCTACACATCACTGGCCGTACACATCACAGGCCGTACACATCACTGGCCCTACACATCACTGGCCGTACACATCACAGGCCGTACACATCACTGGCCCTACACATCACTGGCCGTACACATCACTGGCCGTACACATCACGGGCCGTACACATCACTGGCCCTACACATCACTGGCCGTACACATCACTGGCCGTACACATCACGGGCCGTACACATCACGGGCCGTACACATCACAGGCCGTACACATCACTGGCCCTACACATCACTGGCCGTACACATCACGGGCCGTGCACATCACTGGCCGTACACATCACGGGCCGTACACATCACGGGCCGTACACATCACGGGCCGTACACATCACTGGCCCTACACATCACTGGCCGTACACATCACTGGCCGTACACATCACGGGCCGTACACATCACGGGCCGTACACATCACAGGCCGTACACATCACTGGCCCTACACATCACTGGCCCTACACATCACTGGCCCTACACATCACTGGCCGTACACATCACGGGCCGTACACATCACAGGCCGTACACATCACGGGCCCTATATATGTTTACGCTCAACGACTTTCTGATGACTTTTTTGTTGGCAGCCTGTTGCCGTGGAGACTTAACCGCCGTTAAATCATGTCTGCTGCTGTTAATGACCCGTTTTTGTAACATAACGTTCACAGCTGTTACATCATGTTTGCTGCTGTAACATCACGCTCACAGCTGTTACATCATGTTTGCTGCTGTAACATCACGCTCACAGCTGTTACATCATGTTTGCTGCTGTAACATCACGCTCACAGCTGTTACATCATGTTTGCTGCTGTAACATCACGCTCACAGCTGTTACATCATGTTTGCTGCTGTAACATCACGCTCACAGCTGTTACATCATGTTTGCTGCTGTAACATCACGCTCACAGCTGTTACATCATGTTTGCTGCTGTAACATCACGCTCACAGCTGTTACATCATGTTTGCTGCTGTAACATCACGCTCACAGCTGTTACATCATGTTTGCTGGTGTAACATCACGCTCACAGCTGTTACATCATGTTTGCTGGTGTAACATCACGTTCACAGCTGTTACATCATGTTTGCTGGTGTAACATCACGTTCACAGCTGTTACATCATGTTTGCTGGTGTAACATCACGTTCACAGCTGTTACATCATGTTTGCTGGTGTAACATCACGTTCACAGCTGTTACATCATGTTTGCTGCTGTAACATCACGCTCACAGCTGTTACATCACGTTTGCTGCTGTAACATCACGCTCACAGCTGTTACATCACGTTTGCTGCTGTAACATCACGCTCACAGCTGTTACATCACGCTTGCTGCTGTAACATCACGCTCACAGCTGTTACATCACGTTTGCTGCTGTAACATCACGCTTACAGCTGTTACATCACGTTTGCTGCTGTAACATCACGCTCACAGCTGTTACATCACGTTTGCTGCTGTAACATCACGCTCACAGCTGTTACATCATGTTTGCTGGTGTAACATCACGTTCACAGCTGTTACATCATGTTTGCTGGTGTAACATCACGCTCACAGCTGTTACATCACGTTTGCTGCTGTAACATCACGCTCACAGCTGTTACATCACGTTTGCTGCTGTAACATCACGCTCACAGCTGTTACATCACGTTTGCTGCTGTAACATCACGCTCACAGCTGTCAGGGAAAACAGGGAAAATGATAAAAAACTAATAATGCAGGGGAAAATCTGGGAATTTTATTTCGAGAAAAGAAACCGGGAAAAATCTGGGAAGTTCGGAAGCCTAGATCACATTTTTGTCAGTGTTCAATCCCAGTTAGAACTAATATCTGGATTGTTATGAATTCGCGGTCTGCTATGGTTATTAATATCCTAATATAATTAATTAACTATTATTCTGAATAAATGATGTTATTGCCAAGTTTTGGGCCGGATGTTGTGCACTTATGGAATGGCATGTATGACGTCAGAGCCCTTTTGCTATCGTGTAACATTTAAGGGCAATTATGTGTGGTGTATGTTATGACTATAAGGGAAGGTTGGAGGCCACGTGCTTTTCGGTTACTCTTTGAATGGCGCAGAGAGAAATCTGAGAAATATCCGGGATTGTGTTGTGTGTGTGTGTTTCCTGTTGTAACCCTGTGCATAATGTTTGCTGCTGTTTGTTCAGGCCGAGAAGAACCGACAGAGCGCGGCGGCGGCGGGCGTGCAGCAGAAGGGCGCCGGCGGGCCAATGCGCCTGTACGTGGGGTCGTTACACTTCAACATAACAGAAGACATGCTTAGGGGCATCTTTGAGCCCTTCGGCAAGGTCAGTAGTGTAAGTCTAAGAGTCCACAGTCCTCGTGTAAAGACAACAGTAAGGTACGCGTCACGTGACCTGCACCCCGGCCACGGCTGTCGGTGGGCGCACGAGACGGAAAACATGTCGAATTGTTCTAATTATCTCTGCAACGGCGAACGTTTTCTTCTGGTGGAGTGAATCTCATTAATTCGTCGTGTCTTGTTCGGTGTCGTTTTCAGATTGACGAGATAAAGCTGATACGCAACCACGAAACGGGACGATCGCAGGGATACGGCTTTATCACAGTAAGTAACGAGCAGGGATACGGCTTTATCACAGTAAGTAACGAGCAGGGATACGGCTTTATCACAGTAAGTAACGAGCAGGGATACGGCTTTATCACAGTAAGTAACGAGCAAGGATACGGCTTTATCACAGTAAGTAACGAGCAGGGATACGGCTTTATCACAGTAAGTAACGAGCAGGGATACGGCTTTATCACAGTAAGTAACGAGCAGGGATACGGCTTTATCACAGTGAGTAACGAGCAAGGATACGGCTTTATCACAGTAAGTAACGAGCAAGGATACGGCTTTATCACAGCAAGTAACGAGCAGGGATACGGCTTTATCACAGTAAGTAACGAGCAGGGATACGGCTTTATCACAGCAAGTAACGAGCAGGGATACGGCTTTATCACAGCAAGTAACGAGCAAGGATACGGCTTTATCACAGTAAAAAAAACGAGCAGGGATACGGCTTTATCACAGTGAGTAACGAGCAGGGATACGGCTTTATCACAGCAAGTAACGAGTGGGGATACGGCTTTATCACAGTAAGTAACGAGCCGGAATACGGCTTTATCACAGCAAGTAACGAGCAGGGATACGGGTTTATCACAGTAAGTAACGAGCAGGAATACGGCTTTATCACAGCAAGTAACGAGCAGGGATACGGGTTTATCACAGTAAGTAACGAGCAGGGATACGGCTTTATCACAGCAAGTAACGAGCAGGGCTACGGCGTTATCACAGCAAGTAACGAGCAGGGCTACGGCTTTATCACAGTGAGTAACGAGCGGGGATACGGCTTTATCACAGTAAGTAACGAGCAGGGATACGGCTTTATCACAGTAAGTAACGAGCAGGGATACGGCTTTATCACAGTAAGTAACGAGCAGGGATACGGCTTTATCACAGTAAGTAACGAGCAGGGATACGGCTTTATCACAGTAAGTAACGAGCAGGGATACGGTTTTATCACAATAAGTAACGAGCAGGTATACGGCTTTATCACAGTAAGTAACGAGCAGGGATACGGCTTTATCACAGTAAGTAACGAGCAGGGATACGGGTTTATCACAGTGAGTAACGAGCAGGGATACGGCTTTATGGCCTTATCACAGTAAGTAACGAGCAGGGATACGGCTTTATCGCAGCAAGTAACGAGCAGGGATACGGCTTAATCACAGTAAGTAACGAGCAGGGATACGGTTTTATCACAGTAAGTAACGAGCAGGGATACGGCTTGATCACAGTAAGTAACGAGCAGGGATACGACTTGATCACAGTAAGTAACGAGCAGGGATACGGCTTTATCACAGTAAGTAACGAGCAAGGATACGGCTTTATCACAGTAAGTAACGAGCAAGGATACGGCTTTATCACAGCAAGTAACGAGCAGGGATACGGCTTTATCACAGTAAGTCACGAGCAGGGATACGGCTTTATCACAGCAAGTAACGAGCAGGGATACGGCTTTATCACAGTAAGTAACGAGCAGGGATACGGCTTTATCACAGTGAGTAACGAGCAGGGATACGGCTTTATCACAGTAAGTAACGAGCAGGGATACGGCTTTATCACAGCAAGTAACGAGCGGGGATACGGCTTTATCACAGTGAGTAACGAGCATGGATACGGCTTTATCACAGTGAGTAACGAGCAGGGATACGGCTTTATCACTGTAAGTAACGAGCAGGGTGTCCACGGCCAGGGAAAAGATCATGGAAAGTCATCTTAGGAAAACCCAAATATGTTTATCTTACAGTTTCTGTGTGCCATGTAGAAGAAATAAAAGTAAAGTAGGTGGATTGGAAGGCTATGAGGGGTGGAGGAGGCCATCTTGCAGAAATGGTAATGTTTGTCTGACCTGTACCTGTGAATGACATTTATCATTAGGGTGACTAGTCCATGTATACATGCTACAGACCAAGGACATCCTCCTGGATTTGTTATGAAGAAGTCTTGAAACTTATCCAGGTTTGTGTGGGAATCCTGGTTACTAGCGTGCAGTGGAAGCAGTTGGAATACGGTGCTCGGTAAATTGAATGTGCACTGCATGATGGAATGTGTTAGATGGATCACGGGGTTATTTTTGCAGTTCCATAACGCTGACGACGCAAAGAAGGCGCTGGACCAACTGAACGGCTTCGAGCTGGCCGGCCGGCCCATGAAGGTTGGTCACGTGACCGAGAGGACGGCCGAGAACCAGGGCTCCTCGGCCCTGGACACAGACGAGATGGACCGCGCAGGGGTCGACCTGGGGGCCACGGGCCGGCTTCAACTTATGGCCAAGCTGGCGGAGGGTAAGCCTCAGTGGGGGGTTATATCGACCTGTTATTACTTGGGGGCCACGGGCCGGCTTCAACTTATGGCCAAGCTGGCGGAGGGTAAGCCTCAGTGGGGGGTAATATCGACCTGTTATGACCTGGGGGCCACGGGCCGGCTTCAACTTATGGCCAAGCTGGCGGAGGGTAAGCCTCAGTGGGGGGTAATATCGACCTGTTATTACTTGGGGGCCACGGGCCGGCTTCAACTTATGGCCAAGCTGGCGGAGGGTAAGCCTCACTGGGGGGTAATATCGACCTGTTGTGACCAGGCGCGATATAGCGTTAAATGTTGTCAGACTCCGGACCGCGTAATAATATAGCACAGATGACAGCCACAAAACGCATTACGGCATTTGCTGAGGAAACGGAGATATAAACTGTAATGTACGATGGACCGTTATAAGAGCGAATTAGTTATTGTTTGTTGTTGCTATAGGGACTGGTTTCGAGATTCCTCAGGCGGCCGCCAACGCTCTGAACCTGGCGCCCAACCAGCAGCAGCAGATGATGGCCGCGCCACCCATCGCCACTCAGTGCTTCATGCTCTCCAACATGTTCGATCCAAACACGTAAGTTCCAATCCAGATGCGGATCAAGGATATTGAAAATTTGGAAAAAATGAAAATGAAATGTCTTATTAAGCTAATGCAATGGAATATTTTGCTATGTTCATCAGGAAACCCTGTATGTATACTCGCACACGCACTTTTCTGATATTTACGAACAAAATCATTAAAAAAAAAAATTTTTTTTTTGAAAAGTGTGTGTGTGATGTGGGGTGGGGGTGGGGAGCGGGGGGGTCCACTTTGGTCCGCTTCTACAATCTGACCCACCGGAGCACGTGTCTGTAACTTTTAATTCAGCGTTCACACTTTTGCTGTATGCGAGGGTCATTGTTACTGTGAAGCTGTGGTGTCGGATCCGTAGATCTCGATTAGCTCTGTAACATTCTGTAAGACACCAATGTGTTGCTTGTTATTCGGTCAGCTTCACTTAAATACTGTCCACTCATCGAGACCGTTACATCTCTGTACGGTGCCAATGATGTAACTGGTTTACTTCTGTTACCAGGGAGACTAGTCCCACGTGGGACGTGGAGATACAGGATGACGTCATAGAGGAGTGTAACAAACATGGCGGCGTGCTGCACATCTACGTGGACAAGGCGTCGCCGCAGGGTAACGTCTACGTCAAGTGTCCCAGCATCGCGGCTGCCGTCGCCTCCGTCAACGCCCTCCACGGCCGATACTTCGCCGGTAGGTGTACTGAGTGGTGGACAGACACCATGGCATGGACATCATGGCAATAGTTACATGTTAAAAGTGTGGATTCTTTATAACTACTGTTGCTTTGTTGTGTTGTATACTCATGGCGAAGATTCTACTGGCAAATTGTGTTGTCGAGTGCGATGTCCATGCGATCAAAATAAGAAGAGAAGTAACTGACGCCTCCCGTCATAAACGAATTAGTAGATATCTTTGTTTGGTGTGTCACTGAGGCAATGCGGCACTAGAGACTAGTGTTGTACACCTTGTGTACACCTTGTGTACACCTTGTGTACAGTCGTGATGAGCCGTCAGTGTTGATGGCGTGTACCTCCCACTATTGACGCCCGTTGTCTTCTTGCAGGTAAAGTCATCACGGCGGCGTACGTGCCGCTTCCCAACTACCACGCGCTGTTCCCGGATGCGCAGCGCGCCGCCCAGCTGGTGCTGTCCTCCGCTCAGCGGGCCGCTGCCGCCGCCGGCCTGGCCACCGTGGTGGCGCCCGCCCCCGTCCCGCCGCCCCCCGCCGTCCTCCCGGGCATGCCCTACGTCTGACCTCACGGCATGGCCTGGCGCGGCGTCTGACCTCACGGCACGGCCTGGCGCGGCGTCTGACCTCACGGCACGCCCTGGCGCGGCGTCTGAGCCCACAGCACGGCCTGGCGCGGCGCCCGACCCCACAGCACGTTCTGGCGCGGCGTCTGACCCCACAGCACGGCCTGGCGCGGCGTTTGACCCCACAGCACGGCCTGGCGCGGCGTCCGACCTCACGGCACGGCTTGGCGCGGCGTCTGACCCCACAGCACGGCCTGGCGCGGCGCGGCGCGGCGACCATTGCTACTCAAGCGTCTCGGCGCAGGTGTTACGTGATGGGAAGGGGGGCGTGTTTTGTACCATAGCGTTGTACCACGAGGTGGGGGTGGCGAACAACCACATCAGCATTGAACAAATGTGGGAACAGAGCAGAAGATGCGACGTGGAGGCTGGGGGCGAACCAGCCCGAGACTGGCCGAGGAGGCTGGGCGCCAAGCAGCCTAAGACTGGCCAAGGACGCTGGGCGCCAAACAGCCTAAGACTAGCCGAGGAGGCTGGGCACGAATCGGCCTAAGACTCACCGAGGTGGATGATATGTGCAAATACATTTGTATAATGTTCTGATTGACTTGGAGGTGACGATGATAATTGACAATGATGTGGAAGATAATGGTATCGTGTACCGGTTTCTATGGAGCTTAACGCACGTTAGTATGACGTTAACCAGTGCTACAGTCTGATGCAGACTTCTGTGTATTGTAGGTCTCTAGTTAATCCGGTCTCATCCAATTTCTCTTCAGTCCGGATTCTGTTGCTTCTACGTGAACTATATACGCCACAACAGCAACTAATTTGTCTAATAGATGGAGACATATGTGACTGAAGTTAGATCGGTATACCGTTGGTCGACAGATGGCGACACCAAGAGACCTACTCAAGGTATTAGAGTGTGGTTTCGCCATCTTCAAACCTCACTCTTAAACACATAAAGGGTCTCGTATTTTTTTTATTTTATTGCACCATTAACTTCTAATGTTCACTCTACATTTGATGTTTGAAATGGTTGTAGTATTTTTAAGTTTTGTTTAAGAGTTTAAAGTGCTTTTATGTTGGTAAGATCGAGTGATTATTGCGCAGACGTCCTGTCAAAATATATTCCGTGGTCCCTATCAATAAACCTCTGTACTGTAGCTTACTGTTGTCATTGTCGAGAAACCTCGTGTCTTGTTGCATAAAATGTACAACTATACAGACCCTGCTGGATCTTTACCTTTCTCATATTCTTCTGTTACTTTAATCGACTGCCAGACAATGTGTATAGACCATGACACGTGTATTGGGAGATTGCGCGGGATTCTAACGCATTTGGAGGAGCGAACGAAAATTCGAAAACTTACGCATAAAAGCTTTATTTTTTCGGGGTTCAAATGCAAACCAAAGAGCTAAAACGAAATAACCACGTACAGTTAGAGCAGACCAGCTCCCCCCACAACGAAATGTGCTGCTGGAATTCTTCATTAAACTGGAGCCCATAAAATAACGCAGTATAACCAATAACAAACTTACAAAAGCACTAAACCCAAGACTCCGGACAACTGGTAGAGGGCGCCACTGACTTGCTTACCACGCGCAAACAGCAGAGACGTCCTACCAAGAGGCCGTGACAAGCAATCTCTGTACAACAGAGCCTTGCGTGCCGCAGCCGGTGAATAAAGCACATAAACATAGACCTGGGGAAGCTTTACAAGGGTGATCTGGACTTTAGGATACTTCCGAAGCCACACACATATACCACTTCTGCATTACATCTCGGCACATACTGGTAGTACATCTGAGGACAGTACAGGTACCCTACTTTTACATCGCCTGTCGGTATATGCAACCTTTACATCCGAAGTCTGTACATGTGGGATCTGCAAGACGTAAACAGAGAGGTCCGTGACGCGCGGACCTCTGCTACCTGGTATTCCAACTATAATTCGCCGGTATAAATTTACTCAACCATAGTGACGCGCTTCCGGTTCCCACAGTGGGCGCATTTCTTTGGTACCCCGGGTGTATCCCTACGGTGGACCGAATACGCACATTACGCATCGGTTCACCGCCCGACACTTCTTTCACCCGAGTATGGATGCGCGGGCATGCATTCGGTATGCCGATGTGCCCCGTTCTAAACAGCACGGGGCATTCGGGAGAAGATGGCGGCTGATTGAAAGGTGATGAAGAGTAGGTTGGTTCCAGTGCCTTAATGTGCACCGGATGTGAACGGTGTGTGCATTTCATCGGAATAGGCATATCCCTATCGGCACACTCGGAAGTTCCCTGTCACGTGTTGCGGGCCCGGGGCGGGATACCGAACCTGGCCCAAAGAAATGCGCCCAGTGTTGCTAAATTTTGCGAGATGGAAGTGCGCCATTTTGGATTTAGAGAAGTTTCATTTAGCATGAACCAGACCCTACGTCTAATCTCCCTAATGAGGAGATAACATCATAAGATAACGGACTGCACATCACGTGATATTTGTAGGGTGAGATCACTGCCGAAACGTTTCCAGATGCCGCGTTTCCAAGAACACTTTATCGCGGCCAGCGTCAGGCTCGCAAGAGTAGCCACATTAAGACAATTCCACCGACGGTCTGAGTAGAATATAGACATTGAGGCGAGGTCATATAAATACACAACGACCCATCCTGCTGAGGTATAAGTTTAAGAATATAAAGCGTGCGGGCAGTCTGTACATGTCAACAAGGCTACGTAATAAATACCAAACTATATCAACGGCTACCTGACAGAATATTGCTCTCAGAATACACATCCATGTGCATTCCTCTTAAAACGAGGCCCAGCGTTTGGTGATAGTTCAAAAATCAAACACACCTTATAAATGTAGTCATACATCTATAGACACGTGATTTACATGCACACCATATCACGACAGCGGACTAGCGGCTGGACCGTTGGAGATTTTCAAGTGACGAATCATCACAAATTGTCAGCGACGTTTTTAGAAAAAGTAACCACGGAAGGAATGCGACGGTAAACAGGCAGACGACTTTCAGTACACGGGGTGAGAACATTATCTTCGGAGAGACTGCTGCAGATGAAATTCTTAACACGTATTTGGGAATCAGTCTGAAGTGGAACACGTATGCCCTATTATCGCTCAGATCTAGAGCGCCATTTAATGCGGGCTTTTGAATGTTGTATGGAGTTGATTTGTGTCACAAAATTTTTTTTCAGGGGTATCTAGTGTAAAAACATAGATGGGCTTGCAAGGTGACTAAGACTTTCTAATAATGGAATCATATTCATACCATACGAAGTCCAAAGTGAGTTCCTACTTGACATCGTAGCCTACTTTGGTTTTACTACGCATCAGACGTAACTATCGCTAAAGGCTCGTTAGATCACAGAAAAGACATTGCACGCTACAACGGTCTCTCTAAAGCTTACCTTGGTGTCCCGCGGCACATATGAGGCACTTGTTTCTAAGATGAGTTGACTCCTCTTCGTGTATTTACATCGCGTTGTCGTCAGAAAAGCGACGACTTTAGAGACTGCTTGACTAGTTTGATATTGGTAGTACACCATATAGCGTATAACCCAAGAACACGTTTGATATCATGTCGGCTTTCGGGTCATAGAATGTTAAGTATAAAATTACCAAACAAATAAATGACTTTAAATAGTAGAAATATTATAATGCATCATTATATAATGACTATCAATATCAACAATTCAAACAATATAATACAATTAATGAAACATTTAGTCAATACCAACTTCACCCTTGGAAGTTCCACTCCTAACCGCTATTCAATCTAGGAATATCTAAATACAGTAACAATTCCTTATCTTAGGAGCAATATGAAACTTACATAACAATTAGCTTAAAGCTTCGAACGGTAGGGTGGAAGAGTGGTGGGGTAAGGCGAGGATGTCCTACGCGAAGAGGTCTTGTACTGAAAACTGAATCTTACTCTCTAACAGGGGACGAATTACATAAATTATTTTTATCATTTTATCAGTCTGCATTACATAAGATAAATATAGAACAATAATCGTACGTAATCTAGGACTTGCGCATTATTAATTTACAAATATTAACATCAATCAATTATTTGAGACTCCTCTCAGAAGCACACATGTGTCGGTAGTGCGTACGTTGCCACGCAATATTCATATTGAATTACACGTTGACCAAGACGTCCAAAGACGGAGCAGGCGGAGTGGGGCACGTGGAGCAGGCGGAGTGGGGCACGTGGAGCAGGCGGAGTGGGGCACGTGGAGCAGGCGGAGTGGGGCACGTGGAGCAGGCGGAGTGGGGCACGTGGAGCAGGCGGAGTGGGGCACGTGGAGCAGGGGGAGTGGGGCACGTGGAGCAGGCGGAGTGGGGCACGTGGAGCTGGCGGAGTGGGGCACGTGGAGCAGGCGGAGTGGGGCACGTGGAGCAGGCGGAGTGGGGCACGTGGAGCAGGCGGAGTGGGCACGTGGAGCAGGCGGAGTGGGCACGTGGAGCTGCCAGCGAGTGCGCGTGTTAGCTGCGTGGGCGGAAGTACTTAGTCATCAGTTCGCCCAACCCTCGCCCCGCCCGATTAAAGGTACGCAGAGGTAAACCCTTCATCACGAAATCAGTGAGAGCTGTACAAACTGATTCGCTGGATCCGATGGGCTGAATTGTTAGTTACCTGACCTCAGAAAAAAAGATTGCATCGTGCGCATGACTGACGTGTCAGAGGCACGGGTTATACCGTGATATAACGTGTTATACCGTGATATAACGTTACACATAGCCATCAATACCAAGCAGTCGCCAGGCATTGCTGGGCTGTAATTAACTCAATATAAATTACTTTACATTTCAGGAGTGTCAATAAATAATTGTAAATGCACCAGATATATCAGCACACAAACGGGCGACCAATATATTGTCAATACACAACCATACCAGATGGTCAGCCAGCACACGGGCAATAAATAACGGACCAGGCGCACCACACATCGAACAGAAAAGAATAGGGTCAATAAATAATTGTAAATATACCAGACGCCACCCTAATGTCGGAGGTCGACCAGAGTATTGCGCCACCCGCCTCAGCACAAGCAAAGTACACACACCAGGCAACTAAGTGGATGTATTACATACAGAGCACAAGCATATCGCCTTCACAATGACGAAGGATTAGACCGACCGGCAGGTGTCCTATACCTATAGACCACAGTGGAGTGACGTGAAATCACCACATGGGATACTGACCACAGTGGAGTGACGTGACATCACCACCACATGAGACACTGACCACAGTGGAGTGACGTGACATCACCACCACATGGGATACTGACCACAGTGGAGTGACGTGACACCACATGGGATACTGACCACAGTGGAGTGACGTGACATCACCACCACATGGGATACTGACCACAGTGGAGTGACGTGACATCACCACCACATGGGATACTGACCACAGTGGAGTGACGTGACATCACCACATGGGATACTGACCACAGTGGAGTGACGTGACATCACCAAGACATGGGATACTGACCACAGTGGAGTGACGTGACATCGCTACCACATAGGACACTGACCACAGTGGAGTGACGTGACATCACCACATGGGATACTGACCACAGTGGAGTGACGTGACATCACCACATGGGATACTGACCACAGTGGAGTGACGTGACACCACTACCACATAGGACACTGACCACAGTGGAGTGACGTGACATCACCACCACATGGGATACCGACAGAAAAATGACTCGCATTTCTAGTAAAAGGCTTTTGCCGAACATACGTGACATTGTAAGTGTCTAACGAATAACACCGACATTCATTGTGATATCGCAGTTCCTTCCTTATAATTCCAGTAGCAGAAACAATATTATTACAGTGAGGACTAGAATTGGGGACACATCCCTTTCCTGTGGTCGTGCTATCCTATATACCACTATTGCATGGGCGGGCGAGGAGGGTGTGTGTGGAGGGTGGAGGTGAGGCGGAGGTGCTCGTCAGGTCTTTGTCATGGTGCACAGCCTTTGTAGAGTGGCGGGTCTATTTGGAAGGTTTGAACGTGGAGAAGGTGGGCTGGGCCCAGTAGCTGGCGCAGCCCGAGCTGTCCTTCCGCGCGACGCACGTGGGGCTCACAGGCTCCGCGCAAGTCGTGTTTTCGGGAATGATAACTTGGAGATCCTCCTCCGCGGGGTCCGCCTCCTTACCGCCCTTCTCCTCAGCCGTGTGCGGCCACAGCGGCACGGCGCCCGCCTGGTTCCCGTCTGAGCCGCCAGAGGGTGTCGCACGCAGGTCCGGTTTAATCCGGTTGAATTTGTTCAACAAGTTATGCATCTTGGAGGTTTTCCCATCGGCGGAATGCAAGCAGGCTCCCAGCTTGGCCATGGGCGAGTCTTTGGCTTTGGCCTCCAGCGCCGGCGCCGCACTGCCCTTCTCCCCGTTGCCAAGGTCAAGGCCGGCCACCGTGCTGCGGACGCGCGGCTCGGCGGCCGCTGGAGGACGCTGCGTGGCGGCCTGCACCAAGTCGGCGTTGGAGGGGACGCTGGGGAAGCCGTACACCCGCGGCGGGAAGTCCCGCTGCGCCACCTTGCGGTGGCGATCCTCTGAGTGGCTCTTGCGCAACAGGAAGTGTTTAATCCGACTCTCCTTGCCGCCGGACACCTTCCAGGCAGTGGCGCCGCCTGGCGCCGGCGCCTTGCGGCGGACGACGCTGTCGTAGCGGTCGACGATATCCTGGACACAGTCCTCGACGGCGACGATGTGGTGGAGGCGGCACTGGTAGACGTCGAGCAGCGTGCCGCCCGTTTTATACACCAGGTCGTATACCGCCTGGTAGATACTGAACTCGGTGAAACACAGCAGGATGACGACGGCGGCGTGGCTGAGCTGGGGGAGGCCCGGCCGCTCCAGCCTCAGCACAGAGTCGCCGGCCTCCGACACGTACCCCATCAACCCGCACAGGTCCAGCACGCCTTCCACGTAGGCCGACAGCTTGTACTGGAAAAAACCCGTGTGGGTCTGCAAAGAGAGAACACTGGTTCAGCCTGCGCAGCTAGATTAATTAAAAGCAGGAATGCAGCAAATATAATAGACCATGAGAAATGGCATATTTAAAAAATAATATATGTGATTCGGATGCATTACGCACAAAATACAACGTTTGCAACAGAGACATATTGCGTTGACATTACAGGTTAATTTTTTTTTTGGATAGAAGTCTTTATTCAGTATTCAAACAATGTTACATATTAAAATCATCATTGTGACAGAGCACCTAGATATCTTAGAAACGTTCTGTGACAAGTGGGGTTTAAAGGTAAACATGGATAAAACCAGAGTACTAGTATTCAGAAGAGGTGGTATTGTTATGGCCAACGAAAAGTGGTCCTTTAAAGGTAAGAAGATAGCTGTTGTTTCATCCTATAAATATTTAGGTATTGTCTTTACAAGTACACTTAGCTGGTCTAAAGCTGTAGCAACGTTAGCTGCACAAGCCAACAGAACGTTGTCTAGCATCTACCAGTTAGCCAAGAAAACACAAGGTCTCCCTGTAGATATAGCCTTTAATTTATTCGACAGAATAATCACTCCAATATTAACATACGGCTCTGAAATATGGGGGTTTAAAGAGTATAAGGTAATCGAAAAAGTTCAAGTTAGATTTTGCAAACGACTCTTGGGGTTTCCTGCTCACACGGCTGATGCAGCTGCCTTAGGTGAATGCGGCAGTTACCCGCTAGCAAAGATTTATCATGTAAGATGCATTAAATACTGGTTAAAGTTAAGAAGAATGAGTGACGACAGATATGCCAATTGTTGTTATATCATGTTAACGCTACTAGATGAAAATAACAGAATAACTTGGGTTACCTCAATAAGAGAATTGTTAAATAAATACAATTTTAATGACACATGGCAAAATCAAACAGTCATTGAAAGTAGTTTCTTGACCGATTTCGCTGCAAAACTAGACCAGGACATGAAGGCCGAATGGTCTATGCAGGCACGAAACCAGAGTCGCTTAAGCGTGTACTGTACCTTTAAAGATAGCCTTCAACTGGAATCATATTTGTGTAAAGTTAAAATTGTTAAACTACGAAAGGCGCTTTGTCGATTCCGCTGTTCTGCACATAAGCTTTCTGTCGAGTTAGGACGTCGCGATGGCACCCTACTAGCAGACAGGCTTTGTACCTACTGCCTGGGAATCGGTGTTACCGTTATCGAGGATGAATTTCATGTTTTGTTGTGTTGTACCAAGTTCGCGGATATTCGTAAAATATATATTGATTCTACCCTCCAACATTTGATCTCTTTCGGACCCTAATGTGTCATAATGATGTAACGACCCTGAGGAATTTGGCAATGTGTATATATCTTATTGAAAATCGTCTCTGTTCCACCACGTAAATGTATGTTTCTCAAAATACTGCGCACCATGCAAACTGTTTGCATAATTATATGTTGTGTCATTTGGGCCTGAAGGCCTTCAAGACCAAATAAACCACAACCACAACAACCACAACCACAAAGCAATACACGTATACACGGTGACAGATAGTAAACAATCTCTTGGTACACTGGTTGGACAAACGTACAGTAGTTCACACTTCCCCACCTTTAACACGTCGAGTTCGCGCTTCCAGGGCTCGTCCCAGAGGTTCCAGACCATGTGCTCGAGCTGCCTGAGGGCCGTCATGGCGGCGTGGGGCTGCCAGGCCGGGGCGCGCCGCCCCGTCACGCTGGCCTCGATCACGCGCCACGCCTCCGGGAAGAGCTGCCACAGCTGGTGGTCATGGGTCGTCAGTTGCTGCTGCAGCGTCGTCACCAGCCGCCGCCGGCCCTGCTCCCGGGCCTTGCACCCCCGACCGGCGGCCAGCACCAGGCGCCGGTACAACCGCACCAACGCCTCCGCCTCCCCAACCTCCTCCGCTGACTCTGACTCCTGCTGTTCACCCGGGCCGTCCCCAGCCCCTCCGCCGCCGCCTCCGCCACCACCTACCCCGTTCTCCTGCTCGCCCCCCGCCTCCCCTGTGACTCCCTGACCCGGAATGGGCTGCTGCTGCTGCTGCCGCGGCGGTTCTTGTTCCTCCTCCTCCTCCCCACTGCCCATGGAGTCTGCAAGTGTGCGACCATTCCGCTGCTATTACCTATTTGTCTCAGACCATATGATTATTTTATTATATACCGGTAATTCTTACAAACATTTTATATACGATTCTCTTTATTTATTATGTTCTCACTTGGCTATGCTCCTAGCCAGCTCTAACTCATATTTAACATATATTTTATAAATAATATATACTTCATGTTGAAATTGAAATTCATTGAGGGAAATGATTTGCTGAAGTACCAAATGAAAAAAGACTTACTTTAAATTGACTTAAGACCACGTCCTAAAGGAGTCTGAGTTGATGTGCTTCATAGCTTCCTCATCACATGGTGATAAGGATTCTTGCCCTGCTATATCAATAAGTTGCATTACCTAGTAAGCATATACATCTACACTTACAAGGACCTTTACTCCTTCCCTTACATTGCCTCATAAAAGTCAAATATATTCATAATGATACACACAGAGTAAGAAGATATATATGTATCTATATATATATTACATAAAACGATTTGAAGCTATCCAGAAACTAAGTTCACATACACATATGTAGTAGAACATTGTGGTCAGAATAAAAGCCAAAGAACCATTTTGGCTAAAAGTTGCATACCCATATAATTTGTGATATATAAATCTACCGGTAGTTAAGTAGGTCAAGAAGGAAGAGAAAGTTGTGTATATAGTAATTGCTTAGGTGCACCATTGCCTATTTGAAGCCGCAGCTTATATTAGGAAGTTGGAGGTTCCACTCTCCGGGTTTGAGTCGCAAGCCCAGTCAGGGTGCGGCTTTGAGTAGGGCCTTTTGCCGATTTAAAGTGAGTGGCAAGACAAGCCGGGGGTGGGGGGCAGGGGGGGTGGAGGCAATACGAAAATTACCAGTGTGGCCAAAATAATGTATTGCATCATAATGTCATAGAAGTCAACAAGTCAGGAGATAATTCAACTTGAAAGCTGCATCGTAAGATGTTCTTTTCCCCGGCATTGTGTTACCGTGGCAATCAAGACTGACAATAAGCTACTTACGGCTGTTTTATTTATTACCTATTGTAGACCAATGATCAGAGGCCAGGTTTCAGGTGGTGTAAATTGATACGGCTGCCGCCGCCCTCGCCCAAATGCAATAAGTTAATTGTGCCAGACAGAAACTTGATACTGTGTAGGTATGACAGTGATTCATAAACATGCAGTAAGAGCCAGGAGAGCCAGCCACTGGTGTGACACTTGATAAGAGCTGCGATCGGAGAGGGAGAGGTAAATGTTGTTAGTAGTCGCGACTGCTTGCATAAATAATTAATTGGCTTGGTAGGGGCCAGGAGAGCCAGCCACTTGTGTGACACCTGAAAAGAGGTGCAATCAGAGAGGGAGAGGTGAATGTTGTTGTATAATCGCGACTGCTTGTAAAAACAATTAATTGGTTTCGTTGGGCGGGACGAGATTAAGCAGGGATATGGGGGGGGGGGTTGGGAGGCCAAAGTCTGGGTGCGGCACTTATAATATGTAGTTTTCCGGAAATGGTCCTGGGTGCCTGCCAACCCAGTTTTGAGGCCAAAGTTGGGGTGTGGCTTCTAATATGTATGCAGCTTCCAATAGACAGTTTATGGTAGTTTAATTGTAATGCTGTCATGTCTAGTGATTAAAAGATACCATCTTGTTAAATTGAAATGTTTACACTATCATACTGTTCATAATGCTTTCATAATATATTATTCAGATCCAATGGTCTGTATGAGCTAGTGTGTTAGTAAAAGCCCTTTAGATATTATGTTAACAATTTAACAATGCAAACTGTAACTATTGATAATGCTTTTATATTCAGATTTAATGGCCTATAGTGGTGAGGGTATTTGCATGAGCTCTTTAGATATCATACATATATTTTTAGTCATTTCCAGTCTATAATTTTCAAATAAATTTAGCACTAGTAAAGATGCCCCATTTATTCAGTTCTGATGATTCCTGATATTATAAAATAAATATCTTGGATGAGTTACTATGATAACATTTAAAGCAGGTTTCAAACCTAATCTAATCTACACTTCCCCCAAAAGTTTACACCTTTTAATTAATTTCAGTATTGAGTAGCACACCATTTGGCCAGAGCAAGTGATATATATTGTGACCCTTCATGCCGCAATGCCTTACGTTATAACTGGAAATTATCTTGCTGAGGGGACTAATCACAGATCTTCACAGGGGATATATACAAAATAAGAGAACATGACTGAGATTTACAGATGAATTGCTACAGTTATAAGCTGTGCAGTAAACCATGATCTTGGTATTTCATGGAAGCATAGTATCCACACATTGATATATCTCTTGCAAAGATTGTCCCAGTAAAATAGCCACGATTAAAGTTAGAATTGCACCTATTTATATGATGTGATGATCACATTCTTGTTTTGCTCACACAGTAGGTGTCATTTCTGGTTTGACTATAATTAAATTATTACTTTTTGATTGGTCAATTGTGGATACACCTCCAAAAGGGCTACCGCCTGGTTAAGTGATTCCAGTGATTAATTGTGGCTGGCAGTCACTTCTAAATTTTATTGTGAGCCTGAAAGGAACAGAAAATTCTGCAAATTGAAGGATTGGGTATTATATGAATCGATAAAGCAGCGTTATACGCCAGGCTGGCGGCTTCCTTTATCAAAATATATCATTACATAGCTGTTGCCAACTTTGATTATAAAGCACCAAACAAGAGACCGCCAGGCACCACGGCCAGGCCACAGCCACAGTGACAGTTGGCCGGACCGAGGGCTGTCAGTGTTGTGCCTGTGTAGTATTTCTGGTTCCAGGCCCGAATGGACGCCGGTTCTACCCTAGAACGTTCTAGGCGGGTTTCGAACCGGCGATCCTTCGCATCCCGAGCGAACACCTTACATGTTAGGCCAAAGGGAAATTCCCATTTGGCCCGAGGCGCTTGGTGTGTTTTATCCACCGCCACCGGGCCTGGGCCGAGATATCACACCTGCACTGTGACCGAAACAAGCAATACATGACAGACATAAACGTTTTAAGCACCTACTGTAAGACCCTAATGCGTGTGAAGTATATCTTGAAACGGAAATCATGTGGCAAACATCCATTAATTCGTCTTAACTCTGAAATATATCATAATATTTACAAACGTATCGGTCCAGCGCCATCACGACCTTGACCTTTCTGATGTGTTCAGTGGTTTTACTAAAAAGCGGATTTACATATAACATATACATGAACACAAGTTTTGGCTATAATAAAAAACTACTTCGGATACGCTTGACACGAAAGATGTGGATAACAATTTTAAGGGAACGCTATACAATCTTTGATATAACAGGAATTTGGTCGTTATATATCGGGACCCGAGAGCAAGATGCGTTTGTATCGAGATGGGAGGGGCGTCACGCTACGGTTGGCCCAAAACAGTTGTGGGGGGGGGGGGGGGGGCATTTAATTTCTACTGCATAATTGCCGCCAAGGTTCGTCGGCTATAACCGCGATTCCGTCTGATTTACGCTCTTTACAGGAGCTGTACAGGACTTATAGCCCACAAAACCAGGATCTTCGTGACGTCAATCATATCCGAACCCTTATAATTGCGGCACGCCAACTAAAATTTAACTTGTTTTGCTGTTTTGTTAATGTCGATTTTGCGTCCCAGTATAAGGATGTAGTATTTCTGGTCCCAGGCCCGAATGGACGTCGAAAGTTACTATACCCGCCTGGCGGGATTTGAACCATCAACTTTCGCATCCAGAGCGAACACCTTACACAGGGAACTGAATTCCCATTTGGCACGAGGCGCTTGGTGTCTTTCATCCACCGGGCATGGGCCGAGATATCACACTCCACCCTTTCCCCAATCGACTGCGATCGACCTCGCAGTGACGGCCACCATGCGCCACGCCGTCAAACCGGACGCTGGCCATATCCTGTGGCTCCGGGTGGTTCCGACAACCCAGGTTCGTCTGCATCGGCACCAAATGTAGTATTTCTGGTCCCAGGCCCGAATGGACGTCGAAAGTTACTATACCCGCCTGGCGGGATTTGAACCATCAACCTTCGCATCCAGAGCGAACACCTTACACATTAGGCCAAAGGGAACTTCCCATTTGGCCCGAGGCGCTTGGTGTCTTTCATCCACCGGGCCTGGGCCGAGATATCACAAGGACAAAAATCTATGGCCTTAATCATAGCAAACTATGAACACCTACCATATCCCGCGCCATAAACGTCATCAACGTGTGCGCTTGTTGTTTATCGGCCTCACCGTTAGGAGGAGGGGGGGGGGGGGGGAACTATATCTGACTACAGAAACGTGCAGAGCGCCACGTTGACACCGTGAACCTCGAAGTCAGCAGATGCTCAAAAGTGCATCGGAGGTGAAATCAGGTCTATAAATGGCAACTTACACATACAGCAATATTTGCCCTCAGAAAAATGGCTTGGATGGAAATTATATCTATTGAGGTTAATTATTATATCATATGTAGGGACTAATCTTCAGTGACGTTATCATCAGCTGCAAATTATTGCGCTAATGCTACCACTGAGGTAGCACATATATGGTTAACGTTCAATCGATGATTACTCCGTTATCATGCAGAATAATAATAAAAAAAATCCTTCTGGGGATGCCCTCCTTTGACTTCATAGTTTCAATAAAAAAATCACTCGTCGCTGGTCTTTTACTTCCCCTTTAATAAGGCATTGTTTTTTGCCAAAATCAATTGTGTGAACAATTAACGTCATCAAGGTTCAGACATTGCTGTAGCCGCTTTTTGCCTTTTAACATATGATAACACACTTATGTTATACAGAGTTACATTCACACAGTCAGAAAATGTGTCCAGGATATGTTTCTTCAAAAGATCTTACATACCATAACAAAAAACACTTTCACGTGTACCCGCCTATTATTTAGCAATTAAACCGGAATCTGCATCTACGTCACAACGAAAATTTAAGGCTTTGATCGTTCAGAGTTAACTGCCAGAGTGGGTACATAATGAACACAATCACTCGGATTGTTTCAATACTTACTCTTTTGTAAGTATATATACTAATTTTACGAATTAATTTACCCCAAAACTAATAAAACTGACCTTTAATTAAGCCGCCATATATTCATGCTAGTTATATATGCACCTTACATTGATGTGATTCTATTGTTTAACATGGTAACTTTCCTTCAAGATTTAAAACATATGTTAGCATTCCCTCCCAAAAAAGGGAGGGGGAGCGCGTGCCCCCGAATACCCCCCTCTCCACCCCGCTCGAGCTATATACGGCGCCTCGATCAGCATAAAACCGAAAGACAGCTGCCCAAATCTACCAGCGGACAAGAAACAATCTGTCGGTTACAGTCAAGGCGCTAAATCTACTATTTCGTTGCCAATGGATCGCATGGCAACAAACACTTACGTACTTCACCAAATTATATTTATGATTTAAAGGAACCCACGACCAAACTGGGTACAAGCCACCGTGAAATACCACCAACTACAATAAGTTGAGATCATAGCCTTGTGAAAGGCATACTGTCATAATGGTAAGCTATGCGATCGCCCAAAATGCATGATTGGCTGATGCCAGTGTCAGTGAAGGCTTTGGCATTAGTAATTCATAGATCTAGTAATTGGCTGATCAGAATCAGCGATAAATTAGGGCCGATAAATTAGGCCCATAACCCCACACATTACTCATTAGTGCTACGTCTAAGTCAGTAAGTGATTTATTTAAGATACGACTGATACATTGATAGGCCTAGTGATAATTAAGTTGATAAAACATATACTTTTATAAATGTTTAGATCTATAAACATGTTTTATAAATGTTTATAAACATGTTTTATAAATGTTTATAAACATGTTTTATAAATGTTTATAAACATGTTTTATGAAAAGTTTTGCAGTTCTAGAATTGCAGCCTTGGCAGGGCTAACTTATAACAAAAGTCTCAAGTAATATTTTAAAGTGCTGAAAAATTCCGAAGTGTTTTTAGAATGCCACAAAGGACCAATGTGTGATGATATTATAAAATCCCTTACCTCAATACATCATAAAAAGTGACATCCGAGCAAATTGTTATCAGATATATCTATCTATATAAATGTTACGATGTGTACGATTCAGCGGCTTCAGTTCAAGTTGGTGCCTAAGCCCGCCAATGTCTGTCCCCCGGAGATGCAATGTCTTACCAGGCGAGAGATAGGTGTGGGTGGCTCACAGCTAGCAGATTGGGGGGAGGGGGGTGAAGGATGTTAATAGCAGCTCGCAGGTGCAGGGGAGGTGTCTGGGTCGGTAGGCTGGCTGGCATACTGTGTCTGACTTCAAACTTGTTATGTCTGGGAAGCCACTCCCGAGCAGAGGGGAGGGAATATAGGTTTGGGCTGGCCAGCAGTCAGGCCATTAACAGAAGCTGGAGAGAAGTGAGAAGTTGATATTATCGGCTATGAAACTGTTGTGTCTGACTTTGAACTAGTTATGTCTGGGAAGGGTCTCACTAAAAGATACTAATCTCGCTAAAAGATACTAATCTCGCTAAAAGATATTAATCTCGCTAAAAGATACTAATCTCGCTAAAAGACACTAATCTTGCTAAAAGACACTAATCTTGCTAAAAGATACTAATCTCGCAAAAAGACACTAATCTCGCGAAAAGACAGCCCAAATGCCAATTAACCCAGATTTGAAACTGTTGAACCGGTTGATTCGGTTTTTAATGTCTTTACTGCGGGCAGGAATGAAAAAAATGTATTGTTAAATCGGGCTCATATGCATATTTAACAAATATTTCAACACGGACACCGATCGATACAGCTGGCGCTATGTAGCTCTATGTTGGATAGACACTTGCCCATTGCCTCAATAGATGGTGTGCAGTCGGGGCAGTATCGTACATGTTTGCGTTATGAAGTCTTCGCGAAAAGACGATAATGTGACAATCGAATCGTAAATGGGACCTGTATGGCCTGAAACATTTTTTTTTTAATTCATCAAGATTGGGTTGCCATTTTCCACGAAATAAAATGTGTTATTGGGGTAGGAGACGTAACCGTCTTTTCGCGAAAAAACCTCATAACGCAAACATGTTTGTAACATCATTTGTCATGTCGCGTTACGCCGTACCGATCACTGAACGACGATCGTATTGAAATATTTGTTAAATATGCATATGAGCCCGAGTTAACAAGACATTACAAACCGAATCAGCTGGTTCAACAGCTTCAAATCGGAGTTAATTGACATTTGGGCTGTCTTTTCGCGAGATTAATGTCTTTTCGCGAAAAGATATGTCTTTTCGCTATAAAGTGAGACCGTCTGGGAAGCCCTTATGGTGATTGCTTTTTAGTACTGGCATTAGGCTTTCACATTTGTGGTGAGTTGGCAGGTTAAGATACACAAAATAAAAACCTGAGAAAGAATGGTCACAAACACAGACAGAAGTGTATTTATTATAAACGTTTTATTGGTCCTTGGTTCTTTGTGGTGAAAACTTCGGAACTTTTCAGCACTTCAGAATATTACTTCAGGCTTTTCTACCTGCTCGGTTCAGCAGTCCATTCTGGATCTGGAAAAATTCTTTGAGGTCTTACATTATAGAAGGTGGACCAGTGATTGCACACTTGCAGAAATCTGATTTATTCATATGAATTCGTATCCAAACATTTACCAGACAGATGCCTTCATGTTTGACAGCTACGTTGACATCTATTTTATAAGATTCCAAGCGTCATGCATATTATTTTTACCTTCTTTTACTTGGTGTGTAATCACTGGTCACTATTATAGCGAAAAGATACATATTTTCTAGAAAGGCATTATCTTGCCAAAAAAAAGAGGTTAAATATTAATAAACCGTCATTTGAAGTAGCTGATCAGTCTTTAATTTTGCTACATATATATATAATATAAGACCTATTCTCTGTATATAATCTATTCTTAGCTATACATGACCACGTACTACATGAGGAAAGCAGTGTAAGGTCATACTAGCAAATGCACATGTGCCATGCAATACTGCCAGTCAAGTACATCTCCAATCAATTATACCCATTTTGGTAACAAGATGATAATGTGTCATGTACCATAGACTGCTTATTTCAAGCTGCGGCTTATATTAGGAAGTTGAAGGTTCCACATTCCGGGTTTAAGTCACAAGTCATGGTGTGGCTTTAAATAGGGCCATTTGTCGTTTTCAAGTGAGCATGGTGAAACTTGATACTGCATGGGTAGGTTTTAGGGTATAGTTTTTGATAACTTTCACTTTTTCTAGGCAGCAAAAACCTATTTTGTCATATGTTTTGTTCTTTTTTTGCTATGAATTTTATCTAGTCTAGCTGATATGTGAAAGATATGTAAAATTTTGTATGAGCTCTGCAGCTAATAAGCCTTGCTTCTACTGCTGTTAATTTGTTTAATATTATTCCCTCTTGATGTTGTATAAGCTTGTTGAACAACTGTAACCGATTTTAGAGAACAATAAACCGATTCAATTAAAAAAAGAATTGAGAGAGAATCTACCATCTCAGATGAATATATTTCAAAACTGATACTCCCTCCCCTAGAGCTCTGGCTGCGATTGACATCAGACTTTTAAGTTCATCTATTTCTTATAATGCAATATGTTTCATTGTTCTATTTATTATGGTATATAATGGAATATTTGATTTATAATTTCATGTTTTTAATTTTAGCCACCCAAGAAGAAAGGAGGAAAGAAAGGAAAAAAGGGAAAGAAGAAGTCTGCAAAGGCTAAGACACCCACAGTTATTGATGGCGTTTCCACAGAAGAAATGTCTAAAGAACAGGTAAATAAAATTATAAAATTCACACTGCCCACAAGGATATTAAGTACTATATTATATTAAGTTTAATAATAATAATGACGCCGAAAATGGTTTGGACTGCCACACAGAAGCGCAGAGCAGATCAAGCAGTGAAGGTGGCGGCATTGATTAAAAGCTTAGATTATCAATGTGGTGGCTTGGAGCCGAGTTTAATGTTAAACCTCTTTGATACCATGACCCTACCTATTATTACGTACGGAGCGGAAATCTGGGGACTGGAATGTATCGGCTATATAGAAAATGTACATGTTAATTTTTGTAAATATATACTGGGAGTTAGCAGGTCCACGTCAAATGCTGCAGTTATTGGTGAGTTAGGGCGATTGCCGGTACGCTTTCACTGTGAAATTAAAGTCATCAAATATTGGGTCAAATTACTGCACATATGCCACAAGATAGACTGATCAAGGCCACCTATACAATGTTATGTAGCCATGATAGTGTAGGCAGAACAAAAAAGGACTGGGCATCGCAAGTGAAGAATTGGCTTTTTAAATACGGATTTGGTTTTGTCTGGTTAAGTCAAGAGGTTGGGGACCATCTGTACTTCATGAGGGAAGTTAAGCAGAGATTAACAGATGTTTTATCGCAAAATTGGTATGTAAATGCGTGTGAAAATATGAAACTAGCTGGTGAATATTGTCTGTATAAAACCCTTTTAAACCCAGAGAGATATCTATCAGTGGTAACGAGTGCAAGGTTAACAAAGGTGTATAGCTGGTTCAGATGTAGTAGCGGTAAACTTATGATTGAGAGAGGCAGACAACTTAATATACCCAGAGAAGAAAGATTGTGTCCATATTGTCAGAGATTTTGTATCGACGAAATTGAAACCCAATTCCACTTCATGTTTAAGTGTCAGCTTTATACAGATATTAGGGAGAAATATATCAATAAGAGCTTTTACAAATACCCATCAAAAGAAAATTTTATCCGACTTATGTGCGCAACCGACGAGAAAACTCTATACGGAATCTGTAAGTTTATTATTGCCGCATTTAGCAGAAGGGAACAACAGGGGTATTAATGTGGATGAGATGATTATTGACTTGGATTGTTGTGTTGTTGTTTTTTTTTGTGTTGAATGCTTTTGTAATTTGTACCAGGGCTGGAGGCCAGCCAAAGTACTGAATAAACATACATACATAGAAATATTAAGTTTTAATTTATTTTACATAGTTTTAAAAGTACACTTTTTTTTTTATTATTAAAAAAAAAAAAACGTACACAGTATGAATTAGAGTAAATGAATGGACATATATTTGTAATATTTTCTCTTAATATTCCCATTATTTTTTGCTTTCAGCTTGAAGAGCATATAACACGTTTGCGAGAAGAGTTAGACAGGGAGAGAGAAGAGAGGAATTACTTCCAGCTGGAAAGAGACAAAGTCAACACCTTTTGGGAAATAACAAAAAGGCAGCTTGAAGAGAAAAAAGCTGAATTACGAAACAAAGACCGTGAGATGGAGGATGCAGAAGAACGCCATCAGATAGAAATTAAAGTTAGTGTCATGAGTAGAACACATGCCATTTGTATCTTCATGTTCAGTTAAATTAGTAAATGGTTTAAGCTCAATTGTACCATTGTCACATTTACAAATTGGTAATAAAAAATTCTAAATTATGACATCGACAGGTAAGAGCCTGATATTATTTTATGTATCTATCATGTACTTAAATTTATCTTCTTGTTATAGGTATATAAACAAAAGGTGAAGCACTTGTTATATGAGCACCAGAACAATATCGCTGAGTTGAAGGCAGAAAAGGCTGCAGCTCTTGAGTTGGCTCAGAAAGAACACAGAGTCAATGAGCAAGATTTCAGAACTGACAAGAGGTCGCTGAAAGTGGAGCTGAAGGAGCAAGAACTGTCCAATGAAGACGTTGTCAAGAACCTTAAGAAGGTGGGAATATTTACTGGTCTGTCTTTATGACACCCTACTCCTAACTTACAATCTACCCCCATGTTTACTTACATTCATTTGCCAGAGCGTTTCTCGATAAAATCAGATATACACATAGCCCTACGTGACTTGTGGTCTGTTAACCATTCAGATCGACAGTTTCAAGGTCCTGGTTATAGTTGACCGGGGATCGCTGTAGCCTAGTGGTTATAGAGCTGCCGGCGCAGTCCTGGGTTAGATTCCCGGTAGCGACGTCAAGATTTTCACATTGTCCATATTAACTTACTATTCGAAAGCCCAACTCACAACCAGTCCCATGTGCCACAGTATTTCCCAATAAAACAATATGGGATATAGATGTGATAAAAGTGTGACATGTATATTGCAAGTTTAACTCTCAATCCTACCCCGCGTCCCATGCAGACTCACGACGAAGCGGTGACTGATCTGCGGTCGGACTTCGAGCGTCAGGCACGAGAGATCGAACGCAAGTACGAACGCAAGATGCGGGCTCTTCGTGACGAGCTGGACCTCCGGAGAAAGACGGAGATTCACGAAGTGGAGGAGCGTAAGAACAGTCAGATTAACACGCTAATGAAGAACCACGAGAAGGCCTTCAGCGACATCAAGAACTATTACAACGACATCACGCTCAACAACCTGGCGCTGATTAACACACTCAAGGTAAACACTGGCAGTGGGGTCACATAATCCTGTTTGCACCCATCGCTTGATTTGCAGTAGATATCATGGAATCAGGTGGTGTCCATGCCACTCCTGTGTTAGGGTGTGGTGCTGGAATAACCTTATACTTTATTCACGCATATTGTTCTGTGTCCCCGAAGGTCGACCAGGTTAAGCGTAGGGAGGATGGGTGGGTAGCAAATAGTGAAATTGGCGCCAGTATAGCTGTCACTTCTTACACGGGAGCCTCCGCACTGGCCGAGTGGTAGAACACTCGCCTGCAGATCACTGGGTTCCCGGTTCGAAACACTGTCTGAGTGATATAATCTGAGACCTATTCCATCCAAATCATTCATAATCCCCGGAAATTCCTTGGCCTAATTTAGCCCTCGATCGTGGGAACAAAACTTGCCTAAAAGAACACTTGATTTGCAGGAGCAAGTGGAGGAGATGAAGAAGAAGGAGGAGCGCCTGGAGAAGCAGATGGCCGAGGTGATGGCCGAAAACAAGCGACTCGTGGAGCCGCTGCAGCGGGCCAGGGAGGAGGTCGATGACCTGCGCCGGCAGCTGGCCAACTACGACAAGGACAAGCAGTCTCTGGCGGTCAGTATTCTCTAGTGTCATTGGGGCGGTCATTATTTTGTAGTGTCATTGTGGCGGTCACTATTATGTACTGTCATTGTAGAGGGCAGCATGCTGTAGTGTCATTGTGGTGGTCAGCATGCTGTTGTGTCATTGTGTCGGTCAGTATGCTGTAGCGTCATTGTGACGGGCAGCATGCCGTAGTGTCATTGTGGCTGGCAGCATGCTGTAGTGTGATTGTGGCGGGTGGCATGCCGTAGTGTCATTTTGGCGGTCAGTATTCTCTAGTGTCATTGTGGCGGTCAGTATGCTGTAGTGTCATTTTGGCGGTCAGTATTCTCTAGTGTCATTGTGGCGGTCAGTATGCTGTTGTGTCATTGTGGCGGTCAGTATGCTGTAGTGTCATTGTGGCGGGCATCATGCTGTAGTGTCATTGTGGCGGTCAGTATGCTGTAGTGTCATTTTGGCGGTCAGTATTCTCTAGCGTCATTGTGGCGGTCAGTATGCTGTAGTGTCATTGTGGCGATAAGCATGCTGTAGTGTCATTGTGGCGGGCATCATGCTGTAGTGTCATTGTGACGCTCAGCATGCTGCAGTGACATTGTGGCGGTCAGCATGCTGTAGTGTCATTGTGGCGGGCGGCATGCCGTAGTGTCATTTTGGCGGTCAGTATTCTCTAGTGTCATTGCGGCGGTCAGCATGCTGTAGTGTCACTGTGGCGGTTAGTATGCTGTAGTGTCATTGTGGCGGTCAGTATGCTGTAGTGTCACTGTGGCGGTTAGTATGCTGTAGTGTCATTGTGGCGGGCATCATGCTGTAGTGTCATTGTGGCGGGCATCATGCTGTAGTGTCATTGTGGCGGTCAGTATGCTGTAGTGTCATCGTGGCGGTCAGTATACTGTAGTGTCATTGTGGCGGGCAGCATGCCGTAGTGTCATTGTGGCGGGCATCATGCTGTAGTGTCATTGTGGCGGTCAGTATGCTGTAGTGTCATTGTGGCGGGCATCATGCTGTAGTGTCATTGTGGCGGTCAGTATGCTGTAGTGTCATTGTGGCGGGCATCATGCTGTAGTGTCATTGTGGCGATCAGTATGCTGTAGTGTCATTGTGGCGGGCATCATGCTGTAGTGTCATTGTGGCGGTCAGTATGCTGTAGTGTCATTGTGGCGGGCATCATGCTGTAGTGTCATTGTGGCGGTCAGTATGCTGTAATGTCATTGTGGCGGGCATCATGCTGTAGTGTCATTGTGGCGGTCAGTATGCTGTAGTTTCATTGTGGCGGTCAGCATGCTGTAGTGTCATTGTGGCGGGCATCATACTGTAGTGTCATTGTGGCGGTCAGTATGCTGTAGTGTCATTGTGGCGGTCAGTATGCTGTAGTGTCATTGTGGCGGTCAGTATGCTGTAGTGTCATTGTGGCGGTCAGCATGCTGTAGTGTCATTGTGGCGGGCATCATGCTGTAGTGTCATTGTGGCGGTCAGTATGCTGTAGTGTCATTGTGGCGGGCATCATGCTGTAGTGTCATTGTGGCGGTCAGTATGCTGTAGTGTCATTGTGGCGGTCAGCATGCTGTAGTGTCATTGTGGCGGGCATCATGCTGTAGTGTCATTGTGGCTGTCAGCATGTTGTAGTGTCATTGTGGCGGTCAGCATGCTGTAGTGTCATTGTGGCGGGCATCATGCTGTAGTGTCATTGTGGCGGTCAGTATGCTGTAGTGTCATTGTGGCGGTCAGCATGCTGTAGTGTCATTGTGGCGGTCAGTATGCTGTAGTGTCATTGTGGCGGTCAGTATGCTGTTGTGTCATTGTGGCGGGCATCATGCTGTTGTGTCATTGTGGCGGTCAGTAGGCTGTAGTGTCATTGTGGCGGTCAGTATGCTGTAGTGTCATTGTGGCGGTCAGCATGCTGTAGTGTCATTGTGGCGGTCAGTATGCTGCAGTGTCATTGTGGCGGGCAGCATGCCGCAGGGTATTAGCCAGATTTTTTTTTGGCCAGCCAAAAATTGGCTGGTAAAGAAAAGTGTTCATATAAAACTGAGCGCTATCATTTTTTTTTAGACCTCCTCACCGAAAGGCCCTTTTTGGGCGCGTAAACAGGACCGCACTGCCCGCCATCCGGCGGGCAGGCGGGTCTCTGGCAAATACCCTGGCATGCCGTAGTGTCATTGTGGCGGTCTGTATGCTGTTGTGTTATTGTGGCGGTCAGTATGCTGTAGTGTCATTGTGGCGGGCATCATGCTGTAGTGTCATTGTGGCGGTCAGTATGCTGTAGTGTCATTGTGGCGGTCAGTATGCTGTAGTGTCATTGTGGCGGGCATCATGCTGTAGTGTCATTGTGGCGGTCAGTATGCTGTAGTGTCATTGTGGCGGGCATCATGCTGTAGTGTCATTGTGGCGGTCAGTATGCTGTAGTGTCATTGTGGCGGTCAGTAGGCTGTAGTGTCATTGTGGCGGGCATCATGCTGTAGTGTCATTGTAGCGGTCAGTATGCTGTAGTGTCACTGTGGCGGTCAGTATGCTGTAGTGTCATTGTGGCGGGCATCATGCTGTAGTGTCATTGTGGCGGTCAGCATGCTGTAGTGTCATTGTGGCGTGCAGCATGCTGTAGTGTCATTGTGGCGGTCAGTATGCTGTAGTGTCATTGTGGCGGGCATCATGCTGTAGTTTCATTGTGGCGGGCATCATGCTGTAGTGTCATTGTGGCGGTCAGTATGCTGTAGTGTCATTGTGGCGGTCAGTATGCTGTAGTATCATTGTGGCGGGCATCATGCTGTAGTGTCATTGTGGCGGTCAGTATGCTGTAGTGTCATTGTGGCGGTCAAAATGCTGTAGTATCATTGTGGCGGGCATCATGCTGTAGTGTCATTGTGGCGGTCAGTATGCTGTAGTGTCATTGTGGCGGTTAGTATGCTGTAGTGTCATTGTGGCGGGCATCATGCTGTAGTGTCATTGTGGCGGGCATCATGCTGTAGTGTAATTGTGGCGGTCAGTATGCTGTAGTGTCATTGTGGCGGTCAGTATGCTGTAGTATCATTGTGGCGGGCATCATACTGTAGTATCATTGTGGCGGGCATCATGCTGTAGTATCATTGTGGCGGGCATCATGCTGTAGTGTCATTGTGGCGATCAGTATGCTGTTGTGTCATTGTGGTGGGCAGCATGCTGTAGTGTCATTGTGGCGGTCAGTATGCTGTTGTGTCATTGTGGCGGGCAGCATGCTGTAGTGTCATTGTGGCTGTCAGTATGCTGTAGTGTCATTGTGGCGGGCAGCATGCCGTAGTGTCATTGTGGCGGGCAGCATGCCGTAGTGTCATTGTGGCGGGCATCATGCTGTAGTGTCATTGTGGCGGTCAGTATGCTGTAGTGTCATTGTGGCGGGCAGCATGCTGTAGTGTCATTGTGGCGGGCATCATGCTGTAGTGTCATTGTGGCGGTCAGTATGCTGTAGTGTCATTGTGGCGGTCAGTATGCTGTAGTGTCATTGTGGCGGGCATCATGCTGTAGTGTCATTGTGGCGGTCAGTATGCTGTTGTGTCATTGTGGTGGGCAGCATGCTGTAGTGTCATTGTGGCGGTCAGTATGCTGTTTTGTCATTGTGGTGGGCAGCATGCTGTAGTGTCATTGTGGCGGTCAGTATGCTGTTGTGTCATTGTGGCGGGCAGCATGCTGTAGTGTCATTGTGGCTGTCAGTATGCTGTAGTGTCATTGTGGCGGGCAGCATGCCGTAGTGTCATTGTGGCGGGCAGCATGCCGTAGTGTCATTGTGGCGGGCATCATGCTGTAGTGTCATTGTGGCGGTCAGTATGCTGTAGTGTCATCGTGGCGGGCAGCATGCTGTAGTGTCATTGTGGCGGGCATCATGCTGTAGTGTCATTGTGGCGGTCAGTATGCTGTAGTGTCATTGTGGCGGTTAGTATGCTGTAGTGTCATTGTGGCGGGCATCATGCTGTAGTGTCATTGTGGCGGTCAGTATGCTGTTGTGTCATTGTGGTGGGCAGCATGCTGTAGTGTCATTGTGGCGGGCATCATGCTGTAGTGTCATTGTGGCGGTCAGTATGCTGTAGTGTCATTGTGGCGGGCAGCATGCTGTAGTGTCATTGTGGCGGGCATCATGCTGTAGTGTCATTGTGGCGGTCAGTATGCTGTAGTGTCATTGTGGCGGTCAGTATGCTTTAGTGTCATTGTGGCGGGCATCATGCTGTAGTGTCATTGTGGCGGTCAGTATGCTGTTGTGTCATTGTGGTGGGCAGCATGCTGTAGTGTCATTGTGGCGGTCAGTATGCTGTTGTGTCATTGTGGCGGGCAGCATGCTGTAGTGTCATTGTGGCTGTCAGTATGCTGTAGTGTCATTGTGGCGGGCAGCATGCCGTAGTGTCATTGTGGCGGGCAGCATGCCGTAGTGTCATTGTGGCGGGCATCATGCTGTAGTGTCATTGTGGCGGTCAGTATGCTGTAGTGTCATTGTGGCGGGCAGCATGCTGTAGTGTCATTGTGGCGGGCATCATGCTGTAGTGTCATTGTGGCGGTCAGTATGCTGTAGTGTCATTGTGGCGGTCAGTATGCTGTAGTGTCATTGTGGCGGGCATCATGCTGTAGTGTCATTGTGGCGGTCAGTATGCTGTTGTGTCATTGTGGTGGGCAGCATGCTGTAGTGTCATTGTGGCGGTCAGTATGCTGTTTTGTCATTGTGGTGGGCAGCATGCTGTAGTGTCATTGTGGCGGGCAGCATGCTGTTGTGTCATTGTGGCGGGCAGCATGCTGTAGTGTCATTGTGGCTGTCAGTATGCTGTAGTGTCATTGTGGCGGGCAGCATGCCGTAGTGTCATTGTGGCGGGCAGCATGCCGTAGTGTCATTGTGGCGGGCATCATGCTGTAGTGTCATTGTGGCGGTCAGTATGCTGTAGTGTCATCGTGGCGGGCAGCATGCTGTAGTGTCATTGTGGCGGGCATCATGCTGTAGTGTCATTGTGGCGGTCAGTATGCTGTAGTGTCATTGTGGCGGTCAGTATGCTGTAGTGTCATTGTGGCGGGCATCATGCTGTAGTGTCATTGTGGCGGTCAGTATGCTGTTGTGTCATTGTGGTGGGCAGCATGCTGTAGTGTCATTGTGGCGGTCAGTATGCTGTAGTGTCATTGTGGCGGCCATCATGCTGTAGTGTCATTGTGGCGGTAAGTATGTTGTAGTGTCATTGTGGCGGTCAGCATGCTGTAGTGTCATTGTGGCGGGCATCATGCTGTAGTGTCATTGTGGCGGTCAGTATGCTGTAGTGTCACTGTGGCGGTCAGTATGCTGTTGTGTCATTGTGGCGTTCAGTATGCTGTAGTGTCATTGTGGCGGTCAGTATGCTGTAGTGTCATTGTGGCGGTCAGTATGCTGTAGTGTCATTGTGGCGGTCAGTATGCTGTAGTGTCATTGTGGCAAATGGAGAACCTGATAGGTCTGGGGTATATGTGTAACGTCCTTGTGTATAGAGGCGAGTATTGACCTTGATCAAATGAAGGAGAATGCCTTTTGGCGAAACAATTCCTTTGTGGACTGTATAAATGCCATTGCAGGACATGTGGCTGGCATTGTGGAGTCTGGCATTGAATAGTCCGAAGGGACTGTGTCGGGCATCGTACTGTGCTATTCATATGGTAATCCCTGGGACGTGAGCTATGTGGCTCCTGAAATGACATTAACGGCATTTTACCACCTTTGATATCCAAAAATATTAGAGATCGTATGAGGCAGATTATATTTGTGAGGTGATGTCTTGCTCTGTGTATCCGTTACTTGTGTAATTAGCGGACTGACGTACCGTTGTCGTCGTGTTGGACAGAGCGCCAAGGCCAGGCTGCGCGTGAAGGAGGAGGAATATAAAGCCTTGCAGTGGGAGCACGAAGTCCTGGAGCAACGCTTTGAAAAGGTAAGGCTGGCCATACCATTCTATCATGTCAGTCAGGCGAGCGTGGTTCATAGCTCTACCAGTAGCGCTGGGCTGCAGACTGTCAGGCAGTTTGATTTGCATATATTTATGTAAAGTGCACCATGGGCGCTGTGCCTACAATACTGCAAAAAATTATCGGCATCAGTATCATTAATATTATGGTCGTTACACATGTCATTGTCTGAGCATGTGTATTTTACCCGAACATCCGTCATATCCACTGCTGTAACATGGTCGCCAGCTGCTATGGTCGCTAACTGCTATGGTTGCTAACTGCCATGGTCGCTAAGTGCTATGATCGCTAACCGCTGACTGCTATGGTCGCTCGTTGAACGTCACAGATGCAGGCAGAGCGCGATGAGCTCTACCAGCGCTTCGTCAAGGCCATCCACGAGGTGCAGCAGAAGTCCAACCTGAAGAACTTACTGTTGGAGAAGAAGCTGACGGCGCTGGCCGACACCCTGGAGAAGAAGGAGGCACAGCTGAACGAGGTCCTGTCCGCCTCCAACCTGGACCCCACCGCGCTCAGCGTCGTCACCCGCAAGCTGGAGGTAACACCGCGTCCCCGTCCCCCGGCCAGTCCGCACTATATTGGCATCCGTCCGTCTGCGTAAGACGACGGATTGGCAGATTTTGTTGTATTTCGCATTGTTCGGCGGCATGTGCGATTATAACCGAATAAGTCTATCTGTAATCAACAGAGCTTGTTACAGTCGTCACCTCGATGACCCGTCATTTTGATCTGCCAGTATCCTAGGTTCTGGTCAACCGTCCATGTTAACTGTCACGAAATAAAATTATTTAATAGTGAATTCCAGTCGTGAGTAATATGTTTGTGAGCTATGAATAAGTTTAGAGTTGCACACTAAGAATATTGCGCATTGAAAGTTTGCTCTCGCCGTTATGCTGACGTTTTCTATTGCGATTATTTGTCACATTCAAAATAAGTCACGTAATATTTTGCTTCGTAGGATGTCCTGGATTCAAAAAACAGCGCCATCAAAGATCTGCAGTATGAGCTGGCACGAGTCTGCAAGGTAATACACGGTCTTTGGCGCAAAATCCGAGCACGTTTAATTTTACTTTCGAGATCATGTATGCCATGTATTATAGGGGACACTATATGTTATAACAGTGTATTTGATCTTTATAGATGCCTCTACTCAGATGGATACGCCCTTTTAAATGATTAATTATCACGGATATCAGGGAGCAAACCTTAAATATGTTTACTCTTAAACTATTTTTATGATATTCATGTTTCCGATCGACAGGCGCACAACGATCTACTGCGAACGTACGAGTCCAAGCTGACTCACTTCGGGGTGCCAACGGAGGAGCTTGGGTTCAAACCCCTGGAGAGTACCGTGGGGGGTCAGGCTCTGGGTCAGGGCCCAGCAGGCCTCGTGTCCGCCCCCACGTAGCCTCCCTTCCCCTCCCCTCACACCATACAGACGCGTCCGCCACGCTGCGCGCTGGAACGTCGTCTTTTAGTTGTACCTGTCGCAACCCTCCCCTAGCTCACACGTTCCTCGTACGTTGTCGTGGCGCGGTCCCTTTTCGTTCTCACTGGATTGAAATGTATCCGTCTCAAATAGGCCGTTCACAAAATGAAGATTATGGCGAAATTACAATGAACAAAAAAGGAAGACGAAGATATATGTGTGCAGGCATCGCCGGCTTAGAAGGGTCTGATAGTCTGATTGCGAAGAAGTGTGACCACGATTATATATATATATATTTATATATAGTCCCACATAGAACGGTGTTTTCTGTGATATTGTCTTGCATAGTCTGTTTGGCAGTATATGTACATGCATATTAATCTCTTGAATGGGACCAACCCTTTTAATAAACGTGTAAGTCCGACCTTGTATTGAGTTCTTTAGTTCAGGGTGCTCAGAAAAATAGGTGTCTTGTAGCGTTTTGAGAGGGCTGATTATGTTGGTGATCTTGTTTCTTAGGGACGTTGGTAATTAAGAGTAACTTTGCTGATGCTCCCTCTTGCTGAGCGGTCATCATCGCCCCACCTTAGGGGATAAATGCAATATGTGAAATAATCATCAGATTAGTGAGAGTAGGGCATGGGACTTTTATCGTGTCGTTAATAATTCCGCGAACGATTTAAACCATGCAGCAGGATGTGGATTTTATTTTCTTAACGGCGCCTAGTTAACACTACCAGTATTTGGTAAGGTCTGGAACAAGTGTTTCGAACCACGCCACAAATGTTAAACTCAAATCTGTGGTCTTTCTAAAAAGTTCATTTCATTGCCAAAATTAATTTATTACTTATACAAACGTATTTTTGGTTATTAGTCCTCTAATTGGTCCAGGCGCTTACCTTTGAGAACGTTGTGCCGCTTGGTCTATGCGGTTATCCTACTATATGATACACGATGAACCAGTAGGATGCAGTAAGGTCAAACCCGCAAAGACCGGTTATGAATTGACCATGCCTTGTTTCTATTCACATTTTCAATTATTCAGTGGTGGTTTAACAATGCGGGATATTGTAGGCATAAACGACGAAGACTAGATTCTACTAAAATAAATTGTATTCATCAAAATGTGCGCTTCAAACCATACATTTACACCCTGTCAGTCTTGTCTCTCCAACCAAAATGGAGTAAGCTTGTCATGGCTTGGGTTTTCACGTGCTTTATAATTTGTGGTTCTAAACAACTATATGCCCCATCACAAGTTTACATACTACGTATTAACAGAGCAGTCGGCGGGCCATAGAAAAAAACAAAAACACTGTCACGTGAGAGTTGTCGCGGGCCGCTCATATTAAGCACCGTACAGAAAGAAATGCAGTCGCCTGCACCTAGCAATACTGTAGCACACACAAGGCCCGCCAATACACAGGTCACCTAGCAACACTGTAGCACACACAAGGCCCGCCAATACACAGGTCACCGAAATATCACTTGCAATGACAACCGGGACGTGAAGACTTGCTTATCGCGTATCTAATTGAGCTTCCGTGAAAGGGTCGAAGTCATTAAAATCTGCTTTAACATAGGTGGCGTAAAACCTTCCACTTGAAATAAAACGCTTTTGTGTAGACACTATAACTATCGGCAAAAGTCAAGACGGGACTCCACAGCTTGAAGCCGGAAGCACTTCTCTGAATGTTGGATATATTTTTCAAGATTACAACTTCTAACAATGTACTTAAACTAAATTTGCACCACTCGGTTAACACAATAAACAGTCGACGTAATACACGTTACGTGGTTTTGCGGTCCAATAAACTTGATACAACTGAAGCGACCATGCGCATGATTTTCAATTACTTACTATGATGTCATCAAACATGGTACAAACTAAATGTAGGTTCAAACATTTCTTGTATCAAACATATAAATGTACGACCAAACGCCAAAAATATCGTGTTTCCACAAAGTTGAATGACACTTGACCTTGACTTGCATCTCTAAGAAAACCAGACACAGAGAAACAGGCGGACGACAAGGTCAAGGCGCATGCCTATGACAGGTAGACGACATGGTCAAGGCGCGTGCCTATGACAGGCGGACGACATGGTCAAGGCGCGTGCCTATGACAGGTAGACGACATGGTCAAGGCGCGTGCCTATGACAGGCGGACGACATGGTCAAAGCGCGTGCCTATGACAGGTAGACGACATGGTCAAGGCGCGTGCCTATGACAGGTAGACGAAATGGTCAAGGCGCGTGCCTATGACACAGGTAGACGACATGGTCAAGGCGCGTGCCTATGACAGGTAGACGACATGGTCAAGGCGCGTGCCTATGACAGGTAGACGACATGGTCAAGGCGCGTGCCTATGATAGGTAGACGACATGGTCAAGGCGCGTGCCTATGACACAGGCAGACGACATGTTCAAGGCGCGTGCCTATGACAGGCAGACGACATGGTCAAGGCGCGTTCCTATGAGACAGGCAGACGACATGGTCAAGGCGCGTGCCTATGACAGGTAGACGACATGGTCAAGGCGCGTGCCTACGACAGGTAGACGACATGGTCAAGGCGCGTGCCTATGACAGGCGGACGACATGGTCAAGGCGCGTGCCTATGACAGGCGGACGACATGGTCAAGGCGCGTGCCTATGACAGGTAGACGACATGGTCAAGGCGCGTGCCTATGACACAGGCAGACGACATGGTCAAGGCGCGTGCCTATGACACAGGCAGACGACATGGTCAAGGCGCGTGCCTATGACACAGGTGGACGACATGGTCAAGGCGCGTGCCTCTGATACAGGCGGACGACATGGTCAAGGCGTGCCTATGACGCAGGCAGACGACATGGTCAAGGCGCGTGCCTATGACACAGGCAGACGACATGGTTAAGGCTCAGATTACAGCACGTGATAGCATCCGTTCAACGCAGTTAGTCAAACAGGCAAGATTATATCTATAATCAGATAACATACGCATATGGCTATTATTGCCAGCTTATAAACCACATTAAGCTTATTACAGTGAGGTCTACATAACTCACATACACTCCTAAGTATTCATTCAATGATATGAAGCTAATGTTGATGAATATATCTAAATATCGGCGATGAGCCCATTGAAAGACAATCGAGGAACGCCCTCAACATTTTGCACATATTACCTAGGTACTTCAGTGCACATATTACCTAGGTACTTCAGTGCACATATTACCTAGGTACTTCAGTAAAGACGTGTACCTTAGTTGCTGGAACCATACCAATGGCAGCAAGATGGTTTTCCCATGAGACCATGAAAGGTAACAAAGATAAATCCAAAACAATAACAATGGTCATCGGTGCGTAACAGCCTTTACAGTACCGAACAAATATATAAAAAAAGCACGCTAGGGGTAGACTGTAAATAAAGAAGCCTCTGTTTTGGGACAGCATAGACACATATGTAATAAAACAGTGGTGGCATTTCTGCTAGTTGGTTTGACAACATGAAAATAAATGGTAACGTTTATGCTAAAGACAAAATCATCAGATAAGTGCGCCATTATTAACTATTAAAAAATTACCTAATGCATGGAAAACGTGACGAGTTAGGGTTCACTGTAATGGTGTATGATATATCAGCAAAAGAAATAATCAAAAAAATGAAAACGTAGCATCAGCTGCGTATATAGATGTATATATACGCGTTAGGGTTCACTGTAATGGTGTATGATATATCAGCAAAAGAAATAATCAAAAAAATGAAAACGTAGCATCAGCTGCGTATATAGATGTATATATACGCTGTACAATAAACTTGGCCTATTGGTAATTTCTCCATAAAACGAACGTTAAACCAACACAAACATTTTCACACACTAGCAATTTGCATATATCCTCTACTGACCATTTCGAAAGATAATTTTCATGCTTGTAGCACGCTGATAATTTTCATGTTTGTAGCACGCTGGTTAGCCTTAGCCTGGTTCCCTGTAGGGAATGGGGTAGTCAGGACACAAGGTAAATCATCGCCTTGATATCCAGAAGATGATTTCAGAAGCTCTCTGGAGACTTTCAAAGAATAGAGATGTCATTGACGAAACGTGTAGGCTTCCTCTGTAGCCTAATGAGACCACGAGTCGATTGACACGGAGGCGTGACGGCCACAGATGGTGCAAAAACCAAAACACTTTACACAATGCTAAGCACTGTGAACCCGTGAGGTCATATCGCGACAATGGGCAGGTCACTGCGGAGTGGGGCCAGGTCACTGCGGAGTGGGGCCAGGTCACTGCGGAGTGGGGCCAGGTCCCCGCGATGAGGAAATCACTGATAAGACGGAGGTGGAATCTTTACGTGCACACACCTGGCTAGGGGTCGGTGTGGCACAGCTCTGCCGGTGGCTGGCGCGGTAGAGGGTACATACAGGTGGACACACCGAGTTGTATGCATACATCCATACAATGTTTATATTAGTTACGTACAGCTGATACATATGGAGGAATGTACGTCAGCTTTTTACATCACCACGAAGGCAGTTTAGCCGACTACGGGGCTTAGTCGACTAAAGTTACTATGCAACTGATAGGCGATTTTAGCCGACTAAGCCCCGTAGCCGGCTAGACTATGTTCGTGCAATCCGCCACATGATAAGCTCATAGGACTTGGGTGCATCGATAAATGCGTTATCGCTGGCGACTACCTAGCAAGCTCTCAGGCTTGATCCCCAGTAAGGCACGTTAACAGAAACAAGGCTATCGAAAACATGTCCACGAAGCCTCCCTGAAAGATGTCGGTATGTTATTTCCCAGGCTGGTCATGTATCAGACTGTGACCAAGTCAATGAAACTATCACAGCGTGGGAGATAATGCTATCCATATATACAACTTAATCACATCGGTGGGTTCCATAGCACAACCATTTGGGATTAGTACAATGGAGATACATTATCACAGACTGCAGCGAAAATTTATGTGGCAGATTACATACCTAGCCTGTGATCTGTATAACCAAGCATGTTAAGGCAATGACCTTACTGTCTAACCAACTGGCACATCAGAGCCAGACCTGTTGTTCAAAATTATTCAGAAGAAAATGTCATATGGAAGAGGAGAAAGGCGATTTGAAATCATTGGTCAAACCGGACATTTCTTCCTTAGCAACGCGCGTGAGGCCCGACATTTCTTCCTTAGCGGCGCGCGTGAGGCCCGACATCTCCTCCTTGGCAACGCGCGTAAGATCCGACATCTCCTCCTTGGCAACGCGCGTGAGGTCATGCGCCTCATCCTTCAGCTTGCTAATGACCCACTCCATGGCCTGCCGACCCTGCAGTTAAACAAGGGCAAACAGAGCTCACCAGATGGTCCATTGTGTGCTTAACTCTACGGACATGCGAAGATGAAATGTAGTTGTTCCGCTTGTTTCGCGTAAGGCGCCTTAACACCTGAACAGAATCTAATATACAAAGCTCCGCTGAACTTACCGCACTTGCTTTCGAAGATATCGAGCCTTTGATTGCGCTTTCACAGTAGGAGCCCATTGGTATGCCATTAACCTTCACTGTAGCTTCCTGAGTCAACAAAGTCCTACAACAGCACACATCAACATGGTCAACAACACATCAAGTCCCCAGTTAATTCTCTTACATGCATATGTCTTACTGTTTCCAAATGTAAAGTGTAAGTTATTACTGATGCTAACAGAACAAAGACTACCGTAGGTACTGTCATGTAGGGTTATTAGACACACAAAGGCATGGTGATCATAAACAGGGTACCAGTACATTTTGATCATAAAATTAAAAGACTTACTTGTTCTCTGGGTCTTCAGGGTGAGGGGAATAAGTTAATGTTTCATCGATTGACACAATATTGCCAAATGTCAGCTGAAAGAAACAGTAATAAAGTAAACATTAAAACACACTGGTCATAAAAACCAAAGGAATATGGCACCCAATTAGAAGTCTAAAGCTATTTATGGCAGTTTAAATGAAAGAAGGAATTAATATCTATTAATATATTGACATAAAATTATTACACCGGTATTAATTAGTTTATCCCTAGTAGAGACTCACATTTCTGGATTTCAATGTCATAGTTTGTTGTCCTGGGTCTACTTCTGAATGTTCATTGACAAAGCAGGTGCGATCCATGCCAACCAGCTGGAAACAACAGTGTATAGAATATAATCGTTATAGAACAAACATGCAGTAAGCATGGGCTGTGCATGAAGCACATACCAAGTATAATGATTACACTACAATAAGTCACAGAGTATACAATATAGTAGATGTAGAGTATTCACTATAGTAGATATCAAGTATACACTATAGTAGATATAGATTATACACTATAGTAGATGTAGAATATACACTACAGTAGATGTATAGTATACACTATAGTAGCTGTGGAGTATACACTATAGTAGATGTAGAGTATACACTATAGTAGATATCAAGTATACACTATAGTAGATATAGATTATACACTATAGTAGATGTAGAGTATACACTATAGTAGCTGTAGAATATACACTACAGTAGATGTATAGTATACACTATAGTAGCTGTGGAGTATACACTATAGTAGATGTAGAGTATACACTATAGTAGATATCAAGTATACACTATAGTAGATATAGATTATACACTATAGTAGATGTAGAGTATATACTATAGTAGATGTAGAGTATACACTATAATAGATATAGAGTATACACTATAGTAGCTGTAGAATATACACTACAGTAGATGTATAGTATACACTATAGTAGATGTAGAGTATACACTATAGTAGATGTATAGTATACACTATAGTAGATGCAGTTTTCAGTGAATGATACATTTATATTTCATTTAAGCTTAGCCCAATATGCACTTGCATCTAGCCAAAAATGTTTTTAGCAGATAAAAAAATAGGTGAAATATGGGGCTTACTTTAATGACCCAAGATGGTAGGCCCCATTCAGTACTGAGCAGCCTCTGGCTATGCAAGACTCCATCATCAAGTCTTCTTTCAATGACATCAACACCTACAACGCTAGGGTTCATAGGGTTGGGGTATTTTCTCCATGCTGCTTGCACAACAGTATCCCAGGAATGCCTGGAATACAAAATGATGATATATACAAAGGGATTGATAAGCATATATCGTGGATAAAGAATCTATCAAAGATCACCTTTCTTCATTTTTATTTTAATATAGGTAGTCATGACTTCCAGTAAGTGATGTATACAATTGTGATATCTCGGCCCAGGCCCGGTGGATAAAACACACCAAGCGCCTCGGACCAAATGGGAATTTCCCTTTGGCCTAACGTGTAAGGTGTTCGCTCGGGATGCGGAAGGTCGCCGGTTCGAAACCCGCCTAGGACGTTCTAGGGTAGAACCGGCGTCCATTCGGGCCTGGGACCAGAAATACTACATTTGGTGCCGTGACCAGGATTGTCGGACCCATCCGGAGCCACAGGATATGGCCAGCGTCCGGTTTGACGGCTGGCGCATGGTGGCGGTTACTGCGAGGTCGCAGTCCATTGGGGAAAGGGTGGAGTGTGATATCTCGGCCCAGGCCCGGTGGATAAAACACACCAAGCCTTGGGCCAAATGGGAATTTCCCTTTGGCCTAACATGTAAGGGGTTCGCTCGGGATGCGGAAGGTCGCTGGTTCGAAACCCGCCTAGAACGTTCTAGGGTAGAACCGGCGTCCATTCGGGCCTGGGATCAGAAATACTACACAATTATGTACCGTAATTTCTGAGGTATAAGTCGCACTGGTGTATAAGTCACACTATACAGATTTTGCGAAATATTTAGACTTGAGCCATATATAAGTCACACCAGTTGTGTGAGATTCGGGCATGTATTAAAGCACTGTGCATGTGCATGACGCTGCTGTTGAAATAGATTTTAAGCTGGCTATACAATATTTTTACTTTAATTGCTTCAATGAAAGTAAATTCGATGAAAAATTACATGAATTTACTCAAACTGAAGTAATATTGCCATAGGTACTAGAACTGAAGTATGAATGATAAAAGATACCTTAGTTAAAAGAAAATACTGAATACTTCAATTTGAGTATAGACTACATCTTCACGTAGTCCACCAGCACGTATGGCTGGTGCAAATATCTCACTTCATTTTCAATGCTCTATCATTTGCCAGACATCAACAAATGCTGCTTGGCAGCGAGTGCTCACGTTAAGTTTGTTTACTTCCGGCGAGCAGTGGCGCATTGAACACGAAGCGAGAGAGGACACAAATCACCTGGATTACAAGAAAATACACTACCAACCAAAGAAATGACTGTCCAATGAAATTCATAAAAGTTTCAGGAACCTAATGGAGCAATTTTACGGGTAGATCTAGGCACTGCATATTTATTCCTTTAAAACCTTCAACTTAAGCTACTGGTCCGCGATTTCTAATTTTAGGCCTGGTAAATGGCATGGCTCTCATCCTTGTTCCATTTACAGGCGTGGTCAGAGAGGCATGTACCGGGGCTAGAATGTCAGCATTAAGAAATATTGTTCGTGTCTTAAAAAAAAGAGGATAACATCGCAGGACACACATAAGTTATCATTAAAATTGCCCAGTGTTGCTTTCTCACGTCAGTGGTTTTCACAGCGATCGCGGCAAATTCTCAGAAAATATGGGCCGAAACGTGAGTCTACGGCATTTATGACTTTGACTTTATAAGCCGATTGCGTAAGCCTATCCTCAAAATCCACTTTCGTCTTTCCTGTTTCGAGAAAGTTCGTTCTCCAAGCCTAAAATCATGATTGTTCAACAACGCGTGAACATAGAGATTATCTTACCCGAAGGTGTGGCTTGAATTCCATATTTTCATTTTGGTACTTATTCCTTGCGAACGATCTAAGACAACACGATTAAGACAAGAATCTATTTACACCGAAACGCGACACACAACTCAATCGCCCACACATGTCATGTGCGACACGAACTTAGCTGTTTAGACCTTCGAACGCGGCCTTGACCTCCAGTGTCAGTGACGTCAGTGATGACGCCTCGATGACGTCCGAACGATTGTCTCTGATTTAGCCAACTGAAGCGTACCCGAGTCTCCATTTATATCTTTTCCTCTCGCTGCTGATAGATTTTTTTTTTTTACCAAATCCGCCACAACACAATCAACGCAATCATTAATACCGTCTTGAACAAACCTTATATAATTTTGCATTTGGCGTTGACTGTTCACAACTTGTCGTGGCATGGCGAGAGTGGTCATCATAACAGATATCCATCGCCTGAAGCTGATGTAAAGGCCAAGTTTTGGGTGAATTAATTCATAAAATTCAATATAATGTAGCCATAGAAGAGTAATGCAGCAATCTGGATGGTTGTGCAAAATATATGGCTAAATAGTTTAGTAAGTATGGAACTTTTTAGTCCCGAAATCTGAACAAAATTTGGCCTAACCTCTTAACGATAATCAAAAGAGCTGTAATTTTCGTAGGTGTATAGGTTCCAGTTTAACTGTTAACTCATTCTAATCATAATCACGTTCATGGTTCATGGTCCTCCGTCTGGACAACTTTACCGTGGAATACACGGGCCTCACTCAGTTTGGCTGCCAAGGAGACGGGCTGTTTATCATTGAAGATCTCCGTGGTGAACGCAATCCTCATCTAACCTTCCGTCTGATAGCTGCCATTTGTTCCCATCGCACGTCCAGTATCTGGATGACGAAATTCCGCCACAGAGGTGTGCACTTTAGTCGCCACCCGTTGCGGCTAGTGGCGAAGGCTTACGTTAATGTAAACGTGGTGTCAGTACAAGGAACGGCCGGTTTGTCCTCGTGCGAATTCGTGGAATTCGTGGACAAGGTGACAATTTTAAGGTGACCAATGGAGCGTGCACCTACGTCGTCAGATACCCCGGGGCAACCTATCGCCTGCTTCCCAACATTACGTTCAATAGGCAGGGTTATAATATCGAGCTGGTTAAAGCGGGTGTCCAACCTAATTTAATCGCGATCTGCACCGAAAATTTACATCTTAAAATTAAATTGGCAAGTGCTAACGCTTCGTTTCGACCGACTGGTAAGGGAAACAAAATTAAGGCAACCCGCCCCCAGCAATGTCAAGCAGAGCGCCATTTTGCCGGGAGCAGTGACGCATATTGTGACTATTCATATGGTGCCGCCTTACGTTATAACTCGCGGAGAGAGAGATCATGCAGGGCCGAGATTTACAAATGAACAGCGGCAGTTCCAAGCCGCGCAGTACCGCAAGATCTTAGCTTTTCATGGAAAAGTATCGTCCAAACAAATTGATACACGTCTTGCGACGATTGACTCCGCAACAATGTCATGATTGAAGTTAGAATCGAAGCTTTTTATATTAGCGATTATCACGCGCTCTTGTTTTTCTCACACAATAGTCGCAATTTGCGGTTTGAATAAATTAGAGTATCGCCTCCTGATTGGTCAATCACAAACACACCTCCAAAAAGGGCTGCCGCCTGGGTAGGCGGCGAAATCGTGCCTGGCGGTTACTTCTAAAGTTTATTGTGAGCTACAGATAGAACGAAAAATGTTGCAATTTGGAGGATAGACAATTGGGTATTATATGAATCGGAAAAGCAGCGTTAGAGGCCAAGCTGGCTGTTCCCTTTAATACACATGAAGCATAGTTTTATATTTACAATTCTTGTTCGAGCCTTGGGATCAGCACCCAGGTTATTATTCAGTCGGTGTCTCTGCATCGTTCTGAATGTATAATTACAAGGTCATCATAGAAGATTTTCCGGGTCACAGCGTGCACGTAGTGACAATTCGTACCCTGCCGAAGTCCAGTCAGGGGTCGTGTTGCATGGCGACCATGGTGGTGGAGCGTTTTGTCTGTGGGATAATACGATTGGACATAATGATAAGCGCAAAGCAAGGATCCTACAACTTACGGTGGTGTCAGAAGCCTAGTTCTGTATCTATTACCCATCCATTATCACCAACCAGGTACTTTGCGGCTCGCTGGAGCACGAGTGTGGTTACGGAGAGCGTACTGCTTGAAGCGCTATTCACAACGCGACGGTGGAATACCACTTCCTTCAGGTGTTGACACCACCCTGGTATTGCCAGACGGTCTCGGTCTACCCCGGCGAGCTACAGGCTCCAAACATGACGCAACACTATACATCCCGTGTCACGCCTCGTCACAAATCACACGTGACGTCATCAGGTGGTAACGTGACGCACGCGGATGCGATGACGTCATCAAAGGATCGGGCGCTTAACGACATTATTGTTCGTGCCTTTATCGGCGGAGAGAGGGATTTGTGTCACTCCAGACTTGGACTGTGTTTCCACAGTCCGGAAGTGGGATACGCTTCCTGGATCGAGGCCAGAGACTCGTGTCTGCGGACAGGTGCCCGGATGTTGATGATTAGCGGCGAGTTGGAGTAGGCGTGGTGGAGACTAATGTTTGCACGAAAAACGGCTGGAGACGTACATAGTTGTACACGTCCAGATGTTTCACATTGACCTGCAGTGGGACGCACAGGTTTGTTGCACATGTTATGTGGGTCGTTGGTTTAGAAATGTGAGGTGGGTACAAAGAAGTCTTAATTCTACCTTTAACGGAACTATTAGAAACAAATTCAAACATTATGTATAAGTTTCACGGCGTGAAAATTCACTGCACCTCTTCTCAGACGTAATGCATCCATTAAACAACACCTTAAGCAAATATGATATGACTAAAACCGCCTATATGTTACGAATTTTGTTTTAGTCCCGAACTTTAGCAAGAGGGAACGGCGTATCGCCAAATTAATTACTCCACTTTGACTTACTGGTTGATGCGCAAAGTCGCCTACTTCAGCCCACATGGAGCCGGCTGACGGCCTGCACAGCGGCTGTGTCTACGCCACGACGGACATCGGTTGGATGTGTGTCCCCTGTGACATGTCATTGCCCAACGTCATCACCGTCTGTCAGTATCCTCACGATGGCAACCTGGTCAGCCCCATATCCCGAGAGGCCACTGGGACTGTCCTAATAAACCGCCAGCGATGTCCCACTTTTGATGCTTGGACACTGATCGACGACGACTGTCTGTATTTATCCCCTGTCAGCGAGAGTCTAACCGGGAACCGCGTGCAAGTGGGGCTTCTGTGTGACAGATATAGGGGGAGTGACCTGCTGGATGGAATCAGCGGAAACGAGAACCCCTCTACAGCCAAGTACATCGGTCAGATGATGCGTCAACCAGATGTCGACAGGTTCAATTCTCGCGTGACTCGTACTCAGTGTGGGGCGAGTCGAGTCACCGAGAAGAACATCGACTTAGCGCTGATTATCGTGACCGAGAATGCCATTGCCTGCAACTCACCAGGTGGCGGTTCGGTGCGCTATGTGGCGTGCGTGGCACCCTCTGTGACCCCGGAGATCGACCCATATCCGCCCGTCACTTACCGGTGTGTGGACGGCACGTGTATCCTGGCAAACTACCAGTGTGACGGCCACCAGGACTGTCCGGATCACTCGGACGAGGCCAGCTGTGACCATGCCTGCCACACCTTATACTCCATGGCGACCGCACAGCGGCCGGCGCTTCCTCTGGATTGTTTCCAATCTTGTTACCCAGGCAACTGCTCTTGTGGGTCTCTGTACTACCACTGCCCCCTGTCGGGGCGGTGCGTACCTGCCTCGCGGCTGTGTGACGGTCGACTGGATTACCCCCAGTCGGAAGATGAGTCTGCTTGTCTCGAGCACTTAGATCCTGAATCCGACAGTCAACAGTCCATCGAAAAAATGACTCTTTTCGACAAGGGGGCTCCTGGGAAGGAATCCAGCTTCCTGTGTTCGGATGGTAGGGGGATACCTTTATCGTTGGTTGGAGATCTCCTTCCAGACTGCGAGCTGCAGGAGGATGAAGCTGATCTTCTTATGTTCCATGCTCCAGGCAAGAGCAAGCAGATAAACTACACCAGCGATCCCAATTGCCTCGAGGATGGTTACACTACCTGTGTTAAAGGTTTCATGGGTAAGTGTTTCCCATCGGAGAAGCTGTGTGTTCAAGACAAACTTGCTGTAAGAGATGGGACGAGGGCCTGTCGGAATGGCGCTCATCTGACTGACTGTATAGACGTCCCGTGTCTCATCATGTTCAAGTGTCACTTCAGCTACTGTATCCCCACCCACCACGTCTGTGACGGCGAGGCCGACTGCCCCCACGGAGGACGAGGCGGCCTGCCAGTCGCTGTCCTGTCCCGGGATGCTCAAGTGTCGCCATGACAACGTCTGCATCCACCCCAAGGACATCGGCGACCACGTGGCCGAGTGTCGACACTCCAGAGATGACAAGATGGTGAAGTTATTTCAGGAGTGCGATGCCCGTTGTAGAGTTTGGGACTGGCTGTGGCTTGTGAAGGTCAAGGCCTCACGGCCGTCCCGTCTTTGCCAATCATGCATACAGTGCTTGATTTCAACAGTAACAGAATATTGCTTCTCATTTTGGATCTTTCTAATAACACACGTCGCGTTATTACCCTTTCATGCACTTGAAGATGTTATTTGACCTCTCACTCCGAGGAAACTTCTTGAAAATAATTACACAAGGAAACTTCGTTGGTCTTAAGCGCTTGTCATCTCTGGGTCTAACCAACAACCAAATACAAAAACTCAGTGGGACACTGATGATGACGACAATCGCCTTTAGATCAAAGAGCGTGTCTATCTGAACATGTTGATCGAAACCGCGACCGTCCACGATGAGTATTAAGGGAATTATGGCCATTTCTAGATTGCAGTACATTGAGTACATATGCTCGGTCCCCTGGCTTGAACTTTACATTGAATATGATAGCGTGGTTTTGAGGTCAAGAGGGGGCCTCGGAATTAGGTCAGCGGCTTGAGTGAATGGTATTACAAATGCTCGTGCCGACCTAGTGTGGTCTAAAAAAAAAAAAAAATGAAAAAAGTTAGTGGCCCAAATGGTATGTATTGTTGCCCAAGTTCGTCTCTTACATTGCCGCTGCATGAAATTTTTGTGAAATTTTGAACAGATTTTGTTTTTGGATTTCCTAGGGGTGTGCGTTGGGATGACAGCACCGTGGCCACTGGTCATTCATTAGAGGACTAAACAAAATCACCCCTCTGAAGTGATCAGGCGTATATCGATGATGCCTTGGGTTGTCCTCCGCAAGTGGCGGTCCGCAAGGTCTTCGAATGGGGATGCGGGAGCTCTAATCAGGATTCGTGGGACCAATAAGGATCTGATGGGTCGATTAGGGTTGTGTGGGACAAATCGAGATGTGCAGGGTCGAATTCGACGGTTCGAAACGGGATCCGTGGGACATATTGGTATACGACGGGTCAAAGCTGGTTTCGTTGGGTCCAATCTGGATTAGCAATGTTCAATCAGGATCACCAGGGTCGAATCGGGATCTGATGGTCAAATAGGGATGCGACGGGTCAATCTGCATCCTAGTTGTCAAATCTCTATCTGGCGGCTTCTATCAGGTTCTGAGGGAGTCAATAAGAATCATATGAGTCCAATCTGGATCCGACAGATTAAATCTGGGTCTGTCGGGTCTAGTGGGGATGCTAGATGACTACTCGGGATCTGAGAGGGCAAATGGAGATGTCCAGGTCGAGTGGGAATCTGAGGGGTCAATCTGGATCTGAGAGGCAAAATAGGCATCTGTGAATCAAATCTGGATCTGAGAAGGTCAAATCTGGATCTGAGGGGTCAAATTGGGATTTGAGGGGTCAATTAGTGCCTTCAGTTGACAGTTTGGGTCAAATAGAGGTTTCGGCGGGCAAAATAGAGTTTTAGTGAGTAAATCTGGCTATTACAGTAGGCTATTACACATACAATTTGGCCCAAATAGAGCCTTTAAGGTACAATTTGGGATAAATAGAGCTTTCGTTTGGCCAAATAGAGCTACATATCGCAATTTAGGTTGAACAGCGCGTATATAACGAGCAATTTGGGCTAAATTGCGCATATAGCGGGTAATTGTTGGTTAAAAAGCGCATATAACGCTCAATTTATGCTAAATAGCGAATATACCGGGCGATTTGACCCGAACAGCGCATATAGGGGGCAATTTTGGATAAACAGCGCGTATACGGGACAATTCGGGCTAAACAGCGCGTATAACGGGAAATTTGAGCCAAATAGCGCATTCATCCGACAACGTGGCTCTATTTTGAGCAGTGTGCAATGAGCAATTAACCGATATTAACGGAAATACAAGTAAAACCGTCGTTTGTGCCGGTGACGCGACGATGACGTCATGTGACGCATCTTCCGCCCGCCAATTTAATGCCATATTGGAGTTTAAGTGAACATGAAATTTTGTTCGCAAGAGCGATTGCTTGACTCGTTATGAATGGCGCTACCAATTTTACTGTTTATCTAATAATACGTCATCGTGACGAGACATGACGTCATTTGACGTTGGAAATAATGCTTAAGAAGGGTTCTATTTCTTTAATATACCTACTTATCAACTCGGGTTATGACAGCTATTGCGAAAGTGGCTGAAAATAGAGCAAACCCAACATTTCGTTGGAGCACGTTAGCTATGACGTCATTTTTGACGCATACTTATCCCCTGCGCCAAAACAGTTACACACGGCACAACATGTCCCTGAACACGACCTGCAACGTCAAGCAACCCGAAAGTCGCCATACCTTGTCATAGCTGAGTAATAGCCTACGTAAGATATGTGACGTCATGACGTCATGGTGACGTTATGACGTGACGCACGACAACGTCCAAGTGGCAATATGCCAAGCTTTACTGCCACAACTTTTTCGATTAAAGCGTTAGGCGATAGAAAGATTAGTCCTTCAGCTATGGCTTGGCGAAATGACCAAAAATTGCATTAGTTTATCATTGCGGCGAGACGGAGACCGACAAGAACAAAGAACACTGCAGGCAAAGTGATACAGCAACTAATCAGTGTCTTTCGCTAGTTCTCTGAAGATGATGTTCCCTACCATTTGGTGCACAGATCAGACCTCTGGCATGTTTTTCTAATTTTTGACGATTTTTTCAAGATGGGCACAATCTCCATTCACTCATCATTGGCGGGCCCGCACAGGTGTCGTTCCACTTCGAAGTGCTCTAGCGCCCTAACTAGACAATATCCGCTTGATGAAAGCATTAAAGCAATATGCTTACATGCGCCATCTTAGATTTGTTACATTTTAGAATCAAGACTAAAATCTCAAAATTTATGATGCACATGTTTTTACATCTCTTTCAGTCTGTGAAACAAACATTTCAACATAAAACTGCGCGGTTTATTTATATCGCGCGCGGACGTGATAGCGTGCCGCGGTCGACATCACACTCAAAATAGCGAACTGCGAACAGGCGCGTAAGGATATAAAGCCGGCCACCAACTTCTGCTCTGTTGACCAAAATGCTTCTCTCCGGATAGCCCACAGGCTTTCAGGATTTAAACTCAAGATAGAGTGTACTTATTTGACATGGAGAAGAGGTTCGTAATACAAAAAATTACGGAATATATTGCTTTAAATAATCTGTAGTTACTTATTGGCAACTATTTGGCGAAAAGATTGCAATTTTGGCATTTTCATCTGATTTTTGACGATTTTTCTTTTAATGGCAAGAATCTGTATGTTTATCATTAGGCCAGTGGCTTCGTTGCCATGGAAACAAAAAGTAATATTGAGATCGCCGTGTTTTTCTTATAACTTGCTTTGCGATGATAGTGCCTCACTGTGTGGCGAAGGACACTGAAATAGTTTGAACGAAAGCCGGTCATATTCACTCAAGTTCATTTTTCCCCATAGGATCCAATGTTAAGCGATTTCAACCATATACCAAAAAGCAATATGACTATGTCACCGTGTTCGCAGATTATGGCCCAGCTTAGTATTATCCATCCACAGCTGCAAGCATTGAGTGATGGCTTGAATAGGACGCCCGATGGAGCCTCTGCTAGCAGCAAAAAGCCGTATCTTTCACCATTGGCCAAATTTTAAAAAAATCCTGTGACGTCACTTTTTGCTCCAATTGCATATAGTAAACACTGCGACTACTATGTATCATGTTTGACCAAGGAAACATGGTGTTGCTTGATGGAGGCACTTGTGAAATACACGACAAAACATTTTCCCCAGCCTAAAGATACAGCGCTTTAACATGGGAAGTCCCATAGAGAAATGCCGTCGGCCCTGGAACCGGAAGTAGGATAGGAATGTATCGTTTTTAGTTTGCAGCCATACGAGGAACTACTTTGCCTACAACATGACGCCAGTCCCGTATTTTGATGATTTTTTTCCCGATTTTTGACAAAGTACCAAAAGTGACGTCATCATGACGTCACGTGACGCATCGGAAAACTCTAAGATTCAACACAAGTCATCTCAATTCATGTTTCTATGACATATTAGAACATGATAGCGAAAGCTTGATGGCAAATGAGCCAAAAAGCGAAAAAACTGACAGAAGTCATTCAGTGCGTTTTCCGCAAAACTTATGACCATTTTACTCGAAAATGAGTGCTACGCATCAAAAAGCGAACGATACACGAAAACTGCGCCTTGGAGAGTAGCACTATTTTAAAATAACCTCTAAAATAAGCTCTATCTTGAAAATTTTCCTCATAACAAGTTATAGATACGGATGGGTTCACTGGATTGCTGATGCTGACACCACTAGATCTGAGCAAACAAGAGCTGGCTAGCTTCGATTGAGATGTGTGTTTTTAGAGGCGTGGAATCTTTGTTGTGGCTAAATCTCTCCATGAACATGATGGGCCGAATTTCGACAAGGAAGCTTTTGTGGCACTGAGACGCATTTGCAGTGGCTCGACGTCAGGAAGAATCCCCTTGTGCAGTTTGACAAAGACACGTTTTCAGGTTTTTTAATGCTGAGGAACATTATGCCGGGCAGAAGCCAATGGTGTTGTTTTATATCGGTCACATTACATTGTAACGGAAAGCGGGTAGAATGCCAGGGCATACTGGACAATCTGTTACTCAAGATAAGTCTTTGGCTGGTCACTTTTGCACAACCTTGCAATCAGTACTGTCTCTTTTATTTATCAAACCGTAGTTTATGATCGCACTGCATCGAGATTTAGTGTCGCCACCTTGAATTTCATAAATATAACATGCATGGTTTGATGTTAATATGTGCCGGAATGATGGATCTGTCGCTCGGAGAACTCTACCCCTACAATGTTAGGGATTGGACATCCAGTATTGACTGCGCCATATTTGGTGCTGCTCGCTTCGTAGCCTTCCAGTTTCATGTTTTAGTTCAGTTACAATATTCCTTTAGTCGACTGCTCGCTGTCAAATTCCATTTGAAGGTGCTTAGAATACGTACCATTACTAAAGTGGCTTTCCTCAGTCTTGGTGCCATGATATTGGCTCTTGTCGCTACTGTTCCCTTCTGGCTGCCAAGAGACGAACCCGTCAAAACTAGTGCAATATATCTGATGATTCCTCTAACAGATGGCGCTGCTGGCGCTTGGACGCCTGCTTCACTATTCCTGGCTATCAACACAGTTTGTTCGCGGCCTACGCAGCCATATTCAGGTCACTCAGCATACCAAAGGTCAAGGTGGAAACTGCTCCAAAGTCGCAACTAAAGAGCAAAGTTCAGAATACGGCCGCCGCCAATTTGTGTTTGTGTTGTGTCTCTCTTGTGACCCTGTGTTCATTCCAGTTCCTCCTTTTTTTACGGGAGCCTCAAGATTCGAAGCGACCGAAGTGGTACTTTATATTTTTCACACAAATTTTAGAATCGACGTCTCCATCTCCACGCATATTTCTAAGCACAGCGAGCAGAACCCAGGCTCGACAGCGATGGAAATCAATACCGGACACCACATAAACACAACAGAAGTCTGTGAAGTACTGTACGTCGATCCTACGCGAATTAATGATCGTCGTAATATATTGACTATCATGATCGGTAAGCATTGACATAAGTATGTGTACTATTAAAGTCGCATATCGAGTTCTTTCCCGCCAAAACTAAAACCAGGCGAAATTTATATCAAACTTTGCAGAAAACTCGATTATTTCATTCTATAAATTTAGAAGCCTGATAAACATCGCCATTTCGGCTGTGATGTGGCAAACGTGTCTATCCCGGGACACCACACGATTCGCACAAGTGTCGCGGCACTGCTACTTATACCAAAGCATCGCGAATTATTCTTATTCGTGATTCTTATTTGTAATTTGACCTCTTTAGTTTGGGCTGGAGAGAGGTCGACATGCAACTTTGGCTCTATGATTTGGGTTGTATAGTTGCGTCCGATTCGCATTTTAGTCTTGCTCATCTCGTGCATTGATTTATAAAAGGCTAATTAATATATCCCGTTGCCACAGAAAAGCGCGAAGCTATTTTCTCTCTGGCATAAATCTGCAATAAAACCGTCTCCATCTCCACGCATATTTTTAAGCACAGCGAGCAGAACCCAGGCTCGACAGCGATGGAAATCAATACCGGACACCACATAAACACAACAGAAGTCTGTGAAGTACTGTACGTCGATCCTACGCGAATTAATGATCGTCGTAATATATTGACTATCATGATCGGTAAGCATTGACATAAGTATGTGTACTATTAAAGTCGCATATCGAGTTCTTTCCCGCCAAAACTAAAACCAGGCGAAATTTATATCAAACTTTGCAGAAAACTCGATTGTTTCATTCTATAAATTTAGAAGCCTGATAAACATCGCCATTTCGGCTGTGATGTGGCAAACGTGTCTATCCCGGGACACCACACGATTCGCACAAGTGTCGCGGCACTGCTACTTATACCAAAGCATCGCGAATTATTCTTATTCGTGATTCTTATTTGTAATTTGACCTCTTTAGTTTGGGCTGGAGAGAGGTCGACATGCAACTTTGGCTCTATGATTTGGGTTGTATAGTTGCGTCCGATTCGCATTTTAGTCTTGCTCATCTCGTGCATTGATTTATAAAAGGCTAATTAATATATCCCGTTGCCACAGAAAAGCGCGAAGCTATTTTCTCTCTGGCATAAATCTGCAATAAAACCCAAGTCTTTGTGTCTCCCACATTTATTTCCGCGCGTGTTCTATGCCCTCACAGGGCCCGGCGCGACAGCTCAGTGGGCTAGAGTGCTCGCATTGAGTGCTCTGGTCACCTGAGAGCCTAACGGCACGTGGATCGGTGGTTCGAGCCCTGCTGTGGCCATGTCTGTGTTGTCGCAGGATCAAGATCCCATGTCTTTCTTCGTAAAGAGTAGGTTACCCACGGGGACATGGCTTCACTCTTCCATCCTTCTCCCATTGACGCGATATGACCAAAAGTGCTTAAAGCGTCCTGAATAACCAACCAATCTATACCCTCACATGTTTAATGTTAAAAGCAGCAATTTGACAAATTTGAAATCTTTATCAATGATGATGTATGTTTTATATTTATCAGAGACCCTGTCATCCCGTTAACCATTACACTGTTTTGCTGTTCATTTTGGAACATTTAACCAAACAACCATGAGGCAACACCGCCTTCTCAGCAATGTTGCCTCAAATTAAATTCCTTACAATGTCCGTGGGTTTGGGGGGGGGGGGGGGGGTTCTGCGGCTTGCGCTGGGGGGGGGGGGGTTAAGCCGCAATAGCTCCCCCCCCCGCTGGATCCGCCACTGAGCATTTCAATCATTGATACGACGGGTGACGGAACTCGTCCCAGTCTGTACACGGTCTGCACTGGCTGACCGAACTGGCTGACCGAACTGGCTGACCGAACACAACCTTTAAAAACCTTTTTTTTTACAAAATAACAGCCTGCAATAAGTGTCATATTGGCTGTCACATTGCGAAGGAACAAAAGACACGGATACACCCCCCCCCCCTCACCCCCAGTTTTTACGTGACGTCAAGTAATGCCACGTAATGTCGATGTTGGCAACTTCGTTGCTAGACCAGTGACAGTGCATACATAACACAAACACTATACACTATTGATGTGGCACAGCGCCCCGCCATTGTCCACAGAAGGAATCTCGCCCGGTCAGGAACAAAGGAGCTCGGTGGCAAGGTTATTAAATTATTGGTACGGAACCAGCTTTACGGATCGATAAAACTTGGGGTATGAACTAGTCATTGGCCAAGGAGGTCCCACAACACAACCTGGCTGCGAAACTTAAGTGTCTTGATGAAATTGAAATGCAGTTCATTATGTTAAAGTAAACATTGCAAAAACCATTAACCTGTATGATAACGGAGTCTTACGTGTGGCCGCTCTCCCTCTATTGCACAACGTACTGATTACACTACCTAATTAACAATAGAAGAGAAGAAGAACAAACAACCTGGATCCGCCCTTGCGCTGGCCTGATTGACGCCGAGGACGCCATAGCGAGACATCCTCAACACGGAATTATAACTAGAACAATGAGATACGTGCGGTTGCCTAAGGTAGAGTGTGCGGCAAGTTTGTCCCGATGTTGACACAAGAGAAAACAAAGAACTTCTTTTCTAACCAGAAGACGCTCCCCGTAAAGTATCTTTGTTTAAATAACATTATAAAGTACATTTCGGCGTGGATCCTGGGGTGGGGGAGGGGTAGATCCCCGAACTCCATTTTTTTCAGGGTCCATGCTTGCAATAAGCGATATTTGATGCATTTCGTTGGTAGTCCGGGTACATCACCGAGGTACCTCCCGGCACTTCTGTCATCCGGGTACGGGGGGCCGTATCCCGTTCCAAACAGCAAGGGACTTTCGGGAGCAGATGACGGCTGATTGACCGGCGTGAACATATCATTGGCATGCGGCGTATCCCTATCGGTACACCCGGTAAAAGATTACCCCTGGTTGGGTATGCCGGACGGGATTTATCGGCTAACTTTGATTCGCACAGATTTATCGGTTAGCCAGTTGGTTCTGCACGCAGCCGCTAGGTGGCTGCGGCTTAGTATACTTAGTAAGGAAAGTATGTCCAATGTGTTTTTTGTTGTAATGGAACGGACGGCAAGATATGTTTGTTTTCTTACAAGACCTCCCAGCGTTTGTAGTTGATTTCCTATATTTATGCAGCAAATAAAGTAACATCTTTCGTTAGTAACGACAGGGGTTCTTCTATTTTCCGATTGAACTGCAGAACCCTCCACGCTTATATACACTATAAAGAGATAAAGGCACCGTACCAACCCGTAACAATTACGAAGTATGTTTGCCGCGACTATTTAATTCAATGTACCGCTGATGAAGCCACTAGGTCTACCCTAGCTGTTTGATAATATTTCTGAAATAATCACGATTCCCCCAAACCTGCAGAGCCTGGAAAATATAGTACTTTACGGGTCTAAGGATTTTCCACTGGAAAAAAACTTATTATTATGTTATCAGGTCCAGCGTTTTATCTATGATTCTGATCTATTTAATGTCTAACAGTTATCATAGTATTATTATTATTAGTGTATGATCTTGTTGTACGATCATATTACTCAATGTCATCAATAATCATCTTTAATTTTATTTAATTAAATTTACGGTCACAATTAATAGAGGTAAACCATGTATTTTATCTTATTTTATGTTGATTTATTTATTATGTTTATTGTGGTGACCCTGCCAGATGGCAATCCCTTTCAGGGGAACCTCGTTAAATAAATGATGTTTAAATAAAAAAGAAAAGAAAAAAAAGAGAGAATAGTTTCATGTTCTACAAGATGCCTGCCCATCAAATAAAATATTCGTGGAAGGAAGATTGTGTTTTCCTATATGACCTGTACGCCTGCCCGTCTCAACTCAATACAAAAACCCGGCCGTGAAATGATTTGCATGGATAAGATAAGATTTGATGACATAAGAGGAGGCTTTATTTAACGTATGATAACGATTTATTCGGGTGATTTGTCACACGGAAACCAACCAATATGTCGCAAGCCGAACCAAAGCCCAAAGCCACAGAGCTGGTTCGTTGATCGTGTTAATTGCTGAGGCGGCTGTGTTGGGGGCCCTGACGTTGGGTCTGGTGAAGCTGTATACGACAGCGCTCTCCCTGTTGTAGAAGTAACACTCGAGTCTGTCGAAGTACACATCCAGGGCCACGAAGCCGTAGTCAGCCTCGAAGTGGCGCAGCGTATAACCCGCCTGGTTGATATCGGCGTCGTTCGTGGCGTTATAGGCGAACAACTCGTTGCCGCCGGCTCCCGTCACCACCGTTTCCACGTCGCCCGCCGCGTCCGTCGCGTTGACGATGTGCTCCAGGCAGTGCTCGTGGCCGCCGAGGAAGACATCCGCCCGGTATCTCTGCAGCAGCGGGAACACCTCCGTGCGGACGGCCTCCTCGCCCGGACCGTACGTGCCGGCGTCCCAGGCCGGGTGGTGGCCGATGGCGATGAGGAAGTCGTCCGTGCTGCCGCTCAGCTCGGCCTCGAGCCACGCCAGCTGGGCGGCGGGGTCGTTCTGGCCCCCGACCACGGCCTGGGTGTCCGTCACCACCAGGTGCACCGTGGCGCCGTCCGGGCCCGTCACGTGCCAGGCGTGGTAGAGGGACGGGAAAAGCCAGCGCCGCTCTGGGTCCACCTCAGTGTAGTTCACCTGAGTGGACGAAAATATAGTGACGTCATTTCCGTTTCTGCGCGTCATGATAGATAGGCTGCTTGAAAAGCCGTAAGGGTAATCGCTGGACACAGTGCGGCCACAAACGTATACAAACGGACTACCACCCTAAGAAGCAGCTTGTGTCCAGAACAGCGGCTAACCACATATTTATATTTGTGGCGTTGCGTTGCAGTGGACAGTAAGTGACTCGGCGGAGCTCGTTCACACGAGAAGACACCAACTTAGGTTGGAAGATAGGCCTTAAATGAACATATTTAGACGTGGGCCGCCATATTACAGTGGTCATGCCTCTCCTGGCATAGCCGGAGGGTAAGGCTGGCTGGCCCTACTACAACGTGTGCATGTACATACGCTTACAAACATACGCGAATAACATTATCGCGTCATAGAGGACGATAGTGTGAAGGTGGGGGTTTACAGAGGCCAGAGGCTTCGCCTTAAACACCTTAACCGAGGGTGGTAGAAAGGGGTGGTGGTGGGATCACAGAAAATTTACGAACGAGAAGGCACTGCGTGAAGAACAAAACAAATGGCGTGACAACTGACCATCTGATTGGTCAGTGCTTGTGACCTTCCGGTGCATC